>CM035411.1:174168038-174170538 GCA_020310875.1 Ceratopteris richardii
CTCAATTAGAGGCGAGCTGTAATGAACTTACATTATCTCCAAAGAGTAGTGGAGGTGTTGTAGATAGATTCATATCTTCATAAAGCTTCAAATACCACATAATCTCACATGTTGCATTTGTAAGACTTCTATATTCAGCTTCTGTGCTTGAAAGTGCTACTGGAGGCTGTTTTTTAGAACTCCATGAAACCAAATTATTACCTGCAAATATCAGATATCCACCTGTACTCCTTCTATCATCCTTATTTCCAGCCCAATCTGCATCACTGTATGCTTTCAAATCCAAACCTTCATGATATTTATAACCCAAACCTTCATTTAATGTACCCTTCAAATATCTCAAGACCCTTTTTGCTGCTTGCATATGAACATCTGTGGGTTTGTTCATGAATTGAGACAATGTACTTACACTAAATGTAATATCTGGCCTTGTCAAAGTTGCATATATAAGAGAACCAATCAAAGACCTGTAGATAAGTGGATCTTCTAAAGGTTCACCATCTTCAACAATGTACTTCACATTGGGTTCCATCAGATTACTGATACTCTGCAATGCTCCATGCCATATTTCTTTAACAAATCTGAAATATACTTTCTTTGTAGAAGATATACGCCATCTTCCTTCTTCATAACTTCGATTCCAAGAATGTACGTCAGTTCTCCTTAATCTGAAATTTTAAATTCAGATCCCAGCTCTGCTTTGATCCTGGCCATCTCACCTTCATTGTTTCTTGTTATTATCAAGTCATCCACATAAATTGAGATATAAACAATCAATGATCCTTCTACCTTAACATACAAAGAAGTATCTGCATTTGAACACCTGTATCCCTGCTTTTCAAGAAACTTTACCAATCTAAAATTCCAAGCCCTTGGAGCTTGCTTAAGACCATACAATGCTTTCAAGAGTTTACATACATGATTAGGCTTCTTGGAATCTTCATAACCTGCTGGTTGCTCCATGTACACATCTTCTTTCAAATCACCATTGAGAAATGCATTTTTTATATCTAATTGATAAAGATTCCATACCTTGCTTGCAGCAACACTTATTAATGTCCTTATTGTTGATATCTTGGCAACAGGAGAAAATGTCTCCTCATAATCGATGCCATAACTCTGTGCATAACCTTTACAAACAAGCCTTGCCTTATATCTACTTACTGAACCATCACTGTTTCTCTTTATCTTGTGCACCCATTTGTTACCAATTACCTTCATGTTAGGTTGCCTTGGAACTAAACTCCATGTATTGTTCTCATACAAAGCTGCCATTTCTTCATGCATTGCTTTAACCTATTTCTTTACCTTTGACGCTTCTTTAAAAGTTATTGGTTCCTGCTCCTCAAGAAGTTTTGCAATATAAGCTTCATGAGAAAATCTTTGCGGTTGCTTTCTTTCTCTTACTGGATACCTTGATTGGCTTCTTGTCCTACCATGCTTTTCTTGCCTTCGAGTTTGAGTTCTTCTTGATGTAGAACCTTCACTTTCTTCTTCCTGTGACTCAATTTCCTTTGAAATCAAATCAAGAATTTTCTTCAACTTCTAATTGGGGGGAGTTTCCTCTTCATGTGTAATTTGACTCTGGTGAACTTGGAGAACTTGGCTCTTCTTCGTGACTTCTTGTAGTTTCTTCTTCATCTACCTGCACTTCATGTTTATACCAAGATTTATCTTCATGAAAAATAACATCTCTCAAAACAATTACCTCTCCCGTATTTGGGTTCACACATCTATATCCTGGTTGCCCTTCTGCCATACCAATCAAAACCATTTTTTGTGACCTTGGATCCAACTTTGACCTTAACTATTGTGGAACATGAACAAAACATATGCTTCCAAAAATTCTACAATTAGCAATATCTTGTTTTGATCCATAAAACAATTCATAAGGTGCTTGTTGTACATGACTTTGAATAGGTGGTGACCTGTTCATCACATAAACTTCCATATTGCATGCTTCAGCCCAAAAAATAAGTGGTAAGTCCTTTTCATTTAACATGCACCTACCCATCTTCAAGATAGACCTGTTTCTTCTTCTGGCCACACCATTTTGTTGAGGTGTGTATCTGTTTGGAGTCTCCTTTTTAATTCCTTCTTCCTCCAAAAATGCAAGAAATTGATTAGAAAAATATTCACCTCCTCCATCTGATCTCAACCTTCTTATACTTCGACTTGTTTGCTTTTCAACCAATGATTTAAACTTTTTGAATATGTCAAACACTTCGGATTTGTATTTCATAAAATAAATGAATGTAAACTTTGAGAAGTCATCAATAAATGTGACAAAGTACTTGCTACCTGCCATGGACTCTTCTTGAGATGGACCCCATACATCAGTATGAATCAAGTCCAAAATGCCTCTGCTTTGCAATCCTGCTTTTGAAAAAGAACTTCGTACCTCTTTTCCAAACTGACATGCCTCGCAAACAAAATCCAAATCTTGCTTTGGTAATTGTGGTAAACCTTCAACCAATGATTTCTTTGCAATATCTTTTAA
>CM035411.1:174220762-174238262 GCA_020310875.1 Ceratopteris richardii
AGTATGGTTTCTTCAATGGTCCTCATTGCCAGCATCTGAGTGGAGATACGTTCCTCCTGAGTTGTCCCCATTTCTTCTACCTGTTTCATCCATGCCGAAGGGGGCTCTTCATAAGGGTCTTGTCCTTCCTCCGTGATTCTGCCTCCTGGAAAGGGTTGAGGCTCATAGTTGTCTTCAAATGTTTCCTCCACTGGAATGATTATTTCTTCTTCTTCTAGTGGTTGATCAGGTGGAGAAGGGGGTCGTTCATACTGTAACAACTTGATCTTTAATTCTGCCACTTGTCGTCATAGCTCAAGTACCTCATTGGTTGTTGAAGATTCGGGCTCCGGAGAAGTGGCTGCATGGACCATCTTTTTAGCTTCTGGTGGTTGTGGTGTAGGCACTTGGGATCTCTGTAGCTCTTTTACTTGGTCAACCAGCTGATCATGTGCTTCTAAGAGGTTGGCATAGGTTTCCAAGATTTGTTGTATGCTTTCAGAAGGGACGGCCCGGAAGCTAGCGGGGTCAATGGGTGCCCCTAGAGTATTCTCTATGGCGGCTTCGAGGTTGTCTTGATTTTGTTGCTGTAATCTCCTATTTTCTTCTTGGGCAGCCGCTAGGTGTTGTCGGAGTAGAGCCATGTTTCTTTGTAGCCTTGCGTTATGGGCTAGCTGATCTCTCAGTTGTTCCTCCATAGCCTTACCCGTCTCAGTATACTTGGCTTCCAGCTCTGCATTCGATTGTTGGAGGGCGGTCACTTCGTGTTGTAATGTTGTATTACTTCACTCCAAGGCATTGACCCGTGCCTGGAGGTGGGAGGACAGAGTACACAACTCCTTATTATTTTCTTCCAATAATCTGTATTCTTCCTTAAGCTGGGCAGCGGCTTCGAACATGGTGTCCAATGCATGACTGAATGAGGTGGATGCAGAGGTGGAGGTGAAAGATGCAAGGGGTCGCGAAATGGGAAAGGGAAAAGTGGATGTTGTGCTGACAGTGGGTGTGTGGTGATGTGCGTGAAGTTATAAGTGGTGATGTTGAGACAAATGTGGTGGTGAGTGGTCCTGTGGAAGGTGAAATGTCCATAGGATCGGACGTGATGGTGTGTGAAGTGTGAATTGTGAATACGGGAATGGTAGGTGGTGTGTTAGTGGTGGCAGTGAATGTGGGGGAGGTGGGTTGGGAGGCTTGTTAAGAATGGAGGTCGGGTGATGGGTGTTGGTTTTGAGAAGGTCCAGAGGGCCTCAATGGTGCAAGGTTGGGAAAGAGGGATAGTATCGATAGATGGGAGTGAGTGTGTTAAGATTTGGGTAGTGGAAAGTGGCTGTCCGAGGGCTGGGAAATATGAAGGGTGACCTATTATAGTTTGGTCGGTGGCGGGGTGGCCTATATGGGGTTCAAGAAGTTGGCTGGAACTAGTGGATGGAGGTAAAGGGCAGGAGGGAAATGGTGGTGTGTGGTATAGTTTCACTAATGGCTATTACTGGTTGTTCAAGAATACTGGTAGTGAGGGTTTCGGAGGGCGGGATGGGAGGTGATGGTGGAGATGGTATCTATGTATTTACCTCTGGTTCATCAATGTTAGTTGGGCTGGCCATGTGAACATCTTCTTGGGTGGTGGTAGGGAGGGCTGTAGGGACTTCCATTTGAATCATCTTCCCCTTTCGTGGTTGTGTATCGATCCTTCGTTGATCGATTTGAGGAGGGTTGCGATGTAACATGATCTCCATAGCTTCTATAATCTCATATGTCTCCGCCAAAAGGTTCAATGATTCTACAAAGTGGGGATCCGCGTTCTCCGCTTGCAACATCTGGTTCACTAGTGCTCTATTTGCCTCTTCTGATAGCTTATGTCTTTTTTGTACCTGCTTGATTGTTTTGTAGAGCCTTTTAAGTTGTGCAGTGTAAGCAGGGGTTTCCTCCTGACTCTCCTCTGATTCATTCCTCTGCATCTCCTCTTGTTCGTGTGTGCCTCCCGCCTGAGTGTGTTGTGCCTCATCTTCCCAATGTACCCTTCTTGCCTCACTCTGTGGTCGTTCTCTTTGGGATGATGATATAATTCACTCTCAGACAAGTGTGTTTTTTGTAAGAAGCTTTCAAAGTCAAAGGATGGATCTGTTGCCAATGTAGCCATGGATGCAAACTCAGCATCTGTGGGTAGTGGGGGGGCTGATGGAGTGGGTTGTACCAAGTCTCCTGATTGTAGTCCTTGGAGATGGATTGTGAAAGGGGCTACTTGTCCTTCTTCTCTACAGGAGGTCTCTGTGGCAATTTTGCGAGGAATCAGAACCTGTGAAAGTGATCCATGCATTCTTTTAGTGGGTTGAACCCCGGATTTCCGCCCCTAGAAGAATTCCAATTATGAGTACTTGAGGGCTCATGCAATTGGCACATCATAAGCCAGGCATCTGTAGATGATTCTTGTAATGGCGAAGAAGCCATTCAAAGTAGGCTTCCTCACTCCTCGCTTGCTTGCTTCATATAACTGATCAAGGATCCATACTGGCATTTTCATAGGTAAGCTCTCGGTCTCTGCTAGGTATAACCCATACCAGATCTTCTTATGAGGCAAGGTGAACCGGTCTTGCGCTGGAAATGTGAAGTGTTGAAGGCACATCCGCAGTGGTATGGCGATGTTGGGGGTGAGGGCACACATTTCTTTCAACTTCTTGAGTTTCTTGTTCTTCATCGACTCTCGTATCAAAGGATCTCAATCGGAGGGTACATGGGTGCCATACATCTGAAGGGCCTCCCTGATTAAAGTGATATTCAACTCAAACTTCTTCATTTCTTCCTCGTTTGATAGAGAGGGCACCAGGAATGTGCGTGAATGATCTTTGTCTCCTGTCGCCTTGAGAGTTGCAATCAAGTAGTAGCACCGAAGAAAATCAGGTCTAGGCAAGGCTGCACTGAAATAATCTTGCAATCCTGCTTTTTGCCAAATATCTTGAAGAGGGGCAACATTTTGCAATGCTTCAAATTCTCGTGAGAAGAACTGAAAGGTCCACCACACTCCTCCACATTCCAACTTGGATTCCCAGATATGATCTGCGTCTCCCAAATCTCCTGGCATCTCATTGAACCAATGAGAATGCCCCTTTACTCTTTCTGTCAGGCCACTTGGTGGATCCGCAATGGGAATTCTTCTCACATTCAAAAGCTCTTCAGGCCTTGCTGTCAGTGGGGCCTCCATAGGCATGGTATCCCAATTGCTTTGAGTGCTAGTGCCTGCCTGAGAGCTCGTGCCTGTTATTGCTGCCATGGGAATCGGGTGCTTATCTGCTAGAAGAAGAAAGGCACATTAGTGTTGCATAGGAAACAGGATGTAATGGTGTTCCCTTCACAATACTAACATGACAATCCAGAAGGTTAGTGGTTAGGGTGAAGTGTTCGTGTTAGATGTAAGTGGTGGTTAGTGGTTAGTGTACTCCCAAATGCATACTGTGGACATGCAAAGTACTCAGAATGCACCTACATCAGAGTGGATGGATTTACAAAATTGGGACTGGGGGTTTGATACAGGGTTTAAGTCTCCAAACTTTGATAGAGGATTCGTAGCTCTTAGAGCTAATGACAGGTAAAGATTTATGAACTAGATTGTGATGGATTTGGGACCTTTTGGGTACCCATTTCCAGACATTACTCGGTTTGACTGAGTGTGGGTTAGTGTGGGATTTAGGTAGAGTTCCTGAGTTGTTTGTCGAGAGGACTTGTGAGTGTTGAATTATGACACTGACTAGAGCTATTTGGGCTCGTAAATAGGCATGGGGCACCCATATCTGTCTAGCATTGGGGCTAGCCTTCATTGACGGCTTAGGGACCCAAATAGACGTGGTATGCCTAGGAGGTTGCCTAGAGTACTCCTTCACTTTTGACCTTGATGGTATGGCTTGTTTTGTGCCTCCTTGAGAACCTGTTACTAGAGTTGTGGGTTTTACATCCTTACGCATCCAGATCTGCTTCACGCCACGAGGTACTCCGTGTTGCACTGGTTGGTGCTCTTGCTTCTTGGTCATCAGCCCCCTTCGTGTCGTGTGATGTTCGGTCTGCATGTTTGGAACCTTCTTTGGAACAGCTGGGAACTCCTCATTGACTTCTGTACCTTCGGTAAGAGTGACAATCCTCTGCACTATAGAACTTTGGACAAGAATAACATTATCTTCATGTGGGTTCCTGGAGGGACCAGGAGTTGGTGCCTGTTCTAATGGTTTGAGTGCTTGCTTTTCTAATTCAATCGTAAGGCGGCTTTGGCCTACCCAAGCCTGAAGAAGTCCACTTCTTAGGTTGAGGTTGATTGCGTGATCATAGATCCAATCTTGGCCCAGGATGAGAGGTTCGGTAAGATCCTCGTCTTCACATACTAGTACTTTTGCTGGCATGAGGACCTCTTGAATGTAGAGGGGAAGTTCCACCTCTCCCATGCAAGGGGTTTCAACACCTCCTAATCCTATCAGATATGCTTCTAGGGGTTTTACCTCCAATTGCAACTGTTGGCAATACGAAAGCCGAACTGCACTAGTGGCCACTCCTGAATCAATTAAAGCTCTCATGGTCCTTGCACTCTCTCCTTGTCCTACTTCTAGGGTCACAAAAGGTCGTCGATCAACTATCTTACGGGCCAGTTCACTCGAAGCCTCGCACATGGCCATGTGATAACCTAGAGCTTCATGAGCGTCAGTCATGGGTTGATCTCTACCTTGCCATCTCAATTTCATTCGTCGAATGCGTTCTAAAGCTTCAGCCTGTGCTTCTTCTCGAATTCTCTTTTCCTCATCCTTACGTTTTTTTGCAGTAGTGAGTCGATTAAGCATTTCTTCGGTTAGTGGTTCTTGATATAGCTTGACTCTGCATCCGCTTATGTAACTTGGTAGTATGTCACCTTCTAGAGTGGCTAGTTGTACTGCTCCACTTGTGGAGATCCTATTGATTATCATAGGTCCATAGCCTCTTTTCTCCAATTTTCATGCATGTTGCTTCAATGTGTAGACTAGGACTAGGTCTCTTGCCTTCAAGCCTTTATCCTTCACATGTGTATCAAAATACGCCTTTTGCCTCTTCTTGGCTGCATAGATTCTTGCTGCAGCTCTCAATCATGTCTCACCTAAACGTTCAAGATCAAAGATTCTAGAGGATAGTTCATGGCCGCTCCAGTCATGCTCTTGTGCTACTTTCAAGGTAGGTATCAAAAAATCCAATGGTAGCACTACATTCTGGCCAAATACCATCTGAAAGGGTGTGGCTTGGAGTACCGTTTTATAGGCAACTCGATATGCCCAAATAGCGTGGTGTAGCTATTTGTCCCAATCAAAGCGTTTGTTATTCACCAATTTAGTCAGCACATTGCATAAGATCTTATTTGTGCTCTCGGCCTGACCATTAGCTTGTGGGTGATAAGGGGCAGACTTCTTATGTACTACCAAGAATTCTTGGAGAAGGTTTTCTATGACTTCATTCAAGAAGTGTGTGCCTCTATCACTTACTAATTCTATTGGCAATCCGTATCTAGTGAACACATTTTCAAATAAGAACTTTGCTGTTGTTTGAGCATCATTCTTCGTAGTGCCTTTCACTTCTACCCACTTGGTTAGATAGTCTGTGGCCACGATGATGTACTCAGCATGTGAACCCTTAGCTGGGGGATTAATAGGACCAACAAAGTCTATTCCCCACTTAGAGAATGCACGTCCACCCATCATAGGTTTCAATGGCATCTCATCCTTGCGTATGGGATACTGAGTTCGTTGACAAACCTCACACCTCTTCACATAGGTATGTGCGTCCATGTGAAGAGTTGGCCACCAAAGACCTACAAACAAAATTGCTTTGAACACCCGATCTGGACCAAAGTGTCCTCCTACTACACCTTGGTGAGCAGTCTCTAATATCTTCAGATATTTGCTCTCGTGGACACACAATCAAAGATACCCATCTTTTCCTCCTCTGTATAGATTATCTCCAATGAGAGCATAGTGTAGCACCTCTTGTTCTAAGCTCCTTTGTCTAGCCAGAGTCATTTCTTGAGGGAATGTTTTCGTCCTCAGAAAGGCCACTAATGGCTCGCTCCAATCTGGCACTAGAGACACGCGATAAAGGGTGACATGTTCCACTGGTGGCTTAGTGCGGTAAATTGGGCATTCCTTGCACATCGTATGAACATCTGCTTCCTGCCATGATATGATACTTCTGGGCTTTTACTATCTCCCTATCTTGTGTGTTTATTATTGGGTGGTTAGGCCCATATGTCAATAATGGCACTAATGGCTTAGCCCACTGAGATACAACTTCCAAATTAAACAAGTAAGCATCAGGTAAGTCATCTGACACTCCTTGTGGGGCCTCTCCAGATGTGAGCCTAGAGAGATGGTCTGCTCTCAAATGAGTCCTGCCTTTCCTCACTACTACCTCAAAGTCGTATTCCATTAGAAGGAGGAACCATCTTACCAACCTACCTGTATTGCATGGAATGTTTACCAAGTATAGCAGAGCTTGATGATCAGTAAAAAAGTTAAACTTATTTGCAAGCAAATAGTGTCTAAACTTTTTAACTGCATATACCATGCCTAACCCCTCCCGTTTAGTGGTGGTATAATTTGGTTCAGTTGCATTCAGTTGTCTACTGGCATAGGCAATTGGAAGATCCATATTACCTTCACCCGTAGGTTGTGCTAGCACACATCCAATAGCGTAATTGGAGGCATCCACATGAACGTGGAATGGCTTGTTCCAATCTGGTGTGATCAAGATTGGTGCTGAACATAATCTTCGTTTAAGCTCATTGAAGGAATTCTCACATTCATCAGTCCTTTCAAAGTTAGTCAGAAGTCCGTACACGGGCTTTGCAATGACAGCATACATGTGAATGAACCGGCGGTAGTAACCACAATGCCCCATGAAAGCTTGTACTTCCTTGATGTTCTTTGGCCTAGGTAGTTCTGCGATGGCTCTCACTTTCTCTTCGTCAGTGGATATGCCGTTCTTAGATACTGTGTATCCTAGAATTTTGCCTTGCCTGACCATGAAAACACACTTTTCTGGGTTCAGGCAGACTTGATATTCTCTGCATTTATCAAAGATTTGTTTGAGTTCAGGTATATGGGTCTGTCTAATGTTGGAATGAGCGCAAAGATCATCAACATAGACTTCCAAATTCTTCCTCAAGAACTCTTTAAACACGTGACACATTAATCTTTGAAAGGTAGCAGGTGTTGGAGGATAAACACTCCTATGTGCACAACAAAAGCAAATGAACCCTCCTAGGATCCTGAAATTTTTCAGACATAGGATCTGTATTTTCTGAGTTTCTCTGAGTATATGCAGAGATTGAAAATGAAATTTTTCAGGCATAAACTAGACTTTAAGAGCTTTCAAATGAGAGTAAAATCACTCCATTTGGATACTGGATGATGCCTCAACCAGCTGCAACAAAACAGATAACTTGATCTCTTCACAGAGTATGAGCTAACTGGACAGACACTGTTCTGGACATTTCTCTGCACATGTGCAGGCACTGAACCTGAGACTTATACCAGACAAAGTAGAACTTATAAGCTTTCCAACAAGACAAAAATCATTGCAAATGGATTCCGGATGAAGGAGAAACAACAATTACAAGACCGGGGGGTCTGCCAAAAACATCTAGATAGATAGAGTGTGTAAAAGTAAAATTTCTGCAAAATATGCAGAGAACAGCTAGTAGGGGGTGTGCTTAAGCAATGGGGCAGCTTGGGCACGTATTTCCACGACTCTAAGTCATAATACAACTCATTAGAGGTTTTAAAGACCACCTACTAACCTCTTTAACCAATCAAAAACATATACATGTCAAAAGTGAGGTCCAATCACATCAAGAGGTGAGCTAAATCTTCTCTAATCAACTTCTTTCCATTATGGGCATAATTGGATGCCTCAAACTCGTGGAAATCAGCCTCCTTTGATTGTGGATGATGTGGAAGGTTCAATTTGGGGCATGTTCCCACACTCTTGAGCTTGAAAAACTTTCAACACTCCCCCTCAAGCTCAAGTCTTTTCCTTTGTTGCTTCAGCCTATGTCTCTTATGTTGATAGCTTCCTTGAATCCTCCAAGCTTTGTACCTTCAAGAAACTTTGTCATCATGTCTGCAACCTGCATTTTAGTGTTCACATACCTTATATCTAGCTCTTTTGCCATCACCTTTTCTCTAACGAAGTGGTAATGAACCTCTATGTGCTTGCTCCTTGCATGAAACATGGGATTGTTAGCTAGATAGATGCTTGAAATGTTGTCTCCATAAAGAGGAAACTCCTCCACTTCCACTTCCAAGTCCTTAAGTATCTTCTTAAGCCATAATAGCTCACATGTAGCCAATGCTAAACCTCTGTACTCAGCCTCTGTGGATGAAAGAGCAACAGTGGGTTGCTTCTTAGAGCTCCAAGAGATCACTTTTGTACCTATCATGAAAACATAACCCGATGTACTCCTTCGATCATCCTTGCTACCTGCCCAATCAGCATCACTATATCCTTTGACACTTAGATCAGCATCATATGAGTAAAATAGACCTTGGTTGATGGTGTGCTTGATGTAACGAAGCACCTTTCTTGCCGCCATAAGATGATCATGAGTAGGTGCATGCAAAAATTGAGAGAGAACACCTACTACATATGCAAGATCAGGTCTAGTTAATGTAGCATAAATTAATGAACCAATTATGCTTCTATATAGTGTAATATCTTGTATAGCCTCTCCTTGACCTGCAACCAACTTTGTATTGGGCTCCATGGGCTGACAAAGTGTCTTACAACCACTCATACCAAACCTGTATAGCACATCCAACAAGTATTTTCTTTGAATCAAGAAGATGCCATTGTGTGCATAGATTACCTCTATTCCCAAGAAGTACTTTAGTGTTCCAAGATCAGATATCTTGAACTCCTTCCCTAGCTTTGATTTGATATCTTTAATACCTGCAATATCACTTCCTGTGATGATCAAATCGTCCACATAGATGCATATGTATACCATCTTGTCTCCTTGCTTCTTCATGTAAAGTGATGGATCTGCAACACTTTCTTTATATCCAAAACTTGATAAATAATCCACTAACCTCTGATTCCAAGCCCTTGGGGCTTGCTTTAGTCCATATAGTGCTTTTCTTAGCTTGCAAACATGATTTGGGTACCTCATACTAGCAAATCCTTGAGGTTGGCTCATGTAGACTACTTCTTCAAGCTCTCCATTGAGGAAGGCATTCTTCACATCCAACTGATATAAGCTCCATTTTCTTGATGTGGCCACTGCAATCAAAGTCCTAATTGTTGGCATCTTGGCTACGGGGCTGAAAGTTTCATCATAATCTATCCCGTAGCTTTGGGAGAAGCCTTTCGCCACCAACCTTGCTTTGTACCTAGCAATGGAACCATCTGAATTTGTTTTAATTTTGTAAACCCACTTATTACCTATCACCTTCATGCCTTCTTGAGCTGGTACCAAGCTCCAAGTATGGTTCTCATCAAGTGCTTTGAGCTCTTCCTTCATTGCCTCTTGCCATTCCTTGCAATCCTTAGCTTCTTCATAACTAGTTGGTTCCTTGTCCTTGATTACCTGAGTCATGTATGCATAATGCTTTGCAATGAAATTATCATATGTTAACCTTTGTACTGGATATCTTACTCTTGAAGACCTTCTTTCACTTCCTTTGGGTGTGGTTGCCATTTTCTTTCTTTGTTTTGCCACTCCTGGAGTTTGAATTTCTTCTATCTCTTCATCTTCCAACATGCTCTCGTCCACATAGCTTCCTTCTTCAACTGAAATCTTCTCTTTGCCTTTGACTTTGCTTTCTTCAGAGCTGGTCTCTCTTTCCCTAAGCCTTCCACTCCATGGTGAGGGTGTCCTTGTGTTGCATGAGTTGCTTGGACCACTCAAATCCATGCTTTCTTGAACTCTATCATCATTCTTCAAATCTGTCTCACCTATGTCTTTAACCTGCAATGGACTTGTGCATGCATACCAAGGCTTCAACTCATCAAAGACAACATCCCTACTTACCTTCAGCTCCTTGGTGATGGGATTATAGCATTTATACCCCTTTTGTTCCATAGAATATCCCAAAAAAATACACCTTTCAGATTTGGCATCTAACTTTGACCTCAACTCTTGAGGTACATGTACATAGCATATACAACCAAAGATTCTAAGATGTGAAATGCAAGGTTTTCTTCCACTCCATGCTTCCTCAGGGGTTAGATGATGTATACCTGATGTAGGACATCTATTCATGATGTATGTGGCTGTATATGTAGCTTCTCCCCAATAACAATGCGGCATATTCATTTCGTTGAGCATACACCTTGCTACCTCTGCTATGTGTCTGTTCTTTCTCTCTGCTACCCCATTTTGTTGAGGGGTATACCTACATGTAAATTGTCTTTTGATGCCATTGACCTGCAAAAATTCAGAAAATTCATGGGAGAAGTACTCTCCCCCTCCATCGGATCTCAAAGTTTTGATAAACTTGCCAGATTCCTTCTCCACCTATGCTTTGAATTTCTTGAAGTAGTGGAACACATCTGATTTGTTTCTAATGCAATACAACCACACTTTCCTTGAAAAGTCATCAATGAAGGTTACAAAATACCTATTTCCAGCAAGGGATGCTTCTCTTGTTGGACCCCAAACATCCGTGTGAATGAGGTCTAAAACATTTGCACTTACATAGGTACTCTTCTTGAAGGGCAGCCTTGATTGTTTTCCTTGTTGGCAAGCTACACAAATTTCATGCAACATTTTAGATGTAAAAGTTGGTAGGCCTCTTACCAAGATCCTCCTTTGCATGTCCTTGAGCTTTTGTAGGTTGATGTGACCTATTCGTTTATGCCATAGATCCAAATTTGCTATCCTCTTGTCTCCATATGTGACATACATTGAATGGTGTGGCTGATTTATGTCCATTGTGAACATTCTCCCTTGCTTTTTTCCTTTTGCTATGAGCTTGAAACCTGGCCTTGGATCCTCAACAAAACATCCTCTTTCATTGAACCTAACTTGATAGCCTTTTTCTACCATTTGGCCTACCGAAATCAAGTTTTTGGTAATAGTAGGGACATGTAATACCTCTAATAAGCACTTTGCTCTTTGATTTCCTTCCAAATTGATATCTCCCACATGTTGAATGATATGCTCTGAGTTATCACCTGTTTCCACATGCCCTTGATGCTTTGGGACTTTCAAATTACTAAAAAAATCCTTTCGACATGACATATGATTGCTACATCCACTGTCTACATACCATACATCTTCACTAGCTTGAGTTGTATCTTCACCATACCTCATGGCAAGTAAATAATCATTCCCTTGGCTGGATGATGTGTTTGCATAATTACCTTGCCCTCTATAATTGTTGTTGTTGTTTTGATTCCCTTGTCTTTGAGCTCTATGATAGCATTCATTTGCAAAATGACCGGGCTTACCGCATACAAAGCATCCATTTGAAGTGGCTTGTCCTCTTCCACCAAATCTTGCACCTCTTCCTCTATTTGTGGCTCTTCCACCTCTTTGACCTACATTTTCTTGTTGTCCTTGACCTCCTTGGTTGCTTTGATATCTTCCTCTTCCTCTTGAAGCACCTCGGTTGTGTCTTCCTCTTCCTCTACCTGCATACAATAATTGCCCTTGGCTATCCTTGGCGTTATGACCACCAAGGTTCATCTCCTCTGTCACCATGAGAGTGATTAGTTGATCAAAATCAGGAAGAGAGTCCCTTACATACACTGAAGTTGTGAAAGCCCTCCATTTTTCATCATCCCTAAGTCCATTTAGGGTGTGGGCGACAAGATCGTCATCATCTAGGGCACAACCGATTGACCCTAGTGCATCTGCAAGCTCTTTAACCTTTAATATGTAATCATTAGCACCTTGAGAGGGGCTTTTCCTAAGATTATTTAGCGCATTCTTGAGCTGAATTTCTCTAGCTTTTGTGGAGGTTGAATACAATCTCTCCAAGCACTCCCACACCTTCTTCGATGTATCCAAATCTTGAATATGCCCTACCATAGAGTTGCTAATATGCTGAGATAAAATGAAAATGACCCTTTTGTCCCTTTCATCCCACTCTCTTACTGCTCTTCTCTGCTCATTGGTTGGATTTACCTCATCTATGTAGGGTTTTGGCTCTCCACCACTCACAAGTCCCCACAAACCTTTCCCCATCAAAAAATTGCTTATTCTAAATCGCCACGGTTGGTAGTTTCCTTTTTCGAGCTTCTCAATCTGAGCATTGAGATCAGCCATGGTGCCTCCTAACTCTTTTGAACCTCCCCCTTGATGCAATGAAGTTGAAAAGGATGGCTTTTACCTCAAAAAATAGAGCTACTCCTCTTGATGAAGCTTCGTCTTTGATTTGATGATGTATTTGCTTCCCCTTGTTGTTGACGTGCCCGTTCTTTGCTTCCTTCCTTCAAAATTTGATGAAGTCTTCACTTCACTTCAGTAGCTCCTTCTTCTCTCTTTGATACTCCACTTATAGCTCTGATACCACTGTTGGAGGATAAACACTCCTATGTGCACAACAAAAGCAAATGAACCCTCCTAGGATCCTGAAATTTTTCAGACATAGGCTCTGTATTTTCTGAGTTTCTCTGAGTATATGCAGAGATTGAAAATGAAATTTTGCAAGCATAAACTAGACTTTAAGAGCTTTCAAATGAGAGTAAAATCACTCCATTTGGATACTGGATGATGCCTCAACCAGCTGCAACAAAACAGATAACTTGATCTCTTCACAGAGTATGAGCTAACTGGTCAGACACTGTTCTGGACATTTCTCTGCACATGTGCAGGCACTGTACCTGAGCCTTATACCAGACAAAGTAGAACTTATAAGCTTTCCAACAAGACAAAAATCATTACAAATGGATTCCGGATGAAGGAGAAACAACAATTACAAGACCGGGGGGTCTGCCAAAAACATCTAGATAGATAGAGTGTGTAAAAGTAAAATTTCTGCAAAATATGCAGAGAACAGCTAGTAGGGGGTGTGCTTAAGCAAGGGGGCAGCTTGGGCACGTATTTCCACGACTCTAAGTCATAATACAACTCATTAGAGGTTTTAAAGACCACCTACTAACCTCTTTAACCAATCAAAAACATATACATGTCAAAAGTGAGGTCCAATCACATCAAGAGGTGAGCTAAATCTTCTCTAATCAACTTCTTTCCATTATGGGCATAATTGGATGCCTCAAACTCGTGGAAATCAGCCTCCTTTGATTGTGGATGATGTGGAAGGTTCAATTTGGGGCATGTTCCCACACTCTTGAGCTTGAAAAACTTTCAACAGCAGGTGCATTGGTAAGCCCGAATGGCATTACCCGAAAGGCAAATATGCTGATCTTCTGGTGCAATGGCTACCTGATTGTAGCCAAAGAATCCATCCAGGAAGCTGTACACTTCCTTGCCTGCTACCCTTTCTAATAAATGCTCAGTAATAGGAAGCGGATAACTGTCTCTAATCGTGGCGGCATTAACTTTTTTAAGGTTAATACATACACGCAATTTTCCATTCTTCTTGGGCACAACCACAATGGGGGATACCCATTCAGTGTGCTCAATCTCATAGATAAACCCAGCATCTACCAATCTATCTATCTCCTCCTTGATCTTAGCAACATAGTTATCATTATATGTATAGGGCTTCTGCTTAGATGGTCTGGCATCTGAGGTCATGGGAATCGTGTGTGAGCATATGTTTGGGTCGACACCTTTCGGGTCCTTGTAGCTCCAAGCGAATACATCTCTGTACTCTCTTAGCAAAGCTACCAACTCTTGCTCTTCTTCTTCCGTCAGGTCATGCCCTATGTAGGTGCATCTTTCTTCTCCCTCTTCTATGGCGACAACTATTTTCTTGGTAGTTTCCTTGCTATCATAGGCCTCTCCTGCTTGTGCCTCACGTTTAGGCATTCTTATCATGACTCTCCTATCGTCTATCTCATATTTTTTAAAGTTTTCAGGGACCTCAAACAAGGATTCTTCTGCCTCTGGAGTGACTTCCTTCTTCTTTCTTTTCTTTCCTCCACTCTTAGTGGCTACTTGTTTGGCTAACCTCACATCATTCGTGACTTCTCCGTGTCTCTGGGGGTAAGCTTCAACTTCATAGAAGTATTCTTCATCTGATCCAAAAGGTGGGTCCATAATGATTGACTCTAAGTCGGAGTCACTTGCATCCTCAAATGTATCAGGGCTAGGTTCACATTCTTCTAAAACTGCATCTCCCATGATTGGATCTATTGAGAAGACTAAAATGTCATAGCCATCCTCATCACAGTGGGGTGTCCACTGCTCTTCATTGATGGCTACATCCATTGTTGCTAAAATTTCTGCCCAGCCATGAGGCTCAAACTCTTCGTTAGGAAAAACTACAGGTGCATAGGCTGGGTCTTGAATTGATCTATGTGTCTCTTTCGCACCTACCTCTCTGGATTTTTCTCTTTTCTCTTCTTCTACTACCACTTTGCACATCCATAAGTGGGTGTCTTCATGCATCCATGAGGATCCTGATCCTATGGAATGCACTGACTCCGTGTCATCCTTGGCTTTATGGATGGGATTCCATTGAATGGGCGGTACGTCTCTATGAGAGTAATCCTTGAGATTGACTTTGGTTGTAACTCCTAAGTGTTGCAAGTATAAGGAATTGGTTCCCCAGTCCTGTACTACTTGCAATTGCCGCATAAATGGCCTTCCCAAAATCATCTCGTAGGCTTGGTTTCTGCTAAAGTCGCATATAGCAAAAGTATGTTCGAACTCAACACCACATGTAGTGAGAGTTATGCCTTCTAGCAATCCCAAGGGCCTCTCAATATGGCCATTGGCCATCTGTAATTTCATTCTCGTTGGTCGGAGTGCTGGCTTGCCCCAACGCTTCCATAGGGAAGTTGTAGCAATTGCAACTCCTGCACCTGAGTCCAAAATTGCCTTGGTTGTGTATCCCTGATGGGTAACTAGGAGATAGGTATTTCCTTCTTCTCCTTCACTCATGTCTCCTATCTTACCAATGGTATTTGAGGCACTGTTCTATGAGATCCTACCTGGGAATGCGATTTCGCTATGTCTGGCACTTGTTTGGCTATGTGTTTCCACACTTCTGGCTTAACTTTGAGTAGCTCTTCTAAAGTGAGATTGCACTGCACTTTAGTGTTCTTTACTACCTCTGTATTCCTAGGTATGATTGAATCTTCGTTTCTTATCATGACTGTGGGTGCTCTCAGGCAAGTAGACTTGGTTTCCCATGGTCCTGTGAAATGTGGTAACTCTTGCAAGGAATTAGACTCAAAGTCTAACCTTTCATGAGAGTGGGCACTTTCTTGTTCTTCATAAATAGAAGGGATGTCCTGTGGGAACTGATCATGTGCGTCATCCACGAGTTCAATGGGAGGAGGGACTTCACTCTCCTTTGCCCACTTCTCTTCTTGAATCTCTCTCAAGAACTCTGGTGAATACCTATTCATAGAAGAAGAGGTGTCTGATTCAGTGGAGTTAGGCACATAAGCTCCCTGCGGAGGAATGCTTATTCTATCACTTGCCCTCTCCTTAGCCTGGGAGGTGGCTCCTTTTCCAGACTTTGCAAGTAACCTCTCCAATCTATCCAATAGATCATCAAAGTGCAATGGTGCTCTGATGGGGTTAGAGCCATTGAACAAGTGACTGGCTTCAAACATGGCTTGTGCCAATTCGACCATTTTAGCACAAAGCTTTGTTCGCTCTATCTCTAGATCGGCTCTAAGGTAACATTTCTCATGATCTGTTACATTGGGCCCTTCTTGGATTCTGGCTTGATATGCTTTAAGCATCATGTCTAGATCTTCAGGAGTGGGATCGGCTAGGACTAATCCTACTCTGGGTGGTGGGTGGGTTAAGGGTGGTGTATTGAAAGGTTGGGGAATGGAAGAAGATGGATTGGCGGGTAAAGGGAAAGGTGGTGGAGGGGTGGTGTGAGAGTGGTTTTGAGATGCGAGTTCACTTATCTTTGCTCTGGTTTCTCTCAAGCTTTCTTCAAGTTCGCTCATTTTCTCTGACCATTGTCTTTTCATCCTCTCTCGGCTATCTCTCCATGCTCTTGTCCTTTTCTTGGTTATACTCTCTGTCTCACTAACCTCAGAACTCTTTTCCTGCCCTACTCCTTGAGTTTGCTGCAAGGCTTGGGCTCTAGTGACCACATGCACTGGGGCTGTGGAAGTTATACTTCCCGTAGAGTCTACCACTAACCCAATGACGTTGATAGGAGTGATTTTAGGCATGTTATTAGGGTTCTTTGGGCAATCTCGTAGGAGATGCTCTTTTCCGCAGTCTTTACAGAAACCCTGAATTGTCACTGGTTGGGGTTGTGTAGGGGCAGGTAGTGGACAATCATGTATAAGGTGATCTCCCTGACATCTGAAGCATGGTCCTCTAGGAAATGGGGGTCGTACCTGCCTAGGTTGAGGTCTAGAGTTGGGGTTTGTGTACATGACATTAGCATGCTCAGGCTCCCCACTATTTTCACTTGGGTCCTCATAATAGTATGACTCGTTATGCTCGGGTGACTGCATGTAGTAAGCCTGTGGGCTATCAATATGTGTGGAGTCAAAACTATGGTCACTTGGATCACTGTCTGATAGCAATGGGGTGACTGGGACTATGGCTGTGTTCGGATTTTCTTCAGCAGATGCATATTTTACTGGGATCACATTGGTTGGAGCAGGGGGTTGCTGCACTAGGACTGGTTGAGGTCTCTGCTTCCCTTGATAAGGTGGCTGATAAGGTTGTTGTGGTCTGTTGTATTGTTGTGGTGGGTACTGATTCTGGTATCTACCCTGTTTTGGATAAGGCTGAGGGTAATTTTGCCTAACAGTTTGTTTGTTATATGGGCAGTCTTGTGCAGTGTGGTTGGTGTACCTTCGCTCTATGGTGCAGTACTGGCTACTAGGATTCTCTTGGAGTTGGGCCATAATGGGACATACATTTGCCATATGGTCACCTCCACAAGTGTAGCACTGCTTAACTGGGGCAAATCTTGGAATTTGTTTGCTAGAGACACCTAGTTTTTGAGCTACCTTCTCTGCAAGTTCCTCAATGGATGTGGACTGACGAGATGTGAGACTACTAGAGCTATCCGAATCCTTATAGATTTTTGATAGCTCTAACTCCTCGCCTAGATTATCCTCAATCTCTATGCACATGCGCACGCATTCTTCTATAGTTCTGGGGTCCTTCAAATACAAATATGACCTAAGTTTGGTGCTCAACAAGCCATCTAAGAACAAAGCCACTTGCTTGGCTGGTGTAGGTAACTGAGGCATCGGGCACCTCTCTAGGTATTGCCTAAACCGTCTTCCTGCTAGTCTGACCGTCTCTTGAGGTGTTTACTTGAAGCTATGAATTAGTGAGGAAGTGTTGTGCCTTATGCCACTTTTAGAAAACTCAATGATAAATGCCTCTAGGAGCTAGTCTATGTTTCTGAAATGCCTCTCCTTCAGTGGTTGAAACCACGTAAGGGCAATGTTCCTA
>CM035411.1:174243262-174248262 GCA_020310875.1 Ceratopteris richardii
CAAGTCTTAAAAGTTACAGGTGTAAAGTCGACTGTTTTGGATGACAGTTTCTGACATATGTAACTTGAGAAGTTGATTTCTCAAGCTATACTTAATCTTTTGAAGAGATTCAACTTGGAGTAGATGCGCAGTCTCTAGCATATGCTTCGTACAAAGTTTCATAAAAAACTTTACATGTTTCATAAGTCAATGTGAGGAAATAGTGCAGCAGACTTTTCTGTGTTTCATCTTCTTCACAGATTTGTTAATCTTTTGACAATTAGCAATTGATCCTCTAAACTAGTGGAGTGTTTGACTTATTCTTGGTATAGAGGTGCTCTAATCACAAGAATAAGTTGTTCTTTTGGAGATTAATATTCTCCATCAGTGGTATCAGAGCAGGAGACATCAATTTGAAGAAAGAAGGATCCCGACTGCTGCAGATTCAAGAAATTCAACACTTGAAGGACTAAGAAGTGAAAGCTTGGAGTCAAAGTTCAAGGAGAAGACTATTTAACATCAAGAAAAGCAAAAGGAGTCCAATTCAAAGTAAAGGTACATACATTGTTTGTAAAGCTTGAAGATTTCAATACACAGGTGGACATAAGATGGGAGAAAGCTTGCAGATTGATAAGCTAGATAGGGAGAACTATCCAGCATGGTCCATGAGGATGGAAGCACACCTCATGAGCAAAGACCTTATGGCATTCATTACAGGAGAAGAAGAAAAGCCTGAATTTTCAGATCCTAGTATTCCAACTAGGGAGGAGCTTGCAATTTTGAAGACTTGGATGAGAAAGGATGCTCAAGCAAGGAGTATCATTTACATGGCTGTAAATGATTATTTGCTACCTCACATTAGAGGTTTGGAAAGTGCCACAGATGTTTGGAATGCCTTGGAAGAGCATTTCCAAAATACAACTAAGTCAAGGAAGTCCTCACTATGGGCTGAGTTCACAACCTTCAAGAAGAAGAGCTCACAATCAATTTCAGATTATGTGGCAAGGATGAAAGATATTGCAGATAGCTTGGGAGCAGTGGATGAAGACATTGAAGAGGAAAAGTTGGTAAGACAAATACTTACAGGTTTGAGAGGAGATGAGAAGTGGAAGCCTTTTATATTGTCCATAGAGTTGTCACTTGATCACTTTACTCCTGATCTTAATCAATTGCTAGGACATATGCTAACCTTTGAGCAGGATCTTAAAGGAGACAATGATAGAAGTACAAATCAAGCTATGTACTCCAAGGACAAGAAAAAGAATGGCAAGGGAAAGCAATCGAATGATGATGAAGGGAATTCAAATCAGGCTAACTTCACAAAAGGGAAGACAAATTTCAGAGGTAAAGGAAGAGGAGGTAAGAACAAAGATAATGCTAAAGCTTGTTGGATTTGTGGCAGAACAAATCATTTGGCAAATGATTGTTGGTATAACAATCAAAATGGAGGATACAACAATCAGAATTATAATCAAAGAGGTAGAGGAGGCAGAAACCAAAGAGGCAACTTCAGAGGAAGAGGTGGTAGGACATCATATGGTAGAGGAGGTGGAAGAAACTTCCAATCTCAGTCCTACAACAATAATTATTACAATTATGCATCAGATCAGAAGGATGACATGACTCTCATCTTGAATGCAACTCATGAATCAATGGGGGAAGATCAAAGAGTGTTTTATATTGACTCAGGGTGTAGCAACCATCTGAGTGGGAATCTATCTTTGATGACTGATATGGAAGCTAAGGTGAATGGACATACAGTTCAAACAGGTGATAATACCAAACATAAAGTGGAGAGCATTGGATCAGTGAAGACAAAGAGTGGAAGTACACTTCTGAGCAAGGTACTTTATGTTCCTACTATTCCTAAAAATTTGATAAGTGTAGGGCAAATTGTGGAGAAAGGATATGAAGTAAGATTCACAAATGATGGTGTCTATGTACAAGATCCAAATCAGGGATATAGAACCCTAATTGCAGGTAAAAAGGAAGGAAGATTGTTCACTCTCAAGGTCCAAGGTAATGTGGGACATGCATTATTTACCTATGGAGGTCAAAAGGTGTCTGAATTAGACCTATGGCATAAAAGGCTAGGTCATTTCAATGAGAGAGCTATAAAAGAGATGTCAAAGAATCAGGTGGTGCTTGAATTGCCAAATATTGAAGGGCAACATATGGTGTACAAGTGTGAAGCTTGTCAATTAGGTAAAGCACATAAGAGTTCTTATAACAAATCAGGGTACAAGTATTCAAATATGCTTGAATTGGTTCATACAGATGTATGGGGTCCCTCAAGGGACTATAGCATAAATGGATCCAGATATTATGTGTTGTTTGTTGATGATGCAACCAGGTGGATTACTTTGTATGTAATCAAGGATAAATCAGAAGTTTTCAAGACATTCAAACATTTTCATGTCTATGCAGAAAGGATCACAGGACAAAAGCTAAAGAGGTTAAGATCAGATGGAGGGGGAGAGTATTTCTCAAAAGAGTTTGATGATTATTTGTGGAATGCAGGTATCAAAAGAGAAGTGACTTGCAGGTACTCCCCTCAACAAAATGGAGTAGCAGAAAGGAGGAATAGAACTCTTGTAGAGTTTGCAAGAGCCATGATGAAGGAAAAGAATTGTCCAAATTACTTATGGGCAGAAGCCATTAACACTGCAACATACCTTGTAAATAGGTTGCCTTGCAAAGCTTTGGATGGAGGAACCCCTTATGAAGCATGGTGGGGTAAGAAGCCTAGTCTTGATCATTGTAAAGTATTTGGATGTATTGCATATGCTTATGTTCCTTCACAATTAAGACATAAGCTAGAACCAAAAGCAGAGAAGTATGTGTTTATTGGATATGATGATAGACAGATGGGTTACAGGTTGTGGAGTCCATCCACAAAGCAATTTCTTGTTACTAAAGATGTGACATTTGATGAGCAAAATATGTGATATACAGGATCACCAAATGAGTATACAGGTGTTGAAGAAATTCAGAGAAAAGGAAAGGCAAAGGTAAAAATATGTGAAGAAATTGTTGATGAAATTGACTCTAGATGTAGAGTGCAGGATCATGTAGAAGAAGGGCCAAGATTTGATCCAGAATCAAATGAGGCTGAAACTTCAAGAAGTGCAGAAATCAGAAGATCTACAAGGGAAAGGAAAGAACCTATAAGGTATAGTTATGATACATCTTTCCTAACAACAAAAGATTATGCATACATTGTAAAGACAGAAGAAGATCCAACCACTTATGAAGAAGCTAAAGGTAAACAGAATTGGGGAAAGGCAATGCAGGAAGAGTATGATGCTCTACTTGAAAATGAAACTTGGGAACTAGTACCAAGACCAAAGAATCAGAAGGTCATTGGATGTAAGTGGGTATATAAAACAAAGAGGTTTGCAGATGGTAAGGTGTCTAGATACAAGGCTAGACTTGTGGTCAAAGGTTATGCCCAAACTTATGGGGTAGATTATGATGAAACCTTTAGTCCTGTTGCTAAGATGTCTACAATTAGGACATTGATTGCTATTGCTGCTTGTAAGGGATGGAAATTATCACAATTGGATGTGAAAAATGCATTTCTAAATGGTTACATTGCAGATGAAGTATATATGGAGCAACCAGAAGGTTTCATGGAATCAATTGGATCAGATTATGTGTGTAAGCTCAAGAGAGCTTTATATGGATTGAAGCAAGCCCCAAGAGCTTGGAATTACAGATTGGTCAAGTTCTTGAATGAATGTGGATTTCAAGCATCAAAGGCACATAGTAGCTTGCTAGTGAAGGCAAGTGAAAATGGATACATTTACATGTGCATTTATGTTGATGATATTATTGTTACAGGAACAGATGCTCAAGGAATCAATGAACTCAAGAAGCAAATAGAGAAGGAGTTTAAGATAAGTGACTTGGGAAACTTATCTTATTTTCTAGGAATGCAGATTGTGTATACTCAACATGGAGTATATGTTTCACAAGAGAGATATTTGAAGAATCTTCTAGTCAAGTTTAACATGGAAGATTGCAAGACCTCAACCACACCATTGGAGGTAAATCATAAATTAAGCAGGTATGGAGGTGAAGAATTCAATGACATGAAGAAATATCAGAGTTTGGTAGGTAGTCTAATCTATGCTACCTTGACAAGGCCAGATTTATCATATGCAGTAGGTGTGTTGTCACAATTCATGCATTGTCCAAAGAAGACTCATTGGATTGCAGCTCAAAGGGTACTCAGATATATCAAAGGAACCTTAAGTGAAGGTTTGTATTATGGTTTCACTTCTGATACAAGAATCAAAGTGTTTAGTGATGCAGATTGGGCAGGTGACTCAGATGATAGAAGGTCTACTCATGGATATCTATGTTATGTTGGAGACAAGTTAGTGTCTTGGTGTTCAAAGAAGCAACATACAGTTGCTTTATCATCCACAGAAGCTGAGTATAAGGGAATGGTAGAAGCTGCAAAAGAAGTGATATGGTTGAAGACCTTGATGAAAAGTTTTGAGATTGATCATAGTACTCCAATAATTTTTGGAGACAATATGAGTTCTTTGTATTTGGCAGCTAACCCTGTTTTTCATGCCAGGACTAAGCATATAGAGATTCAGTATCATTTCTTGAGGGAAAAGGTACTAGATAAAGAGATTGAAGTGATGTATACTCCAACAAAAGAACAAGTGGCAGATATGATGACAAAGAGTCTGGATGGACCTAAATTACAAAGGTTCAAAGACATGGCAAGTATAAAGAAGGCAGAGAAAACCTCAATTGATGATTGAGGGGGAGCTGTTGGTGCAGACCAATCACCAATTGAAGACTTGGAAGATCAAATGATGAAAGAAGAATCAATTCCTAGAGTGTGGAAGAAGATTACATTCAGAGGACAAGAGAAGTGTACACATATGTACATTAGTATAGTCATAGATGACTTAGATCTTTTGTCTAGTAAGAATCATGTACAAATTATCTATAAATATCTTGAGAAAAGTTGGGGAATGTATGAGAGCATATGTGACATT
>CM035411.1:174263262-174268262 GCA_020310875.1 Ceratopteris richardii
ATAGATAGATAGATAGATAGATAGATAGATATATAGATAGATAGATAGATAGATAGATAGATAGATAGATAGATAGATAGATAGATAGATAGATAGATAGATAGATAGATAGATAGAAAGATAGATAGATAGATAGGTGGATAGGTAGATAGATAGATAGATAGATAGATAGATAGATAGATAGATAGATAGATAGATAGATAGATAGATAGATAGATAGATAGATAGATAGATAGACAGATAGATAGATAGATAGATAGATAGATAGATAGATAGATAGATAGATAGATAGATAGATAGGTTGATAGATAGATAGATAGATAGATAGATAGATAGATGATGGAGAGTGTTAATCTCCAAAAGAATAACCTACTCTTGTGATTAGAGCACCTCTATACCAAGAGTAAGTCAAAACCTTTACCAAATTAGATGTTCAATCTTCAAATTATCAAAACTTGAAAACTTCTGTGAAGAAGATAAAACACAGAAAGTCTGCTGCACAATTTCTTCTCATTGACTTATCAAATCTTTTAATTTTTCTATGAAACTTTGTATGGAGTGTCGCCTAGAGATGGTGCACCTTCTCCAAGTTAAAGTTCATCAAAAGGTTTAGTATAACTTGAGAAATCAACTTCACAAGTTACCTATGTCCAAATCAGTACTTCTGAGAAGTCGATTTGACACCCTTAACTTCTTAACTTTAGTTCTCTGAGTATGAAACCCGTTTAAGCAAATGCTTCTAGCCACGAGTAGCTTACCTTCCAACTTAAAGATTAAGTGCTTGCTTGCACAAAACTTTAAATTGTGGAGTGAGAACAGACCAAAAGATCAAGATCGAAATTTGCGCCTGTTTCTGAGAACTGTGAACACTCAACATATATGAATGTTCCTACACACAATTCTCCTAGCCTGTTTGCAATTAGACTCTGAAACTCAGGTCACAGACTCATTAACTACCAACTTAGATATCCTCAAAAGGATTTTACAATTGATCAAACACAGACGGAGCAGACACGAAAAGATCGGGTGCAATATTTCTTCATTTACTCAGAAAGTTACAGTTGAGTGATGAGAGGAAACTCAACTAACTTTTCATATGTCTAATGACATCTCTCTTCCTCATTCTTGACTTCTATCTATTCATACATAAGCTCTCATATCATGCCTCGACATTTTCAAGGTATTTATAGATAAATTTGTACAAGTCTATGACTAATCAAAGATCTAAGTAAACTATGTACATATGTGTACATTCCTCACATACTCTGAATGTATCTTCCTTCCAAGCTTCAAGAATTCATCTCATCTTTCATTCTTTAGTCTTCAAACATTCAATTGGTGATTGATCTGCACCAACAGCTCCCCCTCAATCATCAATTGAGGTTTCTCCTTTCTTCTTTATACCTGCCATATCTTTAAACTTCTGTAGCTTTGGTCCATCCAAGCTCTTTGTAAGCATATCAGCTATTTGATCTTTAGTTGAAGTATGTATAACTTCAATCTCCTTGTCCATCACTTTCTCTCTTAGAAAGTGATACTGAATCTCAATGTGTTTGGTCCTGGCATGGAAAACAGGATTAGCAGCTAAATACAATGAACTCATATTATCTCCAAATAAAATTGGTATCCCATGCACAATGTCAAGACTCTTCATCAAAGTCTTGAGCCAAATCACTTCCTTTGCAGCTTCAACCATGCCTTTGTATTCTGCTTCTGTAGAAGACAAAGCAACTGTATGTTGCTTCTTGGAACACCATGAGATAAGTTTATCTCCCACATAACACATGTATCCAAAAGTAGATCTTCTATCATCTGGATTACCTGCCCAATCTGCATCACTATAGATTTTGATATTTGTATCTGAGGTAAAACCTTAATACAAACCTTCATTGAGTGTACCCTTAATGTACCTCAACACTCTTTGACCTGCAATCCAATGTTCTTTCCTAGGACAATGCATGAATTGAGACAAAACCCCTACTGCATATGATAAATCAGGTCTAGTTAAAGTAGCATAGATAAGACTACCAACCAAACTCTGATATTGTCTCATGTCCTTGAATTCTTCACCTCCAATCTTACTCAGTTTGTGATTCACTTCCATTGGTGTAGGTGCTACCCTGCAATCATCCATTTTAAACTTGATTAACAAGTTCTTCAAATACCTTTCTTGGGTCACAAATACTCCATGTTGAGTATATGTAATCTCCATGCCCAAAAAGTATGACAAGTCTCCCAAGTCACTTATTTTGAATTCCTTTTCCATCTGCTTCTTGAGTCTTTGTATTCCTTCTTCATCTGTACCTGTAAGGATTATATCATCAACATATATGCACATGTATATGAAACCATTATCACTTGCTTTGACAAGCAAGCTACTATCTGCCTTAGACACCTGAAATCCAAGTTCTTTCAAGAACTTTACAAGTCTATAGTTCCATGCCCTTGGGGCCTGCTTCAAGCCATACAAAGCTCTCTTGAGCTTGCACACATGATCTGGATACCTTTTATCTTTGAACCCTTGAGGTTGCTCCATGAACACATCATCTGAAATATAACCATTCAGAAAAGCATTTTTCACATCAAGTTGACATAACTTCCAACCTTTACATGCAGCAATAGCTATAAGTGTCCTGATGGTTGTCATCTTTGCCACAGGACTATAAGTCTCATCATAGTCTACACCATAAGTTTGTGCAAACCCTTTGACAACAAGTCTAGCTTTGTATCTAGACACACTTCCATCTGCAAACCTCTTGGTTTTGTAAACCCATTTGCATCCAATGATTTTCTGACTATTTGGTTTTGGAACCAAATCCCATGTTTGATTCTCCATCAATGCATCATATTCTTCCTGCATAGCTTTCTCCCATTTTTCCTTACCTCTTGCCTCTTCATATGTAGAAGGGTCTCCATCTGTATTCATCATATAAGCATAATCTTTTGTGGCAAAAAATGAAGTATCATAGCTATACCTTGTAGGTTGCCATCTGTTCCTTGTAGACCTCCTAAGCTCTCCACTTCTTGAGGTTTCTGGTTCTTCATACTCAGGATCAAATTTTGGTATTTCTTCCACTTCAACCTGCACTTCATTATTCTCTTGCTCATCAAATATCTGAACCTTTGATTTACCTTTTCTTTGGCTTACTTCTTCTTCATTACCTGTATTGATATTAATTGTACCTGCATACCAAGTGCTCTGCTCATCAAATGTCACATCTTTAGAAACCATGAATTGCTTTGTAGATGGACTCCACAATCTATAGCCCATCTGCTTATCATCATAACCAATGAAAACATATTTTTCAGCTTTAGGCTCCAACTTGTGCCTTAATTGTGATGGCACATAAGCATATGCCACACATCCAAAAACTCTGCAATGATCCAAGGTAGGTTTCTTACCCCACCAAGCCTCATATGGTGTCATACCCTGCAAGGCTTTACATGGTAACCTATTGACCAAATAAGTAGCTGTATTTACAGCCTCAGCCCACAAATAATTAGGGCAATTTTTCTCCTTCATCATGGATCTTGCAAACTCAACAAGTGTTCTATTTCTCCTTTCTGCTACACCATTTTGTTGAGGAGAGTATCTGCAAGTAACTTCCCTTTTTATACCTGCATTCCACAAATAATCACTGAACTCATTAGAGAAATACTCTCCCCCTCCATCTGACCTTAGTCTCTTCAACTTATGACCTGTAATTCTTTCTGCATATGCATGATAGTGTTTAAATGTGTTAAACACTTCTGACTTATCTTTGATCACATAAATAGTGATCCATCTAGTAGCATCATCAACATAAATCACATAATATCTTGATCCATTTATACTGTAATCCTTTGATGGCCCCCACACATCTGTGTGTACCAATTCAAGCTTCTCTGAGTATATAAAACCATGCTTGGAGTAGGAAGACTTATGAGCCTTACCTAATTGACATGCCTCACATCTGTATGTCATATGTTGACCTGCAACATTAGGCAAACCAAGCACTGAACCATTGTTAATCATATCTTTAATACCTCTTTCATTGAAATGTCCAAGCCTCTTATGCCAAAGATCTAACTCAGAGATCTTATGTCCTCCATATGTGAACATAGCATGACCAATATTGCCTTGAATCTTCAATGTAAATAGTCTTCCTTCTTTCTTCCCTGAAACAATCTGTTTATACCCTTGGCTAGGGTCTTCCACATATACTCCATCATTAGTGAACCTTACTTCATATCCCTTTTCAACAATTTGTCCTACACTTATCAAATTCTTAGGAATTGTAGGAACATACAAGAACTTACTCAATAAGGTACTACCATCCTTAGCCTTCACTGATCCAATTGACTTCACATTATGCTTTGTGTTGTCACCTGTTTGAACAACATGATTAAAAACCTTATTCTCCAAATCAGTCATCAAAGATATATTACCACTCAGATGGTTGCTACACCCTGAGTCAATGTAGAAGACTCTCTGATCTTCACTCTGACTTTCACAAGTAGCATTCATTATTAATGTTGAATCCTCCTTTTGATCTGAAGCATAATTGTAGTAGGTGTTGTTGTATTGTTGACTTTGGAATCCTCTACCTGCATTTCTTCCAAAGTAACTCCTACCACCTCTGCCTCTGAAATTACCTCTTTGATTTCTGCCTCCTCTTCCTCTAGAGTTATAGTTCTGATTATATCCATTATTATTCTGAGTATTATGCCAACAATCATTAGCTAAGTGATTTGTCTTACCACAAATCCAACAAGCTTTGCCTCCATCTTTGTTATTCCTGCCTCTTCCTCTACCTTTGCCACCTCCTCTTCCTCTTAGGAAGTTGGCTTGACTAGTTGTGCCTTCATCTTCACCTGCTTGTTGCTTCCCTTTGCTAATCTTCTTCTTGTCCTTTGAGTACATTGCATGACCTGCACTCTTGTCACTATCTCCTTTAACATCCTGCTCAAATGTTAGCATATGACCTAGCAACTGATTTAAATCAGGAGTGAAATGATCA
>CM035411.1:174273262-174283262 GCA_020310875.1 Ceratopteris richardii
ATCCCATCTGCTTATCATCATAACCAATGAATACATCTTTTTCAGCTTTAGGTTCTAATTTGTGTCTTAATTGTGATGGCACATATGCATATGCCAAACATCCAAATACTTTGCAATGATCCAAGGTAGGTCTCTTACCCCACCATCCCTCATATGGTGTCATACCCTGCAAAGCTTTACATGGTAGCCTATTAACCAAATAAGTAGCTGTATTTACAGCCTCAGCCCACAAATGATTTGGGCATTTTTTCTCCTTCATCATTGACCTTGCAAACTCAACAAGAGTTCTATTTCTTCTCTCTGCTACACCATTTTGTTGAGGAGAGTACCTGCATGTGATTTCCCTTTTTATACCTGCATTCCACAAGTAATCACTGAACTCATTAGAGAAATACTCTCCCCCTCCATCTGACCTTAGTCTCTTCAATTTATGGTCTGTAATTCTTTCTGCTACACATGATAATGTTTGAATGTATTGAATACCTCTGACTTATCTTTGATCACATAGATAGTGATCCATCTGGTATCATCATCAACATAAATCACATAGTACCTTGAACCATTGATATTGAAATCCTTTGATAGTCCCCACATATCTGTGTGTACCAACTCAAGCTTCTCTGAATACATAAAACCATGCTTGGAATAAGATTGCTTATGAGTCTTACCTAATTGACATGCCTCACATCTGTATGTCATATGTTGACCTGCAACATTAGGCAATCCAAGCACTGAACCATTGTTAATCATATCTTTGATACCTCTTTCATTGAAGTGTCCAAGCCTCTTGTGCCAAAGATCTAACTCAGAGATCTTATGTCCTCCATAATTGAACATGGCATGACCAACATTACCTTGAATCTTCAATGTGAACAACCTTCCTTCTTTCTTCCCTGAAACAATTTGTTTATACCCATTGCTAGGGTCTTCCACAAACACTCCTTCATTAGTGAATCTCACTTCATAACCTTTTTCAACAATTTGTCCTACACTTATTAGATTCTTAGGAATTGTAGGAACATACAAGAGCTTACTCAAGAGGGTGCTACCACCCTTGGCCTTCACTGATCCAATTGACTTCACATTGTGCTTTATATTGTCACCTGTTTGAACAACATGATTAGATACCTTATTTTCCAAATCACTCATCAATGCTATGTTACCACTCAGGTGATTGCTACACCCTGAGTCAATGTAGAAGACTCTTTGGTCTTCACTTTGCCTTTCACAAGTTGCATTCATTATCAATGTTGAATCCTCCTTCTGATCTGAAGCATAATTGTAGTAGGTATTATTGTATTGTTGACTTTGGAATCCTCTACTGCATTTCTTCCAAAATAACCCCTACTACCTCTTCCTCTGAAGTTACCTCTTTGATTTCTGCCACCTCTTCCTCTTGAATTAAAGCTCTCATTATATCCACCATTACTCTGATATTATGCCAACAATCATTAGCTAAGTGATTTGTCTTACCACAAATCCAGCAAGCTTTGACTCCATCTTTAATATTCTTGCCTCTTCCTCTACCTTTACCACCTCCTCTTCCTCTTAGGAAGTTGGCTTGACTAGTTGTGCCTTCATCTTCATTTGCTTGTTGCTTCCCTTTGCTATTTTTCTTCTTATCATTTGAGTACATTGCATGACCTGTACTCTTGTCACCTTCACCTTTGACATCCTGCTCAAAGGTTAACATATGTCCTAGCAAATGATTTAAGTCAGGAAAAGTTTGTCCATAACTGATATAGAGGTGATCTTAAATCAGTATAAATCAAACCTTCAGAGATTTAGAGGTCTCCAACACAATTATGCTTCAGATCAAAAGGAGGATTCCACCTTGATTATGAATGCAACTTGTGAAAGAAAAGGTGAAGATCAAAGAGTCTTCTACATTGACTCAGGGTGTAGCAATCATCTTAGTGGTAACATAGCCTTGATGGCTGATTTGGAGAATAAGGAAACTAATCATGTAGTTCAAATAGGTGATAATACAAAGCACAATGTGAAGTCAAATGGATCAGTGAAGTCCAAGGATGGAAGTACTCTTTTGAGTGTCTTGTATGTTCCTACAATTCCAAAAAATCTATAAGTAAAGGACAAATGTTTGAAAAAGGTTATGAAGTAATGTTCACTAATGATGGAGTTTTTGTGCAAGAACCTAGAAATGGGTATAAACAAATTGTTTTAGGGAAGAAGGAAGGAAGACTTTTCACATTGAAGATTCAAGGTAATGTTGGTCATGCCTTGTTCACTTATGGAGGACATAAGATCTTTGAGTTAGATCTTTGGCACAAAAGGCTTGGAGATTTCAATGAAAGAGGTGTTAAGGATATGGTTAACAATGGTTCAGTGCTTGGATTCCCTAATGTTGTAGGTCAACATATGACTTACAGATGTGAGGCATGTCAATTAGGTAAGGCTCATAAGCGATTATATTCTAAGCATGGTTTCATATATTCAAAGAAGCTTGAATTGCTACACACAGATGTGTGGGGACCATCAAAGGATTTCAGTATAAATAGTTCAAGATATTATGTGATTTATGTTGATGATGCTACCAGGTGGATCACTATTTATGTGATCAAAGATAAATCAGAGGTATTCAATACATTTAAACATTATCATGTGTATTCAGAAAGAATCATAGGTCAAAAGTTGAAGAGACTAAGGTTAAATGGAGGGGGAGAATATTTCTCTAATGAGTTTAGTAATTACTTATGGAATGTAGGTATAAAACGGGAAGTTACTTGCAGGTACTCTCCTCAACAAAATGATGTAGCACAAAGGAGAAATACACCTCTTGTTGAGTTTGCAAGATCCATGATGAAGGAGAAAATTTGTCCAAATTATTTGTGGGTTGAGGTTGTAAATATACATATTTGGTCAATAGATTACCATGTAAAGCTTTGCAAGGTATGACACCATATGAGGCATGGTGGGGTAAGAGACCTACCTTAGATCATTGCAAAATATTTGGATGTTTGGCTTATGCATATGTGCCATCTCAGTTGAGGCATAAATTGGGACCTAAAGCTAAAAAGTATGTGTTCATGGGATATGATGAAAAGCACATGGGTTATAGGTTGTGGAGTCCATTCACAAAGCAGTTCTTTGTATCAAAGGATGTTACATTTGATGAGCAAGGTAGTTGGTTTGCAGGTAAAATCGATAGTCATGCAGGTGATGAAGAAATTGTGCATCAAAAGAAAGGTAAATCAAAGGTTCAGATATTTGATGAAGAAGAGAACAATGAAGTACAAGTTGAAGTTGAAGAAGTGCCAAGATTTGATCCAGAATGTGATGAAGCAGAAACTTCAAGAAGTGGAGAACTTAGAACATCATCAAGACACAAATGGCAACCTACAAGGTACAGCTATGACACTTCTTTTTTGACCAGTAAAGACTATGCTTACATGGTGAAAGGAGATGAATACCCTTCTACATATGAAGAGGCAAAAGGTAAGGAAAATTGGGAAAAAGCTATGCAAGAAGAGTATGATGCATTAATAGAAAATGAGATTTGGGATTTGGTTCCTAAAGCAAATAGTCAAAAGATCATTGGATGCAAATGGGTCTACAAAACCAAGAGGTATGCAGATGGAATTGTGTCTAGGTATAAAGCTAGACTTGTTGTGAAAGGGTATGCTCAGAGTTCAAAGCCTCAAGAATTCAAAGCCTCAAGAAAGCAAATGGAGAAAGAGTTCAAGATTAGTGACTTGGGAAACTTGTCATATTTATTGGGCATTCAAAGCCTCAAGAAGCAAATGGAATTCAAAGCCTCAAGAAGCAAATGGAGAAAGAGTTCAAGATTAGTGACTTGGGAAACTTGTCATATTTATTGGGCATGGAGATCTCATGTACTCAACATGGAGTGTATGTTACTCAAGAAGCAAATGGAGAAAGAGTTCAAGATTAGTGACTTGGGAAACTTGTCATATTTATTGGGCATGGAGATCTCATGTACTCAACATGGAGTGTATGTTACTCAAGAAAGGTATTTGAAGAACTTGTTGATCAAGTTTAAAATGGATGATTGCAGGGTGGCACCTACTCCAATGGAAGTGAATCACAAATTGAGCAGATATGGAGGAGAAGAATTCAAGGATATGAAGCTGTATCAAAGTGTGGTTGGTAGTCTTATCTATGCTACATTAACTAGGTCTGATTTGTCATATGCAGTTGGAGTGCTGTCTCAATTCATGCATTGTCCTAGGAAAGAACATTGGATTGTAGGACAAAGGGTGTTGAGATATATTAAGGGTATAGACAAGGAAGGTTTGTATTATGGGTTTACATCAGATACAAACATCAAGATATATAGTGATACATATTGGGTAGGTAATCTTGATGATAGGAGATCAACATATGGATACTTGTGTTATTTGGGAGATAAGTTAATCTCTTGGTGTTCTAAGAAGCAACACACAATTGCTTTAACATCTACAGAAGTAGAGTATAAAGGTATGGTTGAAGCTACAAAGGAAGTCATATGGCTAAAGACTCTTATGAAGAGTTTTGACATCATTCAGAGTACACCCACTATTCATGGAGATAACATGAGTTCAGTATCACTTTCTAAGATAGAAGGTGATTGATAAGGAGATTGAAGTCATAAATACTTCAACAAAAGATCAGATTGCAGATATACTAACCAAAATCTTGGATGGACCAAAGCTACAAAGATTTAAAGACATGGCAGGTATAAAGAAGATAGAGAAAACCTCAATTGATGATTGAGGGGGAGGTTTTGGTGCAAGTCCATCACCAATTGATGTTTTGGATGAAGGATTGAAGTCAAAGATTGAAGAAAAGATCATTTTATGAAGCTTGAAGATAGCACACATTCAGAAAATAAAGACTTGTATACATATGTACATTAAACTTATAATTAGCTCACTTATACGTTTGTTATGGTCATGAGCTTGTACATATATGCTTATATATACAAGTAGAAAGTCGGGGCAAGTATGAGAGAACATGTGAAGAGAAGAATTAGAAGTTAGAATAGTCATTAGACATTTTAGAAGTGAAGAGATCTCTCTCATCATTCAGATGTAAAAATTTTTAGAGATGAAGAAATATTGCACCCAATCTTTTGCTGAGTACTCCTGTGTTTAATCTTTTGTCAAATGTTTTTGTACAAGTCTAAGTCTATAGTTGATTGACCTCCGTAATTGTCATTAGGCTGAGAGAATTGAGAGTAGGAACATTTACATGTGTAAATGTGAAGAAGTGAAGTTGCAACATGTGCAAAATTTGATCCTAATGTTTTGGTCAGTTCTCCTTCCACAGTCTAAAGTTGTAAGCAAGCAAGCATTCATTCTTTAAGTTGCAAGGTAAGCTACTTATGGCTAAAAGCATTTGAGTAAACGGGTTGTAGTTTGAGAGAACAATGCTTTAGAAGTTACAGGTGTCAAAGTCAACTGTAGAAAAGTACACTTTTAGATATAGGTGAATTGTGAGGATCATTTCTCAAGATCTACTGATTCTTTTGAGAGCATTTAAATCGGAGAAGGTGCGAGATCTATAGCCAACACTTCATGCAAAGTTTTATCAAGAACTTTACACATTTGATTAGTCAATGAGTGAATTATGTGCAGCAGACTTTTTGAGTATTAACTCTTTTCACAATTTGTTCAAGATTTTGATAATCTAGTATTGATCCTCAAAATTGGTAAAGGTTTTAAGTTGTTCTTGATCTAGATGTGCCCTAACATCAAGGACAACATGTTCTTTTGGAGATTAACACTCTCCATCATGTCTGTCTATCTCTCTGTCTCTCTTTTTGTATGTCTATCTATCTGTCTATCTCTCTCTCTGTCCATCTATCTATCCTTCTATCTATCTATCTATCTATCTATCTATCTATCTATCTATCTATCTATCTATCTATCTATCTATCTATCTATCTATCTATCTATCTATCTATCTATCTATCTATGCATTTATCTATCTATCTATCTATCTATCTATCTATCTATCTATCTATCTATCTATCTATCTATCTATCTATCTATCTCTCTATCCATCTATCTATCTATCTATCTATCTATCTATCTATCTATCTATCTATCTATCTATCTATCTATCTATCTATCTATCTATCTATCTATCTATCTATCTATCTATCTATCTATCTATCTATCTATCTGCCTATCTATCTATCTATCTATCTATCTATCTGCCTATCTATCTATCTATCTATCTATCTATCTATCTATCTATCTATCTATCTATCTATCTATCTATCTATCTATCTATCTATCTATCTATCTATCCATCTATCTATCTATCTATCTATCTATCTATCTATCTATCTATCTATCTATCTATCTATCTATCTATCTATCTATCTATCTATCTATCTATCTATCTATCTATCTATCTATCTATCTATCTATCTATCTATCTATCTATCTATCTATCTATCTATCTATCTATCTATCTATCTATCTATCTATCTATCTATCTATCTATCTATCTATCTATCTATCTATCTATCTATCTATCTATCTATCTATCTATCTATCTATCTATCTATCTATCTATCTATCTATCTATCTATCTATCTATGTATCTATCTATTTATTTATCTATCTATCTATCTATCTATCTATCTATCTATCTATCTATCTATCTATCTATCTATCTATCTATCTATCTATCTATCTATCTATCTAACTATCTGTCTATCTTGTTCATGCGACGAAAAGTGAAACTAAACTACGGAATTGATCACACCACAAGAACTAAGCTAGAGTGATATAAGAACACCTCTATAATCATTAATAGCTTAGCAACCTTTTTGAAATTGAAAACTCTATAACTGTATTTAGTGAAATCTGAAAATTCACTTTACAGAAAACTTTGCCTTTCCTATAGGCTTTAATTCTGATCTAGTTTACTTCAATCTTTAGAATTTTTGTTAGCTTACTGTTAGATATTTTTCCCGTCACTTAGACATGCCAAAATCGTGTTTTGAAACTCACCAAAATATCACCAGAACTTCACCGGACTGTTACCGGACTATTACCATATTCTCATTGTAATTGCAGCGGAATCTTACCGGAATCAATTGCAATTTTGGTTGTAGTTACTTCAAATGATTGTAGATGAAGTAAGGAATTAATACCTGAGATTCCTTCAGTGAATGAACTATATTTGAAGTTTGAGGAAAAATTTCACCAGTTTTGGATGCCTTCAATGTCAGACATAGTACTGTGTGTACATGTCCCATTTCACAAAACTCTTTTGATCAGTTTGTAGTTGAAACGTGTAACTTCAAGATGAGATATCTCTCATAAAAACTTTACACTATACTGTGAGATCTGACTTAAACAACTACCAAAAAATGTGCACTGATGAAAAAACTGTCACTGTTAACTAACTTTCATAGGAATATGAAATCATTTAGATTTCTTCACACAAGAAGAATGCGCTCAAAACTTTCCACATAAACATGTGTTTTCTATTAGAGAAGATGTGTACAGAATGGTTTGGCCTCACTTTGCTCATAGCCATGGAAAACTCTCCTATGTTGAGAAGTTCTTCCTTACCATCTCTCTCTCTCTCAGATGAATTCCCGACAATTCATGTTTCATTATTCATCTCTACATACACACTCAGGTTCTCTCTACGGCCTCTCAGACTCTCTCTCTCTGACTACTATGGCAACACACTTTTCTGGCATCTTATTATGATCTTCTAACTCATTTATATACATATTTGTTTTGAGATTCAAAACTCGTAATTTTGGAAGTTTCTATGAATTATATTACAGTCGTGAATTTGTCCCTTCACTAAGGCTAACTTTTCTGAATGCTTTGTTTTTGCTTTTCTTCGTCTTTCTTTGTCCTTCATATGTGTTCATGTCTTTATGTCTAATTAGTGAGTGAATCTCCAACAGCTCCCCCTCAATTACTAATTAGCATTCTCTGATCTTTCATATATCCTTCTTTTCTTTTATTCTTGCCATTTCCTTGAATCTGCTTGTTTTTACTCCATCCAAGCTCTCTGTCAAAATATCTGCAATTAGATCTTTTGTAGGAGTGTATACTATTTCAATCTCCTTCTCCATTACCTTTTCCCTTAGAAAATGATATTGAATCTCTATGTGCTTTGTTCTTGCATGAAATACTAGATTTGCTGCAAGATACAACGAACTCATATTATCCCCATGTATGATAGGTATACCTTGATCAATACCCAAGCTTTTGAACAAGGTCTGCATCCATATCACTTCTTTAGCTGCTTCCACAAGTCCTTTATATTCAGCTTCAGTTGACGATAAAGCCACTATATGCTCCTTCTTTGAACACCAACTGACAAGCTTATCTCCTAGGTATATCATATACCCATGTGTTGACCTTCTCTCATCTTGAATTCCTGCCCAGTCTGAGTCATTGTATGCTCTCAGCTTTATATCTGATGCAAAAGGATAATATAATCCTTCCTTTATAGTTCTTTTGATATATCTAAGAACTCTTTGTCCTGCAACCCAATGTTGATCCTTCGGACAATGCATGAACTGTGAGAGAACCCCTAGTGCATAACTAAGATCTGGTCTTGTTAGCGTAGCATAAATCAAGCTTCCCATTAAAGATTGATACTTTCTCATGTCTTTAAACTCTGCACCATCATATTTGCTGCTTAAGTGGTGTTGAGGCTTCTCTGCAATTCTCCATGTTAAACTTCTTCAATAAGTTGAGAAGATACCTTTCTTGTGAAACATATACACCATGATATGTATATGTAAATTCCATTCCAAGAAAGTATGATAACTTTCCTAGATCACTGATCTTGAACTAATTTTCAAGCAATCTCTTTACCTCCTTGATTCCTTCATCTGAGGTACCTATGATTTTAATCTTGAGATACTTCACAAGTATGTAATTCCAAGCTCTTGGATCTTGCTTCAATCCATAGAGTGCTCTTCTTAATCTTCAAACATGATTTGGGTAACTGGAATTTACAAACCCTTCAGGTTGTTCCATGTAGACTTCATCTGATATATATCCATTTAGAAATGCATTCTTTATATCCAATTGACTTAGCTTCCATCCTTTTGATGCTGCTATAGCAATCAATGTCCTTATAGTTGACATCTTTGCCACTGGACTGAATGTCTCATCATAATCTATGCCATGCATCTCAGCATAACCTTTGACTACTAATCTAGCTTTGTATCTGGCTATTCTTCCATCTGCAAGCTTCTTAACTTTGTAAACCCATTCATTTCCAATCACTTTCTTACCATTTGGTTTTGGAACAAGTTCCCAAGTCTTGTTCTCCTCAAGTGCATTGAACTCTTCCTTCATTGCTTCTTCCCATTTTTCCTTACCTTTTGCTTCACTATAATTCTGAGGCTCCTCATCTTCCTTTACTAAATAAGCATAGTTTTTCTGAGTCAAATAAGAAGTATCATAGGAATACCTTGTTGGTTGTTTCCTTAATCTATTTGACCTTCTTGGTTCATATTCTTCATGTGTATCTGAATACACTTCTTCATCAAATCTCGGTGCATCTTCATTTCTCATAACTGATCCAAACCTGGATGTACTTGCTTGCATATGATCTTCATCTCCATTCACCTGCATATGTGATTTACCTTTTTCATTTCTTCTTACCTCTTCTTCAATTGTTTCATCGTTATGTTCTTTATCTTCATACCAACTCTTCTCTTCATCAAATGTCACATCTCTAGAAACAATAAACTGTTTGGTTAAAGGACTCCATAACCTATAACCCATCTGCTTTTCACCATATCCAATGAACACGTATCTTTCAGCTTTTGGTTCAAGCTTATGCCTAAGTTGTGATGGTACATAAGCATAAGCTACTGATCCAAACACTTTGCAATGATCAAGTGTTGATTTCTTACCCCACCAAGCTTCATAAGGAGTCATTCCATTTAAAGCTGCACATGGTAATCTGTTTATAAGATATGTGGCTATATTTACAGCCTCAACCCAAAGATAGATTGGACAATTCTTCTCCTTTAACA
>CM035411.1:174288262-174293262 GCA_020310875.1 Ceratopteris richardii
CAATACAGCTCTCAAACTTTAACCATAGACTCATTAACTATGGACTTAGATGTCTACAAAAGGATTCTTGAAATGAGCAAGCACAGAAGGAGAATGCACAGAAACATCGGGTGCAATTTTTTTTCATTCCTAAAGAAATATTACAACTGAGTGATGAGAGAGATTCTACTCACTTCGAAGATATCTAATGACTCATACAACTACCAATTTCTTTATTCACATGCTCACTCTCATATTTGCCCCGACTTTTTACTTATATATATAGCGACATATGTACAAGCTTATGACCATACAAAAGATATATATGAACTGTCTCTAAAATAATGTACATATGTATACACATCTTTATCTCCTAGATATGTAATTCCTTCATACTTCATGACTTGGTCTTTTCTTCAGTCCTTGACTTCAATTCTTCACCAAAAACTTCAATTGTTGATTGCCCTGCACCAACAATTCCCCTCAATCATCAATTGAGGTTTTCTCTATCTTGTTTATGCCTCCCTTGTCTTTGAATCTCTGTAACTTTGGTCCATCCAAGATTTTGGTTAGCATATCAGCTATCTGATCTTTTGTTGAAGTATGTTTTACTTCAATCTCTTTATCCATCACCTTCTCTCTTAGAAAGTGATAATGAATCTCAATGTGTTTAGTCCTGGCATGAAACATAGGGTTAGCAGCTAAATACAATGAACTCATGTTATCTCCATGAATAGTGGGTGTACTCTGAATGATGTCAAAACTCTTCATAAGAGTCTTAAGCCATATCACTTCCTTTGGAGCTTCAACCATACCTTTGTACTCTGCTTCTGTAGATGATAAAGCAACTGTGTGTTGCTTCTTTGAACACCAAGAAATTAACTTATCTCCCACATAACACAAGTATCCATATGTTGATCTCCTATCACCAGGATTACCTACCGAATCTGTATCACTATAAATCTTGATGTTTGTATCTGATGTAAAACCATAATACAAACCTTCTTTGAGTGTTCCCTTAATGTACCTCAACACTCTTTGACCTGCAATCCAATGTTCTTTCCTAGGGCAATGCATGAATTGAGATAATACTCCAACTGCATATGAGAAGTCAGGCCTAGTTAATGTAGCATAGCTCAGACTACCAACCAAACTCTCATATAGTGTCATGTCCTTGAAATCTTCACCTCCATATCTACTCAATTTGTGATTCAACTCCATTGGAGTAGGTGCTACCCTACAATCATTAATCTTAAACTTGATCAACAAGTTTCTCAAATACCTTTCTTGAGTTACATACACTCCATGTTGAGTGTATGAGATCTCCATGCCCAAGAAATATGACAAGTCTCCCAAGTCACTGATTTTGAACTCTTTCTCCATTTGCTTCTTTAGGCTTTGAATGCCTTTCTCATCTGTACTTGTAAGAATTATATCATCAACATATATGCACATGTATATGAACCCATCATCACTTGCTTTGACAAGCAAGCTACTATCTGCTTTAGATACTTGAAATCCAAGTTCTTTCAAGAACTTCACAAGTCTATAATTCCATGCCCTTGGTGCCTGCTTCAAACCATACAAGGCTCTCTTGAGCTTGCACACATGATCTAGATACCTTTCATCTCTAAATCCTTGGGGTTGCTCCATGAAAACATCATCTAAAATATAACCATTTAGAAAAGCATTCTTCACATCTAGTTGACATAACTTCCAACTTTTGCATGCAGCAATGGCTATGAGTGTTTTGATGGTTGTCATCTTTTCCACAGGACTATAGGTCTCATCATAATCTATACCATAAGTCTGAGCAAAACCCTTCACAACAAGTCTAGCTTTATATCTAGACACAGTTCCATCTGCATGCCTCTTTGTCTTGTAGACCCACTTGCATCCAATGATCTTCTGGCTATTTGGTTTAGGAACCAACTCCCATGTCTCATTCTCCATCAATGCATCATATTCTTCCTGCATAGCTTTTTCCCAATTGTCCTTACCTTTTGGCTTTTCATATGTAGAAGGGTCTTCATCTGCCTTTATCATATAAGCATAATATTTGGTAGCCAAAAAAGAAGTTTCATAGCTATACCTTGTAGGTTGCCATTTGTGTCTTGATGACCTTCTGAGTTCTCCACTCCTTGAGGTTTCTGGTTCATCACACTGTGGATCAAATCTTGGCACTTCTTCAACTTCAATCTGTACTTCATTGTTCACTTCTTCATCAAATATCTGAACCTTTGATTTACCTTTCTTTTGATTCACAACTTCTTCATCACCTACATAAATATTGATTGTACCTGCATGCCAAGTACCTTTCGCATCAAATGTAACATCCTTTGACACTAGGAATTGTTTTGTGGATGGACTCCATAACCTATATCCCATCTGCTTATCATCATATCCAATAAATACATACTTTTCAGCTTTAGGTTCCAATTTGTGCCTTAATTGGGATGGCACATATGCATATGCCAAACATCCAAATACTTTGCAAGGATCTAGAGTAGGTCTCTTACCCCACAATGCCTCATATGGTGTCATACCCTGCAAAGCTTTACATGGTAATCTATTGACCAAATAAGTAGCTGTGTTTACAGCCTCAGCCCACAAATAATTTGGGCAATTTTTCTCCTTCATCATAGATCTTGCAAACTCAACAAGAGTTCTATTTCTCCTTTCTGCTACACCATTCTATTGAGGAGAGTACCCGCAAGTAATTTCCCTTTTTATACCTACATTCCACAAGTAATCACTGAACTCATTAGAGAAATACTCTCCCCCTCCATCTGACCTTAGTCTTTTCAACTTATAACATGTAATTCTCTCTGCATACACATGATAATGTTTGAATGTATTGAATACCTCTACTTATCTTTGATCACATAGATAGTGATCCATCTCGTAGCATCATCAACATAAATCACATAATACCTTGAGCCATTGATACTGAAATCCTTTGATGGTCCCCACACATCTGTGTACCAATTCAAGCTTCTCTAAATACATAAAACCATGCTTGGAATAAGATTGCTTATGAGACTTACCTAATTGACATGCCTCAATTCTGTATGTCATATGTTGACTTGCAAGATTAGGCAATCCAAGCACTGAACCATTGTTAACCATATCTTTGATACCTCTTTCATTGAAATGTCCAAGTCTCTTGTGCCAAAGATCTAACTCAGAGATCTTATGTCCTCCATAAGTGAACAAGGCATAACCAACATTGCCTTGGATCTTCAATGTGAACAATCTTCCTTCTTTCTTCCCAGGAACAATTTGTTTATACCCATTGCTAGGGTCTTCCACAAACACTCCTTCATTAGTGAACCTAACTTCATAACCATTTTCAACAATTTGTCCTATACTTATCAGATTCTTGGGAATTGTAGGAACATACAAAACCTTACTCAAGAGAGTACTACCATCCTTGGCCTTCACTGATCCAATTGACTTCACATTGCGCTTTGTATTGTCACCTGTTTGAACTACATGATTAGTTACCTTATTTTCCAAATCAGTCATCAAAGCTATGTTACCACTCAGGTGATTGCTACACCCTGAGTCAATGTAGAAGACTCTTTGGTCTTCACTTTGCCTTTCACAAGTTGCATTCATGTTGAATCCTCTTTCTGATCTGAAGCATAATTGTAGTAGGTATTGTTGTGTTGTTGACTTTGGAATCCTCTACCTGCATTTCTTCCAAAGTAACCTCTACTACCTCTACCCCTGAAATTACCTCTTTGATTTCTGCCACCTCTTCCTCTTGAATTAAAATTCTGATTATATCCACCATTACTCTGAGTATTATGCCAACATTCATTAGCTAAATGATTCATCTTACCACAAATCCAACAAGCTTTGACTCATCTTTATTACTTCTGCCTCTTCCTCTACCTTTGCCACCTCCTCTTCCTCTTAGGAAGTTAGCTTGGCTAGTTGTACCTTCATCCTCATTTGCTTGTTGCTTTCCTTTGATATTCTTCTTTTTATCCTTTGAATACATTGCATGACCTGTACTCTTGTCACTTTCACCTTTGACATCTTGCTCAATGGTTAACATATGTCCTAGCAACTGATTTAAGTCAGGAGTAAAATGATCAAGTGATAATTCAGTAGACAAAATGAATGGATTCCGTTTGTCATCACCTCTCAAACCTGTCAGGATTTGCCTTAGCAATTTATCCTCCTCAATGTCTTCATCAACAGCTCCTAATGCATCTGCAATGTCCTTCATTCTTGTTACATAATCTGAGATGGATTGAGAGGCCTTCTTCTTGAATGTGGTAAATTCTACCCACAAGGATGCCTTCCTAGACTTTGTGGTGTTTTGGAAATGCTCTTCCAAAGCATTCCATATATCACTTGCACTTTCAAGACCTCTAATGTGAGGTAGCAAGTAGTCATTGACTGCCATATAGATAATGCTCCTAGCTTGAGCATCTTTCTTCATCCAACTCTTCAATTCTGATAATTCCTCCCTAGTTGGAACACTAGGATCTCTGAATTGAGGCTTTTCTTCTTCACTTGTGATATAACTTATCAAATCTTTGCTCATAAGATGAGCTTCCATCGTCATTGACCATGCTGGATAGTTCTCTCTATCCAATTTCTCTATCTGAAGAGAATCTCCCATCCTTTCTTCACCTGTGTATTGAATTCTTCAAACTTTATGAGTAATAGATGTACCTTTACTTCGAATGATACCCCTTCTGTCTTCCTTGATGTCGTATGGCCTCCTTCTCAAGCTTTGCCCTCAAGCTTTCACCTTTTGAACCTTCAGATGTTGAATTCTTTGAAGTTGCAGCAGTCCAGGTCCTCCTTTCTTTAGTTTTGATGCTTCCTGCTCTGATACTACTGATGGAGAGTGTTAATCTCCAAAAGAACAAGCTACTCTTGAAGTTAGAGCACCTCTATAACAAGAGTAACTCAAACCTTCACCAATTTTAGAGGATCAATAATCAAAAATAAAGATTTTGAAAAAACATGTGAAGAAGATGAACACATAGAAAGTGTGC
>CM035411.1:174303262-174305762 GCA_020310875.1 Ceratopteris richardii
TACATATGACAAATCAAGCCTAGTTAATGTAGCATAGATCAGACTACCAACCAAGCTTTGATATAACTTCATGTACTTGAACTCTTCTCCTCCATATCTGCTCAATTTGTGATTCACCTCCATTAGAGTAGGTGCTACCCTACAATCATCCATTTTAAACTTGACCAACAAGTTTTTCAAATACCTTTCTTGAGTAACATACACTCCATGTTGAGTGTATGAGATCTCCATGTCCAAGAAATATGACAAGTCTCCCAAATCACTAATCTTGAAGTCTTTCTCCATTTGCTTCTTTAGGCTTTGAATGCCTTTCTCATCTGTACCTATAAGAATTATATTATCAACATATATGCACATGTAAATGAACCCATCATCACTTGCTTTGACAAGCAAGCTACTATCTGCTTTAGATACTTGAAAACCAAGTTCTTTCAAGAACTTCTCAACTCTATAATTCCATGCCCTTGGGGCCTGCTTCAAACCATACAAAGCTCTCTTGAGCTTACATACATGATCTGGATACCTTTCATTTCTAAATCCTTGTGGTTGCTCCATGAAAACATCATCTAAAATGTAACCATTTATAAAAGCATTCTTCACATCTAATTGACATAATTTCCAACCTTTACATTGAGCAATAGCTATGAGTGTTCTGATAGTTGTCATCTTTTCCACAGGACTATAAGTCTCATCATAATCTATACCATATGTCTGAGCAAACCCTTTCACAACAAGTCTAGCTTTATACCTAGACACACTTCCATATGCAAACCTCCTTGTCTTGTAGACCCATTTACATCCAATGATCTTTTGACTATTTGGTTTAGGAACCAAATCCCATGTCTGATTCTCCATCAATGCATCATACTCTTCCTCCATAGCTTTCTCCCAATTTTCCTTACCTTTTGCCTCTTCATATGTAGAAGGGTCTTCATCTGCCTTTATCATATAAGCATAATCTTTGGTAGCCAAAAAAGAAGTATCATAGCTATACCTTGTAGGTTGCCATTTGTGTCTTGATGACCTTCTGAGTTCTCCACTTCTTGAGGTTTCTGGTTCATCACACTCTAGATCAAATCTTGGCACTTCTTCAACTTCAATCTGTACTTCATATTCTCCTCTTCATTAAATATACGAACCTTTGATTTACCTTTCTTTTGATTCACAACTTCTTCATCACCTGCATACCAAGTACCTTGCTCATCAAATGTAACATCCTTTGATACAAGGAATTGCTTTGTGGATGGACTCCACAACCTATATCGCAGCTGGTTATCATCATATCCAATGAACACATACTTTTCAGCTTTAGGTTCCAATTTGTGCCCTAATTGAGATGGCACATATGCATATGCAAAACATCCAAATACTTTGCAATGATCTAGAGTAGGTCTCTTACCCCACCATGCCTCATATGGTGTCATACCCTGCAAAGCTTTACATGGTAATCTATTGACCAAATATGTGGCTGTATTTACAGCCTCAGCCCACAAATAATTTTGGCAATTTTTCTCCTTCATCATGGAGCTTGCAAACTCAACAAGAGTTCTATTCCTCCTTTCTGCTACACCATTTTGTTGAGGAGAGTACCTGCAAGTAATTTCCCTTTTTATACCTGCATTCCACAAGTAATCACTGAACTCATTAGAGAAATACTCTCCCCCTCCATCTGACCTTAGTCTCTTCAATTTTTGACCTTTAATTCTCTCTGCATACACATGATAATGTTTGAATGTATTGAATACCTCTGACTTATCTTTGATCACATAGATAGTAATCCATTTGGTAGCATCATCAACATAAATCACATAATACCTTGAACCATTGATGCTGAAATCCTTTGATGGTCCCCACACATCTGTGTGTACCAATTCAAGCTTCTTTGAATACATAAAACCATGCTTGGAATAAGATTGCTTATGAGCCTTACCTAATTGACATGCCTCACATCTGTATGTCATATGTTGACCTGCAACATTAGGCAATCCAAGCATTGAACCATTGTTAATCATATCTTTAATACCTCTTTCATTGAAATGTCCAGGCCTTTTGTGCCAAAGATCTAACTCCGAGATCTTATGTCCTCCATAGGTAAACAAGGCATGACCAATGTTACCTTGAATCTTCAATGTGAACAATCTTCCTTCTTTCTTCCCTGAAACAATTTGTTAATACCCATTGCTAGGGTCTTCCACAAAAACTCCTTCATTAGTGAACCTAACTTCATAACCTTTTTCAACAATTTGTCCTACACTTATCAGATTCTTTGGAATCGTAGGAACATACAAAACCTTACTCAGAAGAGTACTTCCATCCTTGGCCTTCACTGATCCAATTGACTTCACATTGTGCTTTGTATTGTCACCTGTTTGAACTACATGATTAGTTACCTTATTCTCCAAATCAGTCATCAAATCTATGTTGCCACTCAGGTGATTGCTACACCTTGAGTCAATGTAGAAGACTCTTTGGTCTTCACTTTTCCTTTCACAAGTTGCAT
>CM035411.1:174310762-174325762 GCA_020310875.1 Ceratopteris richardii
CAAGATTAACTTGTTCTTTTGGAGATTAACACTCTCCATCAGTGGTATCAGAGCAGGAAGCATCAGAATTGAAGGAAGGAGGACCTCGACTCCTGCAAGTGCAAAGAATTCAACATCTGAAGGTTCAAAAGGTGAAATCTTAAGGATAAAGCTTGAGAAGAAGGTGAAATTGGATAGAGAGAACTATTCAGCATGGTCAATGAGGATGGAAGCTCATCTAATGAGCAAAGACTTGATAGCTTACATTACAGGTGAAGAAGAAAAGCCTCAATTCAGAGATCCTAGTGTTCCAACTAGGGAGGAATTATCAGATTTGAAGAATGGGATGAAGAGAGATGCTCAAGCTAGGAGCATTATCTATATGGCAGTCAATGATTACTTGCTACCTCACATTAGAGGTCTTGAAAGTGCAAGTGATATATGGAATGCTTTGGAGGAGCATTTCCAAGATACCACAAAGTCTAGGAAGGCATCCTTGTGGGCAGAATTTACCACATTCAAGAAGAAGGCCTCTCAATCCATCTCAGATTATGTAACAAGAATGAAGGACATTGCAGATGCATTAGGAGCTGTTGATGAAGACATTGAGGAGGATAAATTGGTAAGGAAAATCCTCACAGGTTTGAGAGGTGATGACAAATGGAAGGCATTCATTTTGTCTACTGAATTATCACTTGATCATTTTACTCCCAAACTTTACACAAATGTTATCTTCATTTGACAAAACTTTCAATTATCACTTCTCTCAGTGAAAATCTTCATACTTCAACAGTCTGCTTCAATGATTGACTTCATTACCTGCATATATCTTTAGATTTCTTCAGAACAATGATGCACATATCTCCATACTACCTTTGCACAATCATATCAACCATTAGTCCTTCAAAAGAATCATTAAAACTTTAATTTGATCCTTAAGATCAAAAGTATGTCAGAATATGTCTTCCTGAACAGACGACTTTGATATGGGTAACTTCTAAGGTTGATTTCTCACAGCACAGATCCCGTTTTCCAAAATGCTTTTATCCATAGCTTCCTTACCTTCTGACTTAGATTTTGAATGCTCAGTCATCAAAAACTTTACACTGTGCACTGAGATCTAAGCAAAACATTGACATAAAAAAGTGCACGACTCTGAGAGGTCTATCTGTAGACTTTACATACACATGTTCCTATTGATCATACTCACAGCATGAAAAGAATTAAACCATGAAACTTTGAACATAGCTTCATTAGCTTCTAGATTAGATGTTTACAAAAGATTTCATGATCCACATGATCAGGCTGAGAGAAATCAAAGAAAGACCTAATGCTAACTCGTTAAGATGACTCTCTACACATCTATCTTAATGACACTTGGCTTATAATGATTCTCTCTTGTATTTCTTTACATCTTTAACTTATATACATATGATTTTAGACTTATCCGGTGTGTATTACATTACTCCTTAGCATCTTAAGAATCAGCTACACTCATAGTACAAGAATTTCCATCTGTAATGTACATATGTATACAATCGTCACTTCTGAGATCTCTTCACTTTCTCAAATGACTTCTTTCACTTCAATCTGATCATTGACATGCTTCAATCTCTTTGTAATCATCAATCTGTGATTGTTTTGTTCCAACAGCTCCCCTTCAATCACTAATTGTGATTATTCCATTCTTCTTTACTCCCGCCATCTCTTTGAACCTCTGTAGCTTAGGTCCATCCAAGCTTTTTGTCAACATACTGCAACTTGCTCTTTTGTTGGAGTATACAACACTTCAATCTCTTTATCAAGTACCTTTTCTCTCAAGAAATGATACTAAATCTCTATGTGCTTAGTCCTGGCATGAAAAACAGGATTAGCTGCCAAATATAATGAACTCATATTGTCTCCAAAAATAATTGGAGTACTCTGATCAGTTCCAAAACTCTTCAAGAAGGTCTTTAACCATATCACTTCTTTTGTAGCCTCTAGCATTCCTTTATACTTAGCTTCTGTGGATGACAAAGCAATTGTATGTTGCTTCTTTGAGCTCCAAGAAACTAGTTTATCTCCAATATAACAGAGATACCCATGAGTAGACCTTCTATCATCTGAATCATCTGCCCAATCTGCATCACTAAACACTTTGATTCTTGTATCAGAAGTAAATCCATAATACAAACCTTCATTTAGGGTTCCTTTGATATATCTGAGTACCCTTTGAGCTGCAATCCAATGAGTCTTCTTTGGACAATGCATAAATTGTGATAACACACATATTGCATATGATAGTTATGGCCTTGTCAAGGTAGCATAGATCAAACTACCTACCAAACTCTGATATTTCTTCATGTCATTAAACTATTCACCTCCATATCTGCTCAATTTATGATTTACCTCCAATGGTGTGGTTGAAGGCTTGCAATCTTCCATGTTGAACTTGCCCAGAAGATTCTTCAAGTATCTTTCTTGTGTAACATATACTCCATGTTGAGTATACACAATATGCATTCCCAAGAAATAAGTAAGTTTCCCAAATCACTTATCTTAAACTCCTTCTCTATTTGTTTCTTAAGCTCGTTGATTCCTTGAGCATCTGTACCTGTGACAATAATATCATCAACATAAATACACATGTATATGTATCCATTGTCACTTTCCCGCTACTATGTGCCTTTGATGCTTGAAACCACATTCATTCAAGAACTTAACAAGCCTCTAATTCCATGCTCTTGGAGCCTGCTTCAAACCATACAAATCTCTCTTGAGCTTACACACATAATCTGATCCAATTGAATCCATGAAACCTTCTGGTTGTTCCATGTATACTTCATCTGCAATGTATCCATTCAGAAATGCATTCTTCACATCTAATTGTGGTAACTTCCATCCTATACAAGCAGCAATAGCAATCAATGATCTAATTGTAGACATCTTAGCAATAGTATTAAAGGTTTCATCATAATCTACCCCATAAGTTTGGGCATAACCTTTAACCACAAGTCTAGCCTTATATCTAGACACTTTTCCATATGCAAACCTTTTTGTTTTATACACCCACTTACATCCAATGACCTTCTGATTCTTTGGTCTTGGCACCAATTCCCATGATTCATTTTCAAGTAGAGCATCATACTCTTCTTGCATTGCCTTCTCCCAATTCTGTTTCCCTTTAGCTTCTTCATGTGTGATTGGATCTTCTGTAAATGATCCTCACAATTCACCTATGTCTAAAACTGTACTTTTCTACAGTCGACTTTGACACGTGTAACTTCTAAAGCATGGTTCTCTCAAACTAAAACCCATTTATCCAAATGCTTTTAGCCATAGGTAGCTTACCTTCCAACTTAAATAATGAGTACTTGATTGTTCAAAACTTTACACTATGGAAGGAGAACTGACCAAAACATTGGCATCGCATTTTGCACCTATTGCAACTTCACTTCTTCACATTTACACATGTAAATGTTCCTACTCTTAATTCTCTCAGCCTCATCACAATTAGGATCTGAAAACTCGTACAGAGGTCAATCAACTATAGACTTAGACTTGTACAAAATCATTTCACAAAATATTAAACACAGAAGAAGTGTTCAACAAAAGATCAAGCGCAATATCTCTTCATCTCTGAAAAATTTTTACATTTGAATGATGAGAGAGATCTCTTCACTTCTAAAAATGTCTAATGACTATTTTAACTTCTAATTCTTCTCTTCACATGCTCTCTCATACTTGCCCTGACTTTCTACTTGTATATATAGGCATATATGTAAAAGCTCATTACCATAACAAAGGTATAAGTGAGCTAATTATAAGTTTAATGTACATATATATACAACTCTTTATTTTTTGAATGTGCACTATCTTCAACCTTCATAAAATGATCTTTTTTTCAATCTTTGACTTCAATCCTTCAAACAAAACATCAAATGGTGATTGATTTGCACCAACAAGACAGACAGACAGACATATAGACAGAGTGATAGACAAACAGACAAATAGACACTCAGAAAGATAGATACATAGATAGACAGATAGATGGACAAACAGACGCATAGACAGACAGACAATCACACAGACAAACTGACAGACATACAGACAGACTGACTGACTGACTGACAGACAAACAGACAGATACACAGATAGATAAATGAATAGATAGATAGATAGGTAGATAGATAGATAGATAGATAGATAGATAGATAGATAGATAGATAGATAGATAGATAGATAGATAGATAGATAGATAGATAGATAGATAGACAGATAGATAGATAGATAGATAGATAGATAGATAGATACATAGGTAGAAAGATAGATAGATAGATAAATACATAGATAGATAGATAGATAGATAGATAGATATGTAGATAGATAAATACAAAACATAGGTAGACACATAGATGCATAGATAGATAGATAGATAGATAGATAGATAGATAGATAGATAGATAGATGCATAGATAGAGAGAGACAGAGACACATAGATAGATATATAAATAGATAGATAGATAAATAGATAGATAGATGGATAGATAGATAGATAGATAGATAAATAGATAGATAGATAGATAGATAGATAGATAGATAGATAGATAGATAGATAGATAGATAGATAGATAGATAGATAGATAGATAGATAGATAGATAGATAGATAGATAGATAGATAGATAGATAGATAGATAGATAGATAGATAGATAGATAGATAGATAGATAGATAGATAGATAGATAGATAGATAGATAGATAGATACATGGATGGATAGATAGATGGATGGATAGATAGATATATAGATAGATAGATAGATAGATAGATAGATAGATAGATAGATAGATAGATAGATAGATAGATAGATAGATAGATAGATAGATAGATAGATAGATAGACAGATAGACAGATAGACAAATAGATAGATAGACAGACAGATAGATAGATAGATAGATAGATAGATAGATAGATAGATAGATAGATAGATAGATAGATAGATAGATAGATAGATAGATAGATAGATAGATAGATAGATAGATAGATAGATAGATAGACAGATAGATAGATAGATAGATAACCATTTAGAAAAGCATTCTTCACATCTAGTTGGCATAATTTCCAACCTTTACATGCAGCAATGGCTATGAGTGTTCTCATGGTTGTCATCTTTGCCAGAGGACTATAGCTTTCATCATAATCAATACCATATGTCTGAGCAAACCCTTTCACAACAAGTCTAGCTTTATACCTAGACACACTTCCATCTACAAACCTCTTTGTCTTGTAGACCCATTTGCATCCAATCATCTTCTGACTATTTGGTTTAGGAACCAAATCCCATGTCTGATTCTCCATCAATGCATCATACTCTTTCTGCATAGCTTTCTCCCAATTTTCCTTACCTTTTGCCTCTTCATATGTAGAAGGGTTTTCATCTGCCTTTATCATATAAGCATAATCTTTAGTAGCCAAAAAAGAAGTGTCATAGCTATACCTTGTAGGTTGCCATTTGTGTCTTGATGACCTTCTAAGTTCTCCACTCCTTGAGGTTTCTGGTTCATCACATTCTGGATCAAATCTTGGAACTTCTTCAACTTCAACCTGTACTTCATTATTCTCTTCTTCATCAAATATCTGAATGTTTGATTTACCTTTCTTTTGATTCACAACTGCTTCATTACCTGCATAAATATTGATTGTACATGCATACCAAGTACCTTGCTCATCAAATGTAACATCCTTTGACACAAGGAATTGTTTTGTGGATGGACTCCACAATCTATATCCCATCTGCTTATCATCATATCCAATAAACACATACTTTTCAGCTTTAGGTTCCAATTTGTGCCTTAATTGAGATGGCACATATGCATATGCCAAACATCCAAATACTTTGCAATGATCTAGAGTAGGTCTCCTACCCCACCATGCCTCATATGGTGTCATACCCTGCAAATCTTTACATGGTATTCTATTAACAAATAAGTAGGTGTATTTACATCTTCAACCCACAAGTAATTTGGGCAATTTTTCTCCTTCATCATGGATCTTGCAAACTCAACAAGAGTTCTATTTCTCCTTTTGCTACACCATTTTGTTGACGAGAGTACCTACAAGCAATTTCTCTTTTTATACCTGCATTCCACAAGTAATCACTAAACTCATTAGAGAAATACTCTCCCCCTCCATCTGACCTTAGTCTTTTCAACTTTTGACCTATAATTCTTTCTGCATACACATGATAATGTTTGAATGTATTGAATACCTCTGGCTTATCTTTGATGACATAGATAGTGATCCATCTGGTAGCATCATCAACATAAATCACATAATACCTTGAACCATTTATACTGAAATCCTTTGATGGTCCCCACACATATGTGTGTACCAATTCAAGCTTATCTAAATACATAAAACCATGCTTGGAATAAGTTTTCTTATGAGCCTTACCTAATTGACATGCCTCACATCTGTATGTCGTATGTTGACCTGCAACATTAGGCAATCCAAGCACTGAACCATTGTTAACCATATCTTTGATACCTCTTTCATTGAAATGTCCAAGCCTCTTGTGCCAAAGATCTAACTTAGAGATCTTATGTCCACCATAAGTGAACAAGGCATGACCAACATTACCTTGAATCTTCAATGTGAACAATCATCCTTCTTTCTTCCCTGAAACAATTTGTTTATACACATTGCTAGGGTCTTCCACAAACACTCCTTCATTAGTGAACCTAACTTCATAACCTTTTTCAACGATTTGTCCTACACTTATCAGATTCTTAAGAATTGTAGGAACATACAAAACCTTACTCAAGAGAGTACTACCATCTTTGGCCTTCACTGATCCAATTGACTTCACATTGTGCTTTGTATTCTCACATGTTTTAACAACATGATTAATTATCTTATTCTCCAAATCAGTCATCAAAGCTATGTTTCCACTCAGGTGATTGCTACACCCTGAGTCAATGTAGAAGACTCTTTGGTCTTCACTTTGCCTTTCACAAGTTGCATTCATTATCAATGTTGAATCCTCCTTCTAATCTCAAGCATAATTGTAGTAGGTATTGTTGTATTGTTGACTTTGGAATCCTCTACCTGCATTTCTTCCAAAGTAACCTATACTACCTCTACTTCTGAAATTACCTCTTTGATTTCTGCCACCTCTTCCTCTTGAATTAAAGTTCTGATTATATCCACCATTACTCTAAGTATTATGCCAACAATCATTAGCTAAGTGATTTGTCTTACCACAAATCTAGCAAGCGTTGACTCCATCTTTATTACTCCTTCCTCTTCATCTACCTTTGCCACCTCCTCTTCCTCTTAGGAAGTTAGCTTGGCTAGTTGTACCTTCCTCTTCATTTGCTTGTTGCTTACCTTTTATATTCTTCTTCTTATCCTTTGAATACATTGCATGACCTGCACTTTTATCACTTTCACCTTTGACATCCTGCTCAAAGGTTAGCATGTGACCTAGCAATTGATTTAAATCAGGAGTAAAATGATCTAGTGATAATTCAGTGGACAAAATGAATGGCTTCCATTTGTCATAACTTCTCAACCCTGTAAGGATTTACCTTACCAATTTATCCTCCTCGATGTCTTCATCAACAGCTCCTAATGCATCTGCAATGTCTTTCATCCTTGTTACATAATCTGAGATAGATTGAGAGGCCTTCTTCTTAAATGTGGTAAATTATGCCCACAAGGATGCCTTCCTAGACTTTGTGGTGTTTTGGAAATGCTCCTCCAAAGCATTCCATATATCACTTGCACTTTCAAGACCTCTAATGTGAGGTAGCAAGTAGTCATTGACTGCCATATAAATAATGCTCCTAGCTTGAGCATCTCTCTTCATCCAATTCTTCAAATCTGATAATTCCACCCTAGTTGGAACACTAGGATCTCTAAAGTGAGGCTTTTCTTCTGCACGTGTGATATAACTTATCAAATCTTTGCTCATAAGATGAGCTTCCATCCTCATTGACCATGCTGGATAGTTCTCTCTATCCAATTTCTCCATTTGAAGAGAATCTCCCATCCTGTCTTCACCTGTGTATTGAATCCTTCAAACTTTATGAGTAATAGATGTACCTTTGCTTCGAATGAAGTTCCTTTTGTCTTTCTTGATGTCGTATAGCCTTCTTCTCAAACTTTGCTCTCAAGCTTTCACCTTTTGAATCTTCAGATTTTGAATTCTTTATGACTGCAGCAATTGGGATCCTTCCTTTCTTCAATTTTCATACTTCCTACTCTGATACCAATGATGGAGAGTGTTAATCTCCAAAAGAAGAAGCTACTCTTGAACTTAGAGCACCTTTATATCAAGAGTAACTCAAAACATTCACCAATTAATCGGATTAATGAACAATTATCAAAATTTTGATCAAACTGTGAAGAAGATGATTCTTCAGAAAGTCTGATGCACATATCTCTCTCATTGACTTATCAAATGTGTAAAGTTTTTTATAAAACTTTGCATAAGGTGTTGCCTATAGTTTGGGCACCTCTGCCAAGTTAAATCATTCCAAAAGACTCCGTAGATCTTGAGAAATGATCTTATCAAGTCACCTATTTCTAAAACTGTTCTTCTGAGAAGTCAATTCAGACACCTGTAACTTCTAACACTTGGTTCTCTCAATCTAGAACTTGTTTATGCAAATGATTTTAGCCATAAATAGCTTACCTTCCAACTTAAATAATGAGTGCTTGTTTGCTCACAACTTTACACTGTGGAAGGAGAACTGACCAAAACATTAGCATCGAATTTTGCGCCTCCTGCAACTTCTCTTCTTCCCATTTACACATGTAAATATTCCTACACTCAATTCTCTCAGCCTGATCACAATTAGAAGATGAAAATTTGTACAGAGGTCAATCAACTATAGACTTAGACTTGTACAAAAGCTTTTCACAAAAGATTCAACACAGAAGGAGAATACTCAGAAAAATCGGGCGCAACATTTCTTCATTCCTGGAAAATTTACATATGATTGATGAGAGATATCTTACTCACTTCTAAAATGTCTAATGACATCTAATTCTCCTCAATCTTCTCTTAACACAATCTCTCATATATGCCCCGACATTTTCATAGTATATATATAGACAAATATTTACAAGTTCATGACTATACAAAAGTATAAGTAAACCATCTCTGAATTAATGTACATATGTGTACACATCTTTCAACTTCTAAATATGCACTTCCTCCATGCTTCATAACTTGAACTTTTCTTCAGTCCTTGACTTTCAAACCTTCACTAAAACTTCAACTGTTGATTGCCCTACACCAACAATGTGTTGATATTTTCATGTTCTTCCTTTGTTGGTAGTCCTCTGGTTTTGAATGAGGGAAATTCCTCATCTCCTGAGATGTATCCATAAAGACTCCTTCCTTGTAGGTATGTCTTCATCCTTAGAGACCATGCCTGATAATTGTTCCTGCCTAATTTTTCAATAAATGAAGGAAAACCATCTCCCATTTTACCTTAACTTTGCTCTAATACCACTGTTGGGAATGATGGATGGACACTTCAAGATGATGAGTAGGTACTGCCAAATCCTCCTTTGTACCAGCCCTTTGATGCTTAAGAGTTGATAAGTGGGCCTTCTTAGCTTTCTAATGACACCATAAAATGGCCTATGTACTGATGGAGAGTGTTAATCTCCAAAAGAACAAGCTACTCTTGAAATTAGAGCACCTCTATATCAAGAGTAACTCAAAACATTCACCAATTTGGAGGATTAATGATCAATTATAAAGATTTTGAATAAACTGTGAAGAAGATGATTCTACAGAAAGTCTGCTGCACATATCTCTCTCATTGACTTATCAAATGTGTAACGGTTTTTATAAAACTTTGCACAAGGTGTGGTCCATAGTTTGCACACCTTCTCCAAGTTAAATCACTTCAAAAGACTCAGTAGATCTTGAGAAATGATCTCATCAAGTCACCTATATCTAAAACTGTACTTCTAAGAAGTCGATTAAGACACCCGTAACTTCTAACACTTGGTTCTCTCAAACTAGAATCCGTTTATGCTAATGCTTTTAGCCTTAGATGTCTTACCTTCTAACTTAAATTTTGACTCCTAACTCATGCAAAAAGTTAACTTGTGCACTAAGAAATGATCAAATCTTTGCCCACCGAGAATGTGCCTCTTTCAGAAAACAGTGAACACTTCTTCACATATGAATGTTCCTACTCATAATTCTCTCAGCATGTTTACAATTAGGCTCTCAAACTTTAACCATAGACTCATTAACTATGGAATTAGACATCTACAAAAGGATTCTTGAAATGATCAAGCACAGAAGGAGAATGCACAAAAACATCGGGTGCAATTTTTCTTCCATTACTAGAAAACTTTACATCTGGATGAGAGAGCTAATCTTCACACTTCACAAGTGTCTACTCTCTGAATTCTTCTGAATTCTTGTATTCTATACTCTCATACATTTGCCCGACATTTTCCTTTGTTTATATAGTCAAATATTTACAAGCTCATGACTATAAAAAAGTATAAGTGAACTATCTCTGAATTAATGTATATATGTGTACACATCTTCATCTTCTGGATATGCACTTCCTTCATGCTCCATAACTTGATCTTTTCTTCAGTCCTTGACTTCAATTCTTCATTAAAACATCAATTGTTGATTGCCCTGCACCAACAGCTCCCCCTCAATCATCAATTGCGGTTTTCTCTATCTTCTTTATACTTGCCATGTCTTTGAATCTCTGTAGCTTTGGTCCATCCAAGCTTTTGGTTAGCATATCAGCTATTTGATCTTTTGTTGAAGTATGTATGACTTCAATCTCTTTATCCATCACCTTCTCTCTTAAAAAATGATACTAAATCTCTATATGTTTGGTCTTGGCATGGAAAACAAGGTCAGCAGCTAGATACAATGAACTCATGTTATCTCCATGAATAGTGGGTATACTCTGAATGATGTCAAAACTCTTCATAAGAGTCTTAAGCCATATCACTTCCTTTAAGAAACTAACTTATCTCCCACATAACACAAATATCCATAAGTTGATCTCCTATCATTAGGATTACCTGCCCAATCTGTATCACTATAGATCTTGATGTTTGTATCTGATGTAAAACCATAATACAAACCTTCTTTGAGTGTACCCTTAATGTACCTCAACACTCTTTGTCCTGCAATCCAATGTTTTTTCCTAGGACAATGCATGAATTGAGACCATACTCCACCTGCATATGACAAGTCAGGTCTAGTTAATGTAGCATAAATTAGACTACCAACCAAACTTTGATAAAGCTTCATGTCCTTGAACTCTTCTCCTCCATATCTGCTCAATTTGTGATTCACTTCCATTGGAGTAGGTGCTACCCTGCAATCATTCATCTTAAACTTGATCAATAAGTTTCTCAAATACCTCTCTTGAGTTACATACACTCCATGTTGAGTGTATGAGATCTCCATGCGCAAGAAATATGACAAGTCTCCCAAGTCACTAATCTTGAACTCTTTCTCCATTTTCTTCTTTAGGCTTTGAATGCCTTTCTCATCTATACCTGTAAGAATTATATCATCAACATATATGCACATGTAAATAAACCCACCTTCACTTGATTTAACAAGCAAGCTACTATCTGCTTTAGATTCTTGGAAACCAAGTTCTTTCAAGAACTTCACAAGTCTATAATTCCATGCCCTTGGGGCCTGCTTCAGACCATACAAAGCTCTCTTGAGCTTGCACACATGATCTCGATACCTTTCGTTTCTGAATCCTTGTGGTTGCTCCATGAAAACATCATCTGAAATATAACCATTTAGATAAGCATTCTTCACATCTACTTGACATAATTTCCAACCTTTACATGCAGCAATGGCTATGAGTGTTCTGATAGTTTTCATCTTTGCCACAGGACTATAAGTCTCATCATAATCTATACCATATGTATGAGCAAAACCTTTCACAACAAGTCTAGCTTTATATCTAGACACACTTCCATCTGCAAATCTCTTTGTCTTATAGACCCATTTGCATCCAATGATCTCCTTACTATTTGGTTTAGGTACCAAATCCCATGTCTGATTCTCCATCCATGCATCATACTCTTCTTGCATAGCTTTCTCCTAATTTTCCTTACCTTTTGCCTCTTCATATGTAGAAGGTTCTTCATCTGCCTTTATCATATAAGCATAATCTTTGGTAGCCAAAAAAGAAGTGTCATAACTATACCTTGTAGGTTGCCATTTATGTCTTGATGACCTTCTGAGTTCTCCACTCCTTGAGGTTTCTGGTTCATCACATTCTGGATCAAATCTTGGCACTTATTCAACTTCAACCCGTACTTCATTATTCTCTTCTTCATCAAATATCTGAACCTTTGATTTACCTTTCTTTTGATTCACAACTTCTTCATCACCTGCATAAATATTGATTGTACCTGCATACCAAGTACCTTGCTCATCAATCGTAACATCCTTTGACACTAGGAATCGTTTTGTGGATGGACTCCACAACCTACATCCCATCTGCTTGTCATCATATCCAATAAACACATATTTTTCAGCTTTAGGTTCCAATTTGTGCCTTAATTGTGATGGCACATATGCATATGCCAAACATCCAAATACTTTGCAATGATCTAGAGTAGGTCTCTTACCCCACCATGCCTCATATGGTGTCATACCCTGCAAAGCTTTACATGGTAATCTATTGAACAAATAAGTAGCTTTGTTTACAGCCTCAACCCATAAGTAATTTGGGCAATTTTTCTCCTTCATCATGGATCTTGCAAACTCAAAAAGAGTTCTATTCCTGCTTTCTGCTACACCATTTTGTTGAGGAGAGTACTTGCAAGTAATTTCCCTTTTTATACATGTATTCCACAAGTAATCACTGAACTCATTAGAAAAATACTCTCCCCCTCCATCTCACCTTAGTCTCTTCAACTTATGACCTGTAATTCTCTCTGCATACACATGATAATGTTTGAATGTGTTGAATACCTCTGACTTATCTTTGATCACATAGATAGTAATCCATCTGGTAGCATCATCAACATAAATTACATAATACCTTGAGCCATTGATACTGAAATCCTTTGATGGTCCCCACACATCTATGTGTACCAATTCAAGCTTCTCTGAATACATAAAACCATGCTTGGAATAAGATTGCTTATGAACCTTACCTAATTGACATGCTTCACATTTGTATGTCATATGTTGAACTGCAACATTAGGCAACCCAAGCACTAAACCATTGTTAACCATATCTTTGATACCTCTTTCATTGAAATGTCCAAGGCTCTTGTGCCAAAGATCTAACTCAAAGATCTTATGTCCACGATAAGTGAACAAGGCATGACCAACATTGCCTTGGATCTTCAATGTGAACAATTTTCCTTCTTTCTTCCCTAAAACAATTTGTTTATACCCATTTCTAGGGTCTTCCACAAACACTCCTTCATTAGTGAACGTGACTTCATAACCTTTTTCAACAATTTGTCCTACACTTATCAGATTCTTAGGAATTGTAGGAACATACAAAACCTTATTCAAGAGAGTACTACCATCCTTGGCCTTCACTGATCCGATTGACCTCAAATCGTGCTTTAAATTGTCACATGTTTGAACAACATGATTAGTTATCTTATTCTCCAAATCAGTCATCAAAGCTATGTTGCCACTCAGGTGATTGCTACACCCTGAGTCAATGTAAAAGACTCTTTGTTCTTCACTTTGCCTTTCACAAATCGCATTCATTATCAATGTTGAATCCTCCTTCTGATCTGAAGCATAATTGTAGTAGGTATTGTTGTATTGTTGACTTTGGAATCCTCAACCTGCATTTCTTCCAAAGTAACCTCTACTACCTCTACCTCTGAAATTACCTCTTTGATTTGTGCCACCTCTTCCTCTTTGATTTCTGCCCAACAATCATTAGCTAAGTGATTTGTCTTACCACAAATCCAGCAAGCTTTGACTCCATCTTTATTACTCCTGCCTCTTCCTCTACCTTTGCCACCTCCTCTTCCTCTTAGGAAGTTAGCTTGGCTAGTTGTACCTTCATCTTCATTTTCTTGTTGCTTCCCTTTGATATTCTTCTTCTTATCCTTTGAATACATTGCATGACCTGTACTTTTATCATTTTCTCCTTTGACATCCTGCTCAAAGGTTAGCATGTGTCCTAGCAACTGATTTAGGTTATGAGTAAAATGATCTAGTGATAATTCAGTAGACAAAATGAATGGCTTCCATTTATCATCACCTCTTAAACCTGTGAGGATTTGCCTTATCAATTTATCCTCCTCAATATCTTCATCAACTGCTCCTTATGCATCTACAATGTCCTTCATTCTTGTTACATAATCTGAGATAGATTGAGAGGCCTTCTTCTTGAATGTGGTAAATTCTACCCACAAGGATGCCTTCCTTGACTTTGTGGTGTTTTGGAAATGCTCCTCCAAAGCATTCCATATATCACTTGCACTTTCAAGACCTCTAATGTGAGGTAGCAACTAGTCATTGACTGCCATGTAGATAATGCTCTTGGCTTGAGCATCCCTCTTCATCCGATTCTTCAAATTTGATAATTCCTCCCTAGTTGGAACACTAGGATCTCTGAACTGAGGCTTTTCTTCTTCACCTGTAATATAACCTCTCAAGTCTTTGCTCATAAGGTGAGCTTCCACCCTCATTGACCATGCTGGATAGTTCTCTCTATCCAACTTCTCTATTTGAAGAGAATCTCCCATCCTTTCTTCACCTGTGTATTGAATTCTTCAAAATTTATGAGTAAAAGATGTACCTTTACTTTTGAATGATACTCCTTTTGTCTTCCTTAATGTCGTATGGCCTCCTTCTCAAGCTTTGCTCTCAAGCTTTCACCTTTTGAATCTTCAGATGTTGAATTATCTATGATTGCAGAAGTCGGGATGCTCCTTTCTTCAATTTTGATGTTTCCTGCTCTGATACCACTGATGGAGAGTGTTAATCTCCAAAAGAACAAGCTACTCTTGAAATTAGAGCACCTCT
>CM035411.1:174330762-174333262 GCA_020310875.1 Ceratopteris richardii
AACATCCTTAGACACAAGAAATTGCTTTGTGGATGGATTCCACAACCTATAACCCATCTGTTTGTCATCATAACCAATGAATACATACTTTTCTTCTTTAGGTTCCAATTTATGCCTCAATTGAGATGGCACATATGCATATGCCAAGCATCCAAATATTCTACAATGATCCAAGGTAGGTCTTTTACCCCACCAAGCTTCATATGGTGTCATACCCTGCAATGCTTTACATGGTAACCTATTAACCAAGTATGTGGCTGTATTTACAGCCTCAGCCCACAAATAATTAGGAAAATTTTTCTCCTTCATCATAGATCTTGCAAACTCAACAAGAGTTCTATTTCTTCTTTCTGCTACCCTATTTTGTTGAGGAGAGTACCTGCAAGTAACCTCTCTCTTTATACCTGCATTCCACAAGTAATCACTGAATTCATTAGAGAAATACTCTCCCCCTTCATCTGACCTTAACCTCTTCAATCTTTGACCTATAATTCTTTCTGCATATGCATGATAGTGTTTAAATGTATTAAACACTTCTGACTTGTCTTTGATCACATAGATTGTGATCCACCTGGTAGCATCATCAACATATATGACATAATGTCTTGAACCATTTATATTGAAATCTTTTGAAGGACCCCACACATCTGTATGTACCAATTCAAGTCTTTCTAAATACATAAAACCATGCTTATTGTATGATTTCTTATGAGCCTTACCTAACTGACATGCTTCACATCTGTATGTCATGTGTTGACCTGCAACATTAGGAAATCCAAGCACTGAAATATTGTTAATCATTTCTTTTATACCTCTTTCATTAAAGTGTCCAAGTCTTTTATGCCAAAGATCCAATTCAGACACCTTTTGCTCTCCATATGTAAACATAGCATGTCCAACATTACCTTGTATCTTTAATGTGAAGAGCCTTCCTTCCTTCTTTCCTGTAACAATCTGTTTACACCCTTGACTAGGGTCTTCAACATAAACTCCATCATTAGTGAACCTTACCTCATATCCTTTTTCCACAATTTGTCCTACACTTATCAGATTTTTAGGAATTGTAGGAACATACAGAACCTTACTCAAAAGAGTGCTTCCATCTTTGGCTTTGACTGAACCAATTGACTTTACTTTGTGCTTTGTATTATCACCTGTCTGAACTGTATGATTAATTGCATTATGATCTAAATCGGTCATCAAAAAAGCAATATTTCCACTCAGGTGATTACTACATCTTGAGTCAATATAAAACACTCTCATGTCTTCATGTGAGGCTTCACATGTTGCATTCATAATAAGAGTCGAATATTCTTTCTGATCTGATGCATAATTGTAGTAGGTGTTATTATAGGATTGATTTTGGAAGCTTCTTCCTCCACCTCTTCCAAAATAATTCCTACCACCTCTACCTCTGAAGTTTCCTCTCTGATATCTTCCACCTCTACCTCTTTGATTAAAATTCTGATTAAAATTACCATTGCTTTGATTATTGTGCCAACAATCATGAGATAGAAATTCTGATTAAAATTACCATTGCTTTGATTCTTACCACATATCCAACAAACTTTGACATTATCTTTGTTATTTCTGCCTCTTCCTCTACTTCTGCCACTTCCTCTTCCTCTTAGGAAGTTTGCTTGGCTTGGAGTACCTTCATCTTCAACTGATTGTTGCTTTCCTTTGCTAGCTTTCTTCTTGTCTTTAGAATACATTGCATGACAGGCACTCTTATCAACATCTCCTTTGATATCATTCTCAAAAGTTAACATATGCCCTAACAATTGATTCAAATCAGGAGTGAAATGATCTAATGAAATTTCTGTAGATAAAATAAAAGGGTTCCACTTCTCATCTCCTCTTAGCCCTGTGAGAATTTGTCTTACCAACTTATCTTCATCAAGTGCACCTAAAGAATCAGCAATGTCTTTCATCTTTGTCACATAATCAGATATTGATTGTGAAGCCTTCTTCTTGAAGGTAGTAAAATCTGCCCATAATGAAGCTTTCCTTGATTTGGTTGTATTCTAAAAATGCTCTTCCAAAGCATTCCAAATGTCACTTGCACTTTCAAGTCCTCTGATATGAGGAAGCAAGTAATCATTTACTGCCATGTAGATTATGCTCCTTGCTTGAGCATCCTTCTTCATCCAAATATTTATATCTGCAAGCTCCTCCCTAGTTGGAACACTAGGATCTTTGAACTCTGGCTTTTCTTCATCTCCTGTTATGTATCCCATCATATCTTTGCTCATAAGATGAGCTTCCATTCTCATAGACCAAGCTGGATAGTTCTCTCTATCCAACTTTTCAATTTGGAGACTATCTCCCATCCTTGCTTCACCTGTAATCTCAAATCTTTAATCCTTTATAAGGAATGAATGTACCTTGACTTTGAGTATTACTCCTTCTCATCCTTTTGATAACCTTTATGTGTCTTCCTTCAATCTTTCTTTCACACGTTATCCTTTTGTACCTCAAAGATGTGAAATCTGTATGT
>CM035411.1:174345762-174348262 GCA_020310875.1 Ceratopteris richardii
GAATCAAAAGAAAGGTAAATCAAAGGTTCAGATATTTGATGAAGAAGAGAATAATGAAGTACAGGTTGAAGTTGAAGAAGTGCAAAGATTCGATCCAGAATGTGATGAACCAGAAACCTCAAGGAGTGGAGAAGTAAGAAGGTCATCAAGACACAAATGGAAACCTACAAGGTATAACTATGAAACTTCTTTTTTGGCTACCAAAGATTATGCTTATATGATAAAGGCAATGAAGACCCTTCCACATATGAAGAGGCAAAAGGTAAGGAAAATTGGGAGAAAGCTATGTAGGAAGAGTATGATGCATTGATGGAGAATTAGACATGGGATTTGGTTCTTAAACCAAATAGTCAGAAGATCATTGGATGAAAAGTCTATAAGACAAAGAGATTTGCAGATGGAAGTGTGTCTAAATATAAAGCTAGACTTGTTGTGAAAGGGTTTGCTCAGACATATGGTATAGATTATGATGAGACTTATAGTCTTGTGGCAAAGATGACAACTATCAGAACACTCATAGCCATTGCTGCATGTAAAGGTTGGAAATTATATCAATTAGATGTGAAGAATGCTTTTCTAAATGGTTATATTTCAGATGATGTTTTCATGGAGCAACCACAAGGATTTAGAAATGAAAACTATCCAGATCATGTGTGCAAGCTCAAGAGAGCTTTGTATGGTTTGATGCAGGCCCGAAGGGCATGGAATTATAGACTTGTGAAGTTCTTGAAAGAACTTGGTTTCCAAGTATCTAAAGCAGATAGTAGCTTGCTTGTTAAAGCAAGTGAAGATGGGTTTATTTACATGTGCATATATGTTGATGATATAATTCTTAAAGGTACAGATGAGAAAGGCATTCAAAGCCTAAAGAAGCAAATGGAGAAAGAGTTTAAGATTAGTGACTTGGGAGACTTTTCATATTTCTTGGGCATGGAGATCTCATACACTCAACATGGAGTGTATGGAACTTAAGAAAGGTATTTGAGAAACTTGTTGATCAAGTTTAAGATGAATGATTGCAGGGTAGCACCTACTCCAATGGAGGTGAATCATAAATTAAGCAGATATGGAGGAGAAGAGTTCAAGGACATGAAGCTTTTATCAAAGTTTGGTTGGTAGTCTAATCTATGCTACATTAACTAGACCTGACTTGTCAGTAGGAGTATTGTCTCAATTCATGCATTGTCCTAGGAAACAACATTGGATTGCAGGACAAAGAGTGTTGAGGTACATTAAGGGTACACTCAAAGAAGGTTTGTATTATGCTTTTACATTAGATACAAACATCAAGCTCTATAGTGATACAGATTGGGCAGGTAATCCTGATGATAGGAGATCAACTTATGGATATTTGTGTTATGTGGGAGATAAGTTAATTTCTTGGTGTTCAAAGAAGCAACACACAGTTGCTTTATCATCCACAGAAGCTGAATACAAAGGGATGGTTGAAGCTGCAAAGGAATTGATATGGATTAAGACTCTTATGAAGAGTTTTTACATCATTCAGAGTATACCCACTATTCATGGAGATAACATGAGTTCATTGTATCTTGCTGCTAACCGTTTTTTCCATGCCAGGACCAAACATATAGAGATTCAGTATCATTTTCTAAGAGAGAAGGTGATGGATAAAGAGATTGGAGTCATACATACTTCAACAAAAGATCAAATAGCTCATATGCTAACCAAAAGCTTGGATGGACCAAAGCTACAGAGATTCAAAGACATGGCACGTATAAAGAAGATAGAGAAAACCTCAATTGATGATTGAGGGGGAGCTGTTGGTGCAGGGCAATCAACAATTGATGTTTTAATGAAGAATTGAAGTCAAGGACTGAAGAAAAGATCAATTTATGGAGCATGAAGGAAGTGCATATCCAGAAGATGAAGATGTGTACACATATATACATTAATTCAGAGATAGTTCACTTATACTCTTATATAGTCATGAGCTTGTAAATATTCGACTATATAAACAAAGGAAAATGTCCGGGCAAATGTATGGGAGTATACAATACAAGAATTCAGAAGAATTCAGAGATATTAGACACTTGTGAAGTGTGAAGATTAGCTCTCTCATCCAGATGTAAAGTTTTCTAGTAATGGAAGAAAAATTGCACCCGATGCTTCGGTGCATTTTCCTTCTGTGCTTGATCATTTCAAGAATCCTTGTGTAGATGTCTAATTCCATAGTTAATGAGTCTATGGTTAAAGTTTGAGAGCCTAATTGTAAAATGGCTGAGAGAACTATGAGTAGGAACATTCATATGTGAAGAAGTGTTCACTATTTTCTGAAACCGGTGCATTCTCGATGGTCAAAGATTTCATCATTTCTCAGTGCACGGGTTAAATTTTTGCATGATTGAGGAGTCAAAAATTAAGTTAGAAGGTAAGCCATGTATGGCTAAAAGCATTTGCATAAACAAATTCTAATTTGAGAGAACCAAGTGTTAGAAGTTACAGGTTTGTGAATCGACTTCTCAAAAGAACAGTTTTAGAC
>CM035411.1:174353262-174355762 GCA_020310875.1 Ceratopteris richardii
GCAAGAGCTTGTTGGATATGTGGTAAGACCAATCATCTATCTCATGATTGTTGGCACAATAAACAGAATAATGGTAATTATCAGAACTTTAATCAAAGAGCAAGAGGTGGTAGATTTCAGAGAGGAAATTTCAGAGGTAGAGGTGGTAGGAATTCTTTTGGAAGAGGAGGAGGAAGAAGCTTCCAAAATCAATCCTATAATAACACCTACTACAACTATGCATCAGATCAGAAGGAGGACTCGACTCTCATTATGAATACATGTGAAACCTCACATGAGGACATGAGAGTGTTCTATATTGATTCAGGATGTAGTAATCATTTAAGTGGAAATATTGCTTTGATGACTGACCTAGATCATAATGCAATTAATCATACAGTTCAGACAGGTGATAATACAAAGCATAAGGTAAAGTCAATTGGTTCAGTCAAGGCTAAAGATGGGAGCACTCTTCTGAGTAAGGTACTTTATGTTCCCACAATTCCAAAGAATTTGATCAGAGTAGGTCAAATTGTGGAAAAAGGATATGAGGTAAGATTCACAAATGATGGAGTCTATGTTGAAGATCCTAGTCAAGGGTATAAACAGGTTGTTACAGGAAAGAAAGAAGGAAGGCTCTTCACATTGAAGGTACAAGGAAATGTTGGACATGCTATGTTCACATATGGAGAGCAGAAGGTGTCAGAATTGGATCTTTGGCATAAAAGACTTGGACATTTCAATGAGAGAGGTATTAAAGAAATGATTAACAATGATTCAGTGCTTGGGTTGCCTAACATTGCAGGCCAACACATGACATACAGATGTGAGGCATGTCAATTAGGTAAGGCTCATAAGCAATCCTATTTCAAGCATGGGTTTATGTATTCAGAAAGACTTGAGTTAGTGCATACAGATGTGTGGGGTCCTTCAAAGGACTTTAGTATAAATGGTTCAAGATATTATGTCATATATGTTGATGATGCTACCAGATGGATCACAATTTATGTGATTAAAGAAAAGTCAGAAGTGTTTAATACATTTAAACACTATCATGCTTATGCAGAAAGGATTACAGGTCAAAGATTGAAGAGACTAAGGTCAGATGGAGGGGGAGAGTATTTTTCAAATGAGTTCAATGATTACTTGTGGAATGCAGGTATAAAGAGAGAAGTTACTTGCAGGTACTCTCCTCAACAAAATGGGGTAGCAGAAAGAAGAAATAGGACTCTTGTTGAGTTTTCAAGGTCCATGATGAAAGAGAAGAAATGCCCAAATTATTTGTGGGCAGAGGCTGTAAATACAGCTACATATTTGGTCAGTAGATTGCCTTGTAAAGCTTTGCAAGGTATGACACCATATGAAGCTTGGTGGGGTAAGAAACCTACCTTGGATCATTGCAGAATATTTGGATGTTTGGCATATGCATATGTGCCATCTCAATTGAGGCATAAGTTGGAGCCTAAGGCAGAAAAGTATGTATTCATTGGTTATGATGATAAACAAATGGGATACAGGTTGTGGAGTCCATCCACAAAGCAATTTCTTGTATCCAAGGATGTTACATTTGATGAGCAAGGTACTTGGTATGCAGGTAAATATAATGTACATGCAGATGTTGAAGAAGTAGTGGATCAAAGGAAAGGTAAAGCAAAGATTCAATTACTTGATGAAAGTGAGAATAATGAAGTACAGGTTGAAGTTGAAGAGAGGCCAAGATTTGATCCAGAATGTGATGAACCAGAGACTTCAAGAAATGCAGAAGTTAGGAGGTCATCTAGGCACAAATGGCAACCTACAACGTATAGCTATGACACCTCATTCTTGACTACTAAAGATTATGCTTATTTGATAAAAGCAGATGAAGATCCATCTACATATGATGAAGCCAAAGGCAAGAGAAATTGGGAAGAAGCCATGCAAGAGGAGTATGATGCATTGATAGAGAATCAGACTTGGGATCTGGTTCCTAAACCTAATAGCCAGAAAATTATTGGATGTAAGTGGGTTTATAAAACAAAAAGATTTGCATATGGAAGTGTGTCTAGGTACAAAGCTAGACTTGTTGTGAAAGGGTATGCACAGACATATGGAGTGGACTATGATGAGACTTATAGTCCTGTGGCAAAGATGACAACAATCAGAACCCTCATAGCAATTGCTGCTTGCAAAGGTTGGAAGTTATCTCAATTAGATGTTAAAAATGCTTTTTTGAATGGTTACATTTCAGATGAAGTTTACATGGAGCAACCAGATGGGTTCAAAGATAAAGTGAGTCCAAATCATGTGTGTAAGCTCAAGAGAGCTTTGTATGGACTAAAACAGGCCCCAAGGGCATGGAATTATAGGCTTGTAAAGTTCTTGAAAGAACTTGGATTTCAAGCATCAAAGGCAGATAGTAGCTTGCTAGTAAAAGCAAGTGAAGATGGATTCATTTATGTTTGCATTTATGTTGATGACATAATACTTACAGGAACAGATGAAAAAGGAATACAAATAATCAAGAAGCAGATGGAGAAAG
>CM035411.1:174370762-174395762 GCA_020310875.1 Ceratopteris richardii
CATTTTCATGCAATTTACTTTTATAATCAACATCATCAATATCTTCTTCATACACACTTACTTTTGTCTTCCCTTTCCTTTGTATTTATTTAACATCTACATAATCATTTGTTGACCCTGTATACCATGTACTTTGCTCATCAAATGTAACATCTTTGGTAACAAGAAATTGCTTTGTGGATGGACTCCACAATCTGTAACCCATCTGTCTATCATCATACCCAATAAGCACATACTTCTCTGCTTTGGGTTCTAGCTTATGTCTCAATTGTGAAGGAACATAAGCATATGCTAAACATCCAAATACTTTACAATGATCAAGAGTAGGTCTCTTACCCCACCATGCTTCATAAGGTGTTCTTCCATCCAAAGCTTTAAGAGGCAACCTATTCACAAGGTATGTTGCAGTGTTGATTGTTTCTACCCATAAGTAATTTGGACAATTCTTTTCTTTCATCATTGATGTTGCAAATTCTACAAGAGTTCTATTTCTTCTTTCTGCAACTCCATTTTGTTGCGGGGAGTGCCTGCAAGTTACTTCTCTTTTTATACCTGCATTCCACAAGTAATCATCAAATTCTTTAGAGAAATACTCCCCCCCTCCATTTGATCTCAACCTATTGAGCTTTTGTCTTGTAATCCTTTCTGCATAAGCATGATAATGCTTGAATGTCTTGAACACTTTAGATTTGTCCTTGATTACATATAAAGTAATCCATCTGGTTGCATCATCAACAAAATACACATAATATCTAGATCCATTTATGCTATAGCCCCTTGAAGGACCCCACACATTTGTATGAACCAGTTCAAGCATATTTGAATACTTGTACCCTAATTTATTGTATGAACTTTTGTGTGCTTTACCTAATTGACAAGCTTCACACTTGTACACCATGTGTTGACCTTCAACATTCGGCAAACCAAGCACCACATCATTCTTTGACATTTCCTTTATGGCTCTCTCATTGAAATGACCTAGCCGTTGATGCCATAGGTCTAACTCAGACATCTTTTAACTTCCATAAGTAAATAAAGCATGTCCCACATTACCTTGGACTTTGAGAGTAAACAACTGTTAGCAGCGGACAAGGGACTGAAGGACTAACGAGGCATGGCAGTCAGAGAAGAGAGTCAGAAGGGAGAGAAGGCACAAGCAGACAAGGGAGTCAACGAAGATCTGGCAAATAGGCCAATAAATTTCTTCAGGAAGAAGTACGTATGAGCATTCACGCAGATTTAGCACTAAGGCAACCTTAATTTTTCAAAACCTCTACACCAATTAAAAGTGATTCTCATCACTAAACACCATTGTAAATACCATTTCATCTTTTTGTAGCTCCATTTTGTGCAAGCCAAGGAGTCCTTGAGCTTGAGGAGCTTTAGAAGTATCTACCTGCCAATTTTCGTATTTTTTAGATCTCGTTTGAGCCCTCAAATAAGCCCTGGAACCTAATTTTTAACTAGGCCGGAGACTAGGTCTGAACAGGGCCAAAGCTAGTCACAAACTATAAAAGGAGCTAGAGAGCTCATTTTTGGGGTTAGATTGTAATTGAAACAAACTTGTAAGAGCTTTTTGAAAGTAATCTAAAGAACTCCATTGATTCTCCCTCTTTGTCTTGCCGTGTGTGCGCGTGTGTGTGTATGTGTGTGCATGTTCGTGTGCTTCTCACTCACGCACTTGTGCCGCCACTTGCTCGAGGTCTCCATACCATCCTCACGTCTTCCCGGATTGACATTAAAGGAGGTGCTACTCATCACTGAGCTACACCAAATTTTGGCACCGTTGCCGGGGATCGAGCTTTGAGGACGAGCGTGTGATGGTAAGACGTAGAGTTGACGCGTTGGAGTTGTAGGTATTTTCTTCACTCTCATCGATTTTCTTTTACTTTCTTCACCATCTTCATCACCATCATCATTATCACCATCTCCCACCTCCATCTCCATCATTGCAAAAAATTCTGTTTTTTGACCATATCACCATCTCCACCTCATTTCCCTCATTTCACTTGTGAGAGAGAGCAAGAGAGCAATATTGCGTGTGTGTTTTCTTGCATGTTTCTTGAGCTTTGTGCAGGACCTTGCTGAATCACCATCCCCAGCTTCCTGCGAAGGTACGAAACTTGTCGAAACTGTCTCGCGGTCGCAGGCTTCTGTCGATCGCGACTGACAGAAATTTTTGGTTTTTCACAAAATTGAGTGCACCACTAGAACAAGCACAAGGAGCACATACTAAAACACTAAAAACAGTAGAAAAATTCCGAGGTTTTCTGTCAATCGCGACCAACAGCCTCTGTCAATCGCGACCGACAGACCTCACGACCGACAGACTGCCACGTAGGACCCTGTCAATCGCGATTGATATCGTCGATCGCGATCGACAGCCACGACCGACACCTCTGTCAGTCGCACTTGACACCGTCGATCGCGACCGATTGAAATTCAACGACTGAATAACTTTTACGCGTAACCACGTGTCCATCGCGATTGATAGGCCCCCGATTGACTGAAATTTCGGTGAAAAATCCGGAAAACATGTCAATCGCGATTGATACCATCGATCGCGATTGACAGCCACGATCGACTCTGTCGATCGCGATTGACACCGTCGATCGCGATTGACAGCCACGATCGACTCTGTCGATCGCGATTGACACCGTCGATCGCGATTGACACTGTCCATCACGACTGACAGGCCTGACGGACACCTCTGTCAATCGCGATTGACAGACTTGTCGATCGCGATTGACAAGCTTTTTGGCCAAAAATTAGGGTTTGGTTTTTGTTCAAAATTGGGATAATTTTGGGGCAAAATAGTCAATCCATTAGCACTTTGGAGGTTCCTACACTTGTGATTGGGAGAAAATCCTAGGATCTGTCAGCCAGATCGAATCCTGTTTTAACCCCCTAAACCCTGAACAGTCATAACTTTTTCATACGAAATCCATTTTTTGAGCTCTAGGGCTTGTTGGAAAGCTCGTGGCATATACTACACGCCCTCAACTGTTTTTTATAAAGATAATGCGTTGATTATCAGATAGGGTATTTTGAAGTTGACCATACCCAGGGGGATCAAAGTCAGGGGTCTTTAGAATTGTTTTCTTAAAAATCACCATTCAAATTAGTGTTTGCGCTTCAGGAATGAAAATCATTGGTTCTGTCTTGGGAAATTAAATCTTAAAGCTAACTTTGGAACCCTTACAGATCTATTGAGAGCATCGAAAGGCGTTCTAAGCAAGTGTAAGTGCAAGCTTGGGAACACACTTCCTGGGCATTCAAGGGCAACCAAGCAAGAAACAAAAGGTTGGAATATTCTCAAGTCCCTCTGTCATTTTTTAGCTCAGGCTAAGTACGAATAGTGCTAGAGGTAAGATAGGCAACGATAGACTACCTATGCACTCAAGTCCAAGATTAAATATAATCTCTTTGTGATGCGATGACCATTAAGAAAAGAATCTAACGTGGAACGATCAACCTAAAAGTACGAAGAACATTCAAGTATTCCTGACGATGCAATACCAGATAAGATCATAAACATAATAACTCACTAAAAACGAATCAAGTGACTGATACCAATTGATCTGCAACGAGGTTGTACTCTGGGAAAAAATCGGGCTACTTAACTAGGCATATGAACCTTAGATCAGGACGACATCTTGTAAGGGAGAGACAAAGCCTTAGGTCTTCAGAGGCTAGTGTTAACCACACTGCTAGGTCTTGGGCCCAGCAGTTGAGCCACCACTCGTACTACCCTAGCTCTGAGACCAGTGAGTCAGAGATGTCTCAAGGCATGGACAGACCTACGGGAAGCTCAGGAGTGCCTTACTTGTACAGGGTAGAAGGCCCTTACAAAACACAACTGGAATACCTTAGGACCAACCGATTAGGTGCTAGCATCTATGAGGACGGCTTAGGAAGATCTGTGGTACAGATTAAGAATCCTGATCAATCCATTGGACTAGAGCACCCAGCAGTCAAATTTGAAAACGGTGCATACCTGGACAAGGAAGGAACCATATACGTAGTCACCAGTCACCCAGATAGGACAGATGAATTTGGAAATGTAATCTCTGAAGCGGACTTAGGTGACTTGGAACAAGGAAACATGGGTGCGGAACCTAGAACCCCTCGAGGCAAATCTGTTCTCACTAGGATTATCACGCCTGAGTGGGTTCCCCAAGACAACAAGAGCATAGAGTTGCTCCTCAATCGAGAAACTGACAAAGCCTTTTGGAGATATAAATCTAATCAGCCAACTGATATAGGAACTATCATGATTTATGAGTTTAAGGATCCGGATAGCCCAGGTAGAGTGACCTACTTAGATCACACTTCGGAAAGGATCTTTGTGGTGACAGGAAATGATAGGCATGCTTACACTTGGAAGGGTGAATTCATTTTCCCCCAACCAAGATCGAATGTATCCTATGGTCACCCTGGAGCTGGAACATCCCAAGCTCATGGAACTCAAAGAGACAGAGGTAGAGATAGACCAGAAGTAAGCTTTGCCAACCCCGTGGGTAGAGAAAGAACGAGGACGGAGACGAATAGAGTAGAACCAGAGATACTTAGGGCTCACCGGAATCAGAGAAATGTGGATGGATTCCCTCTGCCGAGACCTAGAGAGCACACAAGAACTCTGAGACCAACCCAGCTAGTTAAGTCCATGAAGAATTACTTTGACGGCATAGGAGATCCCTATGATCATGTGGCGGAGTTCAAGCAAGTCTTGAGAGCTGAACAAGTGGAGGATCTATTCACGCAGTACAATGCCTTCGGTCTAACCCTTAGGAACACAGCACTTACATGGTTTCAACCATTGGATGAGCGACAGTTCAGGAGCATAGACCAACTCCTAGAGGCTTTCATCGTAGAGTTCTCTAAGAGTGGCATAAGACACAATACCTCCTCACTGATTCACAGCTTCAAGCAAACCCCTCAAGAGACCGTGAGACTTGCAGGAAGAAGATTTAGGCAATATCTTGAAAGATGTCCTGTTTCGGAGCTACCTACACCAGCTAAACAAGTAGCCTTATTCTTGGATGGATTGCTGAGTACGAAATTGAGATCCTATGTGTATCTGAAGGACCCTAGGACTATAGAAGAGTGTGTACGCATGTGCATTGACATTGAAGATAACCTAGGGGAAGAACTAGAGCTTTCCAAAATCTACAAAGATTCAGATAGTGCATCTAGTCACTCTTCCACGCAATCCACATCAATTGAGGAACTGGCAGAGAAAGTGGCTCAGAAATTAGGTGTCTCTAGCAAACAAACTCCGAGATTTGCCCCTGTGAAGAGATGCTACACTTGTGGTGGCGACCACATGGCGAATGTATGTCCCATTATGGCTCAACCCCAAGTAAACCCTAGTAGCCAGTACTGCACTATCGAATGAAGATACACAAATCACACCGCACAAGACTGCCCATACAACAAGCAAGCAGTTAGGCAAGCCTACCCTCAGCCATACCCTCAACAAGGCAGATACCAAAACCAATACCCACCACAACAGTATGCTAGACCTCAACAAACCTACCAACCACAATACCAAGCCTAGCAAAGATCTCAGCCTGTGTTAGCCCAACAACCTCCAGCTCCATCCAACTTGATCCCTGTAAAGTATGCAGCAGCAGAAGAAAACCTAAACCGAGCTATAGTCCCCATAACACCTTTGCTTTCAGAAAGTGATCCCAGTGACCATAGCTTCGATTATACGCATGTTGAGAGTCCCCAGGCTTACTTCATGCAGTCTCCTGAACATGGTGAGTCCTACTATAGTGAAGAGCCAAATGAATCTAGTTGGGAATCGGATTACGCAAATGTCATGTACGCAAACCCCAACCCTAGGCCTCAACCTAGGCAGGTAAGACCTCCATTCCCAAGAGGACCGTGCTACAGATGCCAAGGAGATCACTTCATTCGTGATTGTCCTTTACCTCCACCTACACAACCCCAGTCAGTGACGATCCAAGGCTTTTGCCAAGATTGTGGAAAAGAGCATCTCTTACGAGATTGCCCAAAGAACCCCAATAATATGCCAAAAATCACGCCTATCAACGTTATTGGATTAGTGGTAAACTCCACAGGAAGTGTCACTTCCACTGCTCCGGTACAGGTAGTCACTAGAGCTCAAGCATTGCAGCAAAACCAAGGGGTAGACCAGGAAAAGAGCCCAACAGCTAGTGAAACTGAGAGCATAACCAAGAAAAGGACTAGAGCGTGGAAAGATAGTCGAGAAAGAATGAAAAGACAATGGGCTAAAAAGATGAGTGAACTTGAGGAAAGCATAAGAGAAACCAAAGCCAGGATAACTGAACTCACATCTCAAACTCCCTCTCACACTACCCCACCACCACCTTTCCCATCGCCATCCGACCAGCCACCTTCCAACCCGCCTCACCTAAACCCACCACCCCCTAGAGTAGGATCAGTCCTAGCAGATCCCACTCCCGAAGACGTTAATATGATGCTTAAAGCATATCAGGCCAGAATCCAAGAAGGGCCAACCATAACCGATCATGAAAAATGCTACCCTAGAGCCGAGCTAGAGCTTGAACGAACTAAAATTTGTGCCAAAATGGTGGAATTGGCTCAGACCATGTTTGAAGCTAGTCGCCTCTTTAATATCTCTAGCTCAGCTAAGACGCAGTTACATTTTGATGGACTGCTAGAAAGAATAGAGAGGCTAATTGCACAATCAGAAAAGGAACCTGCCCCTCAAAGAAAGGAAAGGGCAAGAGAACGGATAAGCCAGCCTCTTCAGGAAGCCCATGCGCCTCCTCAAGAAGCTTATCTTTCCCCCCAAAAGGCAGATGAGCCTCCCTCGAAAGCTCACGTACCTCCACAGGTTGCCTACATTCCTTCTCAGGGAGCATATGAGCCTGTTCGGAAAAGTAATAGAATAAGTAATCCTCCCCAGGAAGCTTGTGCTCCAAACATCTATGAGAGCGAGGAAAGAGCCAATGATAGAATAAGCCCTCCTTCTCAGGTTGCTTATGTGCCTAATTCTACGGAGCCAGACACTTCTTCTTCTATGAATCGGTTTGCACCAGACTTCCTACGAGAAATTCAAGAAGATAAATGGGATAACGAAAGTGAAGTCGCCCCTCCCTTTGAACTTGTGGATGATGCACATGAACAATTCCCACAAGACATCCCATCTATTTACGGGGAACATGAGAGTACTCAGTCTCACGAGAGATTGGACTTTGAATCCAATTCCATACAAGAGCTACCCCATTTCACAGGCCCATGGGAAGCAAAGTCCACGTGTATGAGAGCACCCACAGTCATGGTAAGAAACGAAGATTCAGTCATACCTAGGAACACAGAGGTAGTGAAGAACACTAACGTGCAGTGCAATCTCAAGTTAGAAGAGCTACTCAAGGTTAGACATGAATCGTGGAAACATGTAACCAAACAAGTACCTAAGACAGCAAAACCTCGTTCCCAGGTAGGATCACATAGGACAGTGCCAGAGATACCCTTGGATAAGATAGGAGATATGTGTGAAGTTGAAGAAGGGAACACCTATCTTCCCATTACTTATCAGGAGTACACCACCAAGGCAATTTTGGACTCAGGTGCAGGAGTTGCAATTGCCACCACCTCCCTATGGAAGCGTTGGGGCAAGCCGGCACTCAGGCCAACGAGAATGAAATTGCAGATGGCCGATGGTCACATAGAGAGACCCCTAGGATTGCTAGAAGGAATAACTCTCACCACTTGTGGTGTCGAGTTTGAGCATACATTTGCTATATGTGATTTTAGCAAGAACCATGCCTATGAAATGATCTTGGGACGACCTTTTATGCGACAATTGCAAGTGGTACAGGATTGGGGAACTAATTCCTTGTACCTGCAACACTTAGGTGTTACGACCAAAGTCAATCTCAAGGATTACTCTCATAGAGATGTCCCTCCTATCCAATGGAATCCCATCCATAGAGCCAAAGATGACACGGAATCTGTGCATTCCATAGGGTCTGGATCCTCATGGATGCATGAAGACACTCATTTATGGATGTGCAAGGTTGCAGTAGAAGAAGAGAAGAGAGAGAAAGCCAGAGAGGTAGGTGCAAAAGAAACACATAGATCAATTCAAGACCCAGCCTATGCACCTGTAGTTTTTCCTGATGAGGAATTTGAACCCCATGGCTGGGCAGAAATCCTAGCAACAATGGACGTAGCCATCAATGAAGAACAATGGACACCTCACTGTGATGAGGATGGCTATGATATTTCAGTCTTCTCCATAGAGCCAATCATGGGAGAGGCAGTTCTAGAAGAATGCGAACCTAGCCCTGATGCCTTTGAGGATGCAAGTGACTCCGACCTAGAGTCAATCATCATGGACCCACCATTTGCATCAGATGAAGAATACTTCCATGAAGTAGAATTTCAACCCCAGAGGCATGGAGAGCTTACAAATGATGTAAGATTAGCCACACATGTGACCCCAAAGGAAGAAGGAAAGAAACGGAAGAAGAGAGAAGTCTCACCAGAAGAGGAAGAATCTTTGTTTGAGGTCCCATAAAATTTTAAGAAATATGAGATAGATGACAGGAGAGTCATGATAAGAATGCCTAAACGAGAGGCACAAGTAGGAGAGGCCTATGATAACAAAGAAACCACCAAGAAAATAGTAGTAGCCCTAGAAGAAGGAGAGGAGAGATGCACATACATAGGCCATGACCTAACAGAGGAAGAAGAGCATGCGTTAATTGCCTTGCTAAGAGAATACAGAGATGTGTTCGCTTGGAGTTACAAGGATTTGAAAGGTGTTGACCCTGACATATGCTCACACACCATCCCCATGACCTCAGATGCTAAACCCTCTAAGCAAAAGCCCTACACATATAACGATAATTACGCTGCTAAGATCAAAGAAGAGATAGATAGACTGGTTGAAGCTGGATTTATCTATGAAATTGAGCACACTGAATGGGTATCCCCCATCGTAGTGGTGCCCAAGAAGAATGGCAAGCTGCGTGTGTGCATTAACTTGAAAAAGGTTAATGCAGCCACGATTCGAGGTAACTATCCGCTTCCCATCACAGAACATCTCTTAGAAAGAGTGGCAGGCAAGGAAGTGTACAGCTTCCTTGATGGATTTTCGGGTTACAATCAAGTAGCCATAGCTCCAGAGGATCAGCATAAGACAGCCTTTGCCACAGAATGGGGCATTTTTGCCTTCAGAGTAATGCCATTTGGGCTTACCAATGCACCAGCTACCTTCCAAAGGCTGATGTGCCATGTATTTAAAGAGTTCCTGAGGAAAAACTTAGAAGTCTACGTTGATGATCTTTGTGCTCATTCGAACATTAGGCAAACCCATATCCCTGAACTCAGGCAAATCTTCGACAAATGTAGAGAATATCAAGTCTGCCTGAACCCAGAAAAATGTGTTTTCATGGTCAGGCAAGGCAAGATTCTAGGACACATAGTGTCAAAGAATGGCATATCCACTGATGAAGAGAAAGTGAGAGCTATAGCAGAGCTACCTAGGCCAAAAAATATCAAGGAAGTACAAGCTTTCATGGGGCATTGTGGTTATTACCGACGATTTATACACATGTATGCCGTCATTGCAAAGCCCATGTACGGACTTCTGACTAACTTTGAGTGGACGGATGAATGTGAGAATTCCTTCCAGGAGCTTAAACGACGATTATGTTCAGCACCAATCTTGACCACACCAGATTGGAATAAACCATTCCATGTTCATGTGGATGCATCCAATTATGCCATTGGATGTGTGCTTGCACAACCTACTGGTGAAGGTAATATGGATCTTCCAATTGCCTATGCCAGTAGACAGTTGAATGCAGCTGAACGAAATTACACCACTACGGAGAGAGAAGGTTTAGGCATGGTATATGCAGTTAAGAAATTTAGACACTATTTGCTTGCAAATAAGTTTAAATTTTTTACTGATCATCAGGCTTTGCTATACCTCGTAAACAAACCATGCAATACAGGAAGATTAGTGAGGTGGTTTCTCTTGCTCATGGAATATGACTTTGAGGTTGTGGTAAGGAAAGGTAGGACTCATTTAAGAGCAGATCATCTCTCTAGGCTCACGTCGGGAGAAGCCCCACAAGGAGTAGCAGATGATCTCCCTGATGCTTACTTGTTTAACTTGGAAGTCGTACCGCAGTGGGCTAAGTCGTTGGTACCAGTATTGACGTACGGGCCTAATCATCCAGTGGTGAACACACGGAATAGGGAGGTTGTGAGAGCCCAAAAGTACCACATCATGGCAGGAAGCATGTACAAGCACACAGATCAAGGGATCTTGGCTTGTTGCGTAGAAGAGGATGAGTACGCTAAATGGTTGCAATTAGCACATGTAGGTGCGTTAGAGCAACACTACTCAAAGCAACGAACTTTACAGACTCTAAAGAGACTCGGAGTGCATTGGCCAACTATGGAAGCTGATGTCCAAAAGTTGTGCAAGGAATGCCCAATCTGTTGCACTAAACCACCTGTGGAACACGCTACTCTTTATCAAGTATCCATTGTGCCAGATTGGAGCGAACCTCTAGTATCCTTCCTGAGGACAAACACATTCCCTCCAGACATGACTCTGGCTAGGAAAAGGAGTTTAGAACAAGAAGCCCTGGATTACTCACTCATTGGTGATAATCTATACAAACGCGGCAAAGATGGTTACCTGAGACTGTGTGTCCATGAGAGTGAATATCTTAAGATCTTGGAAACTACTCACCAAGGTGTAGCAGGAGGACACTTTGGACCAGATCGGGTGATCAAGGCAGTATTATTTGCGGGCTTCTGGTGGCCTACCCTTCACATGGATGCACATACCTATGTGAAACGGTGTGATGTCTGTCAGAGAACTCAGTATCCTATACGAAAAGATGAGATGCCATTGAAACCTATGATGGGTGGACGTGCGTTCTCTAAGTGGGGAATAGACTTCGTAGGTCCTATTAATCCCCCAGCTAAGGGTTCTCATGCAGAATACATCATTGTTGCGACAGACTATCTAACCAAGTGGGTAGAGGTAAAGGCTACGACAAAGAACGATGCTCAAACAACTGCTAAATTCTTGTTTGAGAATGTGTTCACAAGATATGGGCTACCTATAGAGCTTGTAAGTGATAGAGGCACTCATTTCTTGAACGAGGTGATTGAGAATCTACTCCAAGAATTCCTGGTAATACACAAGAAGTCTGCCCCCTATCACCCTCAAGCTAATGGACAAGCTGAGAGCACTAATAAGATCTTATGCAATGTACTGACGAAATTAGTGAACAATAAACGCTCTGATTGGGACAAACAGCTACACCATGTTGTTTGGGCATACCGAGTTGCCTACAAAACGGTACTCCAAGCCACCCCCTTTCAGATGGTATTCGGCCAAAACGATGTGCTACCGTTGGACTTCTTAATACCTACGTTGAAAATAGCACAAGAGCACGAATGGACAGGTCATGAGCTCTCCTCTAGGATCTTTGACCTTGAACGATTAGGAGAAACAAGACTGAGAGCAGCTGCAGGAATCTATGCAGCTAAGAAGAGGCAGAAGGCATACTTTGATGCTCATGTGAAGGATAAAGGCTTGAAAGCAGGAGATCTAGTTTTAGTCCACACATTGAAACAACATGCAAGGAAGTTAGAAAAGAGAGGCTACGGACCTATGATCATCCATAGGATCTCTACAAGTGGTGCTATGCAACTAGCCACATTAGAAGGCGATGTTCTCCCAAACTATATTAGCGGATGCAGAGTTAAGTTGTATCAGGAACCTCTCACAGAGGAAATGCTAAGTCGACTCAACATTGCTAAGAAACGCAAAGAGGAAGAAAAGCGAATTCGAGAAGAAGCTCAAGCAGAATCCCTAGAGCACATACGGAAAATGAAATTACGAAGGCAAGGTAGAGATCAGCCTAGAACAAATGACTATGCAGATCAAGGATATCATATGGCAAGGTGTGCAATCGCAGGAACAAGCTCACATAGGATAACTGATCGACGTCCTTTCGTAACCTTAGATATAGGACAAGGAAAGAGTGCAAGGACCGTAAGAGCCTTGATTGACTCAGGTGCAGCCACTAGTGCTGTTAGAATGTCTTACTGTCAAGAGTTGCAGTTAACTGTCAATCCTGTGGAAGCATATCTCATAGGATTGGGAGGCGTGGAAACCCCTTGCATGGGCGAGGTGGAACTTCCCCTCTACATTCATGATGAGGCTATGACAGTTAAAGTACTAGTGTGTCAAGACGAGGAGCTCACTGAACCTCTTGTCTTGGGTCAAGACTGGATCTATGACCAAGCAGTCAACTTAAACCTAAGAAGTGGGTTTCTTCAGGTTTGGGTCAATCATAGTCGAATTACAGTAGAGTTGGATAATGGAGCACCCAAGGAACTAGGAAAGGCACAGACTCCTGGTCCTTCCAGGAATACACATGAAGATGACCATGTTGTTCTTGTCCAAAACTATGTGTTGCAGAGGAATGATATTCGCAAAAAAGGAGTCAGGGATGCAAAGGAACTCCCTTCTTTTCCAAAGGCCAGAAGGAGGCAGCAACCAAAGGTGGATCAAAGGCAGAAGAAGCAGAGTACTACCTATGTCCGAGATCAAAAGTACCTGCGCAGCAAAATGTCCCAGCAAGTGAAACAAGTGTGGGTACGGAAAGGCGAACACCCGGTTGCACTCCCGCCAACTACACGGGCTAAGTCTCTTATTAGTAACCAACAACACGACATTAATAAGAAGTCTTGCAGAAATTCTCCTGCTAACGTGAAAGCTATTTGGGTGCCCAAGAAGTCGATGAAGGCTAGCCCACAATCAAGACAAATTTGGGTGCCTAAGGCTTGCTTGCGGGCGCAAATGGCTACGCCGAGGCCACAACCTACACAGTGTAACCCATTCACTCGCACAGCCAGCATTCACTCGTTTTCAACACTCAAGAACACACTAAGGCCCATGCGTACGCACATAATCACTTGTAAATGGGTCCCTGAAAGGCCTCATTTTCAAACCGAGACACCGATAAAGCTCTCTAGAGTCTCTACGAAACCAAAAGCAAAACCCATCCACTGCATTCGGCAGCCTCAGACTTGTAACAAACCCCCAGACCCCATTTTGTAAATCCATGATAACTTACTAACCACATCACTATCACTTTACATCATTCCACTTAACTCTTAGGTCTACCGAACGACTAACCACACACACACTTGCACCGAGCACTTACTAACCCATTATTCGCTCCCGACTCTCATGTTAATATTGTAATGGGAACAACAACAATCCTCCCTTGTCCTGTACAATATTAACACGTGTTTGTATATTCTCACAGAGACAGGTAGTAAGAAGTAACAGGGCAGATACGATTGGAACTAGCTCCCAGGTAGGCACCAGCCCCCAAGTGGTGGACATCGAAAGCCTTCCGGTCGAGGAGGAATTAAAGGAAAGACCACTAGGATTACGGGCATTACATGCCATACCAATTCAGAATCCTCCACAGGGTCATACAATGCCGGTGGGCAAAGCTTCACACTGGTTCAGTGACGTTGCTGGACCTCTGGGTGAAGGCACATATATGTGGGAGTCCGAGGTAGAATTCAATGGACGTTGGGGCAGATACCATTTCTTCACCAGGGAGTTTGAAAAGCTACAGAACGATGAAGGACTGAAGTCGATATGGAAGAAGGCGGGGCTTTATGATTACTTCAAGTTCCAACTACCAAAGCCAGATTTTCTAAGGTGCTCATACTTAATTAGTACCCTCACTCCCAGCAAAGACAAGAAAGGATACAGCTCCTTTGTGCTCCCATCACTCACAAGGGGCAATGAGCTGAAGCGTTTGCGCTTGACTATCAACTTGGTAAGAGAAGCACTCGACATGAAAGGTATGCACATCCCAACAGAGAAAGAGACTATGGTTCCAGACAATATGAAGAACAGGAATCTGACGAAGTTGAAGGACATGGTTGCGATGACACCTACAATTGCCATTCACTTACGCATGGTCATGCAACATTTCGCATTCCCCGCGCAGGAGAGGTTCACAATGCCCCCCAAAAAGATCTGGTTTAGCCTCTACCTGGCGGATGCTTTTGATTTGTCCATCAATATGCCCCACTGGATTATCGACCAGATTCATATGGCTCATCAGAGATGGTATAAGAAGCAAAAGTCTGTGTTGTATGGTTGCTGTGCACTTACAAGAACTGTATACAGATGTCTCGCATATGATGTACCGGTGCAGAGGGCTCTCATTTGGTCCAGAGCACAGGAGTTTCAACGCAGATTGTCAGCTATGGGGCCTCCCTCAAAGAAGATGAGAGGCGCTGTCCAGATGCCTTGCGCACAAGCTCGCGGTGCAACCCTAACGCCTGAAACAACCCCAAGACTTCCCCGACGAGTGCAACCATTTACTATCAGGTTACCTAGGCACAGCACAGATGGCCCTAACCTTGTGTTTCCACCAGTACCGACTGATCTGGAATTCCCGCATGGATTCACTCTGGAGGATCTAACGGACGAAGAAGTTGCTAGAATCATCGACGCTGTAAATGCGGAAGTTGAAGCAGAGCAAGCTGGTGGACAGCAAACTGCCCCAGACCAAGCCCAGCCCAGCCAACCGGACGTAGTCAATGTGGACGATGAAGAAGAAGCACATGAGGAGGCACAGGGTGGACAATCAGAAGCAGAAGAACAAGAGTATGATCAGGAAGCCCTACAAGTACTGGAAGGTGCCCCCGCCTATACTAACGCATTAAAGAAGCTCTACGATACGATGAACCGAGTCCAAGAGCAACACAGGCCATCATTAGCTGCAGGTAAAGCCCTCATGAACCAGATTCTGGAGGAGGAAGGCGTGGAGGAGCAATACCGTGCCACCCTGGAAATGATATCAGATGCTTTGGGAGTACCTGAAACGGTGCATATTGCACTAGCGCAATCACGAAGGACAGAGAAAAGATATGGAAGACGCCCCCCACGAACGGGAAAACGAATGAATGTATTAGGATCAGGACCACAAGGCACCCCCACAACCACTGGCACAGCACACACTGTTCACGACACCGAGGAAGCCCACACATCGAGTGCACCTCCATCACCTCCCTTGCCACCCTCTCCCCCACATCAGCCTCCTTCACCTCCCCCTGCCACTGTAACCTCTACTGTCACCACCTCCGAACCCACTACACACACTGACGCACAAACCATCAGTCAACCCACATACTCTATTTCCACGGGAAACATAAGTCTAACCACAACCACGGTAAGCCCCACTCCTCCGATCACACTTCCTGGGAGTTCACAATTACACACCCCTCTATACACGTTCACAACTCTCACCGCAACCACAATCCCCATGTTCACAGTCACTCCCATCACGGCCTCCATTTTTGAATCCATGGAGGTGTCACCCACCTCTGCACCTCTCCCACCCCCCATTTACCCACAATCCCCCATTCCCCCACCTCCCCCCTCACCCTTCTCTAGTACTGCATCCACACTTCCCTTTCCCTTCCCCTTCCCCTCTACATTCAACACCATTTCTCCCACCATTCCTCTTAATAATGTATTTAATAATATGTATCAATGCATGTCCCACCTTCAGCAACATTACCAACACCTTGACAACCAACATACAAGGCTTTTCCGAAGCCACGAAGATCTCCAAGCACGATGTAGGGATCTTGAAGAGCAGAAGCAGCTACTACAACAGCAGCACGTGACCTTACAGGAACAATATGCACAATTAGTAGCCAACCCACCCCAAGCAGATGATGAAGAGCGACGACACATGGACGAGTTGCTACATTCTCAGGTCACGGACAACCTGAAGCTTCGACGGAACTTGGGCCTCCTACGCAAGCATATGTCTACAGCGCTAGAGGAGAATAAACGATTACAGAAACAGAATGAAGAAAATCTGGAGGCGGCCATGGAGGGTTCCCCACAGGAGATTGACCCAGAACGATTCAAGGCAATTCCCTCTGAGAATATGAAAGTGGTGTTAGAAACTCATGCAGATCTAATGGAGGCGCATGCCGCCTTAGAAAAAGAGAGAGATGATTTGCTAAGGCAGTTGGCCACCCGACAGACATCACCCAGCAAAAGCACAACCGCAGAAGATACATCAGAAGAGATCACTAAACTCCGGGCCGAACTTGAGGAATTACGTAGCAAGGTCATGGAATATGAGCGTCAGCCCTCCCCTCTGGTAGAGCCCGAGCCTGACGATCTTGTGCCAATTGAAGTAGAAGAAACATTTGAGGATCCCTATGTTCCGATGCCAACACCCGGGGGTAAGCGAATAGAACAAGGCATGGACACAATTGAAATCGAGGCACCTGAATGGATGCAAAAATTAGAGAAAGTAGCCACGACGCATGATGACAGGGTGGCAGTCCAAATCGCATTGATGTCAAAATTAGAAGAGGTTGTAATAAAATCCGATTATTTTCAGAATCTCTCACACCATAGGTGGATCGGCCCATCGGATGACCTGTATGTTCCTTTTTGCGTGCTAATGGCGGATTATAATGCAGAGATCAAGCACCACACCTCAAGGGAACCCACCTCTGCCACCCAATTTGCACCTGACGACATCCCAGAAAGTGCCAAGCAGGGACATATTCGCCAACCGATGTGGAGAATTCGGCTGCTTGAAACATACCCGGAAATGGTAAGAACATGGAACAACATGCCCTTGTACATCAAATATAACCCATGTTATTGCCCTGTATTTCGAAGGAGATCATGGCCGGGGTACACACAAACAGTGCTGACGATTAAAGGATGTGAGAAATGGCTCAATTATGTGTACTTCGCACCCCCGAAGGGCCCACCTACGATTGGATATATGATTTTGACGATTCGACATTGGGGGGTCCGGTTCAAGAATGTACCTGATTGTTGAAGACCTCTTAATCTCCAAAGGTTTGATCTATACTGACTTAAGAACACTTCTATGTCAGTTGTAAACCAAACTTTACATAAATACTATCTTTCTTTACCAAAATTTCCATTAACACTTCTCTGAGTGAAGAAGTGTTCACTTCAGAAATTCTGCTTCAGACATCAACTTCATTACCTACACATAACTTCAAATTTCTTCTAGCAAATGATGCACAAGTATTCGCAATACCTTTGCGCAATCATACTAATCATTAGTTCTCAAAACTAATCATCAAAAGTTTAATTTGATCCTTAAGTTCAAAGATATGTCATAACTGTCTTCCAGAAGTAGCGCCTTCGACATGATCAACTTCTCAAGTTGATTTCTCCCAATATATAACCCGTTTTGCTAAATGCTTTTAGCCATAGCTTCCTTATCTCCTAACTTAAATTTCAAGTGCTCACTCATCAAAAACTTTACAGTATACACTCAGATCTAAGCAAAATACTGAGACGGAAAAGTGTGCTACTCTCAGACTTCAATTTTCACATTCCACATATGAATGTTCCTATTGATCATTCTCACAGTAGGAGAGGAATTAGATTATGAAACTCTAGACATAGCTTCATTAACTTCTCAATTAGATGTGTACAAAAGGAATCTTGATCCACATGATCAAACAGAGAGCACTCAGAGAAAAACCCGTCGCCATTTTCTGGGAAAAAACTCTCTACACATCTCTAAGATATTTGTCATCTACAAAATGACTCTCATACATATTTCTTGTCATCATTAACTTATATATACATGACTTTAGACTCATCCCGCGTTTATGACATTGCTCCTTATCATTCTAAAGGTTTAGCTATACTCATTTTACAAGATTCTTCACTTATATGTACATATGTGTACAAGACATCAATCTGAAATCTTCTTTACTTTCACAAATGTCTTCCTTCACTTCATTCTGACCATAAGCTTTCTTCAAGATCTGTATAATCATCAATTTGTGATTGGCTTGTTCCAACAGCTCCCCCTCAATCACTAATTGTGATTATTCCATTCTTCTTCACTCCTGCCATCTCCTTGAATCTCTGTAGCTTAGGTCCATCCAAGCTCTTTGTCATCATATCTGCCACTTGTTCTTTTGTTGGAGTGTACATCACTTCAATCTCCTTATCAAGTACCTTTTCCCTCAAGAAATGATACTGAATCTCTATATGCTTAGTCCTGGCATGAAAAACAGGGTTAGCTGCCAAATACAAAGAACTCATATTATCTCCAAAAATAATTGGAGTACTATGATCAGTCTCAAAACTCTTCATCAAGGTCTTCAACCATATCACTTCCTTTGCAGCTTCTACCATCCCTTTATACTCAGCTTCTGTGGATGATAAAGCAACTGTATGTTGCTTCTTTGAACACCAAGAAACTAGTTTATCTCCAACATAACAAAGATACCCATGAGTAGACCTTCTATCATCTGAATCACCTGCCCAATCTGCATCACTAAACACTTTGATTCTTGTGTCAGAAGTGAAACCATAATACAAACCTTCACTTAAGGTTCCTTTGATATATCTGAGTACCCTTTGGGCTGCAATCCAATGAGTCTTCTTTGGACAATGCATAAATTGTGACAACACACCTACTGCATATGACAGATCTGGCCTTGTCAAGGTAGCATAGATTAAACTTCCTACCAAACTCTGATATTTCTTCATATCATTGAATTCTTCACCTCCATACCTGCTTAATTTATGATTTACCTCCAATGGTGTAGTTGAGGTCTTGCAATCCTCCATGTTAAACTTGACTAGAAGATTCTTCAAGTATCTCTCTTGTGAAACATATACTCCATGTTGAGTATACACAATCTGCATTCCTAGAAAATAAGATAAGTTTCCCAAATCACTTATCTTAAACTCCTTCTCTATTTGCCTTTTGAGTTCATTGATTCCTTGAGCATCTGTTCGTGTAACAATAATATCATCAACATAAATGCACATGTAAATGTATCCATTTTCACTTGCCTTCACTAGCAAGCTACTATCTGCCTTTGATGCTTGAAATCCACATTCATTCAAGAACTTAACCAATCTGTAATTCCAAGCTCTTGGGGCCTGCTTCAACCCATACAAAGCTCTCTTGAGCTTACACACATAATCTGATCCAATTGAATCCATAAACCCCTCTGGTTGCTCCATGTATACTTCATCTGCAATGTATCCATTTAGAAAAGCATTTTTCACATCCAATTGTGATAATTTCCATCCCTTACAAGCAGCAATAGCAATCAATGTTCTAATTGTAGACATTTTAGCAACAGGACTAAAGGTTTCATCATAATCTACCCCATAAGTTTGGGCAAAACCTTTGACCACAAGTCTAGCCTTGTATCTAGACACCTTACCATCTGCAAACCTCTTTGTTTTATATACCCACTTACATCCAATAACTTTCTGATTCTTTGGTCTGGGTACTAATTCCCAAGTTTCATTTTCAAGTAGAGCATCATACTCTTCCTGCATTGCATTCTCCCAATTCTGTTTACCTTTGGCTTCTTCATAAGTAGTTGGATCTTCTTCTGTCTTTACAATGTAAGCATAATCTTTTGTTGTTAGGAAAGATGTATCATAACTATACCTTATAGGCTCTTTCTTTTCCCTTGTAGATCTTCTGATTTCTACACTTCTCGAAGTTTCAGCCTCATTTGATTCTGGATCAAATCTTGGCCCTTCTTCTACATGATCCTGCAATCTACTTCTAGAGTCAACTTCATCAATACTTTCTTCATATACTTTTACTTTTGCCTTTCCTTTTCTTTGTATCTCTTCAACACCTGCATAATCATTTGTTGATCCTGTATACCATGTATTTTGCTCATCAAATGTCACATCTTTAGTAACAAGAAATTGCTTTGTAGATGGACTCCACAATCTGTAACCCATCTATCTATCATCATATCCAATAAACACATACTTCTCTGCTTTTGGTTCTAGCTTATGTCTTAATTGTGAAGGAACATAAGCATATGCAATACATCCAAACACTTTACAATGATCAAGAGTAGGTTTCTTACCCCACCATGCTTCATAAGGGGTTCCTCCATCCAAAGCTTTACAAGGTAACCTATTCACAAGATATGTTGCAGTGTTAATGGCTTCTGCCCATAAGTAATTTGGACAATTCTTTTCCTTCATCATGGCTCTTGCAAATTCTACAAGAGTCCTATTTCTCCTTTCTGCTACTCCATTCTGTTGAGGGGAGTACCTGCAAGTTACTTCTCTTTTTATACCTGCATTCCACAAATAGTCATCAAACTCTTTAGAGAAATACTCTCCCCCTCCATCTGACCTTAACCTCTTAAGATTTTGCCCTGTGATCCTTTCTGCATAAGCATGAAAATGTTTAAATGTTTTGAAAACTTCTGATTTATCCTTGATTACATATAGAGTAATCCATCTGGTTGCATCATCAACAAACAACACATAATATCTGGATCCATTTATGCTATAGTCCCTTGAGGGACCCCATACATCTGTATGAACCAATTCAAGCATATTTGAATGCTTGTACCCTGATTTGTTATAAGAACCTTTATGTGCTTTACCTAATTGACAAGCTTCACACTTGTACACCATATGTTGCCCTTCAATATTTGGCAATCCAAGCACCACCTGATTCTTTGACATTTCCTTTATAGCTCTCTCATTGAAATGACCTAGCCTTTTATGCCATAGGTCTAATTCAGATACCTTTTGACTTCCATAGGTAAATAATGCATGTCCCACATTACCTTGGACTTTGAGAGTAAACAATCTCCCTTCCTTTTTCCCTGCAATTATGTTTCTATATCCCTGATTTGGATCTTGCACATAAACACCATCATTTGTGAATCTTACCTCATATCCTTTCTCCACAATTTGCCCTACACTTATCAATTTTTTAGGAATAGTAGGAACATAAAGTACCTTGCTCAGAAGTGTACTTCCACTCTTTGTCTTCACTGATCCAATGCTCTCCACTTTATGTTTGGTATTATCACCTGTTTGAACTGTATGTCCATTCACCCTTGCTTCCATATCAGTCATCAAGGATAGATTCCCACTCAGATGGTTGCTACACCCTGAGTCAATATAAAACACTCTTTGATCTTCCCCCATTGATTCATGAGTTGCATTCAAGATAAGAGTCATATCATCTTTCTGGTCTGATGCATAATTATAATAATTGTTGTTGTAGGACTGAGATTGGAAGTTTCTTCCTCCTCCTCTACCATATGATGTCCTACCACCTCTTCCTCTGAAGTTGCCTCTTTGGTTTCTGCCTCCTCTACCTCTTTGATTATAATTCTGATTATTGCTTCCACCATTTTGATTGTTATACCAACAATCATTTGCCAAATGATTAGTTCTGCCACAAATCCAACAAGCTTTAGCATTATCTTTGTTCTTACCTCCTCTTCCTTTACCTCTGAAATTCATCTTTCCTTTTGTGAAGTTGGCTTGATTTGAATTCCCTTCATCATCATTTGATTGCTTTCCCTTGCCATTCTTTTTCTTGTCCTTGGAGTACATAGCTTGACTTGCACTTCTATCATTGTCTCCTTTAAGGTCCTGCTCAAAAGTTAGCATGTGTCCTAGCAATTGATTAAGATCAGGAGTAAAGTGATCAAGTGACAATTCTATGGACAATATGAAAGGCTTCCACTTCTCATCTCCTCTCAGACCTGTAAGTATTTGTCTTACCAACTTTTCCTCTTCAATGTCTTCATCCACTGCTCCCAAGCTATCTGCAATATCCTTCATCCTTGCCACATAATCAGAAATTGATTGTGAGCTCTTCTTCTTGAAGGTTGTGAACTCAGCCCATAGTGAGGACTTCCTTGACTTAGTTGTATTTTGAAAATGCTCTTCCAAGGCATTCCAAACATCTGTAGCACTTTCCAAACCTCTAATGTGAGGTAGCAGATAATCATTTACAGCCATGTAAATGATACTCCTTGCTTGAGCATCCTTTCTCATCCAAGTCTTCAAAATTGCAAGCTCCTCCCTAGTTGGAATACTAGGATCTGAAAATTCAGGCTTTTCTTCTTCTCCTGTAATGAATGCCATAAGGTCTTTGCTCATGAGGTGTGCTTCCATCCTCATGGACCATGCTGGATAGTTCTCCCTATCTAGCTTATCAATCTGCAAACTTTCTCCCATCCTTGACCTTCTGTATCTGCAATCACTATGGTTTATGAAGATAAAGTGTACCTTTGATATGAGATTTGTCCTTCTTGATTCTTTTCAAATTCGTGCTTTGAACTTCTGCAGGTTGTCTTCAATAATTTGTCCTTGTCCTCCTTTATTTATGAAGAACTTCAATATCTGCACCAGTCAGAACTTCGATTGTCTTTTCTTCTCTTGTATTGCACCTTCAGCTCTGATACCACTGTTGGAGACCTCTTAATCTCCAAAGGTTTGATCTATACTGACTTAAGAACACTTCTATGTCAGTTGTAAACCAAACTTTACATAAATACTATCTTTCTTTACCAAAATTTCCATTAACACTTCTCTGAGTGAAGAAGTGTTCACTTCAGAAATTCTGCTTCAGACATCAACTTCATTACCTGCACATAACTTCAAATTTCTTCTAGCAAATGATGCACAAGTATTCGCAATACCTTTGCGCAATCATACTAATCATTAGTTCTCAAAACTAATCATCAAAAGTTTAATTTGATCCTTAAGATCAAAGATATGTCATAACTGTCTTCCAGAAGTAGCGCCTTCGACATGATCAACTTCTCAAGTTGATTTCTCCCAATATATAACCCGTTTTGCTAAATGCTTTTAGCCATAGCTTCCTTATCTCCTAACTTAAATTTCAAGTGCTCACTCATCAAAAACTTTACAGTATACACTCAGATCTAAGCAAAATACTGAGACGGAAAAGTGCGCTACTCTCAGACTTCAATTTTCACATTCCACATATGAATGTTCCTATTGATCATTCTCACAGTAGGAGAGGAATTAGATTATGAAACTCTAGACATAGCTTCATTAACTTCTCAATTAGATGTGTACAAAAGGAATCTTGATCCACATGATCAGACAGAGAGCACTCAGAGAAAAACCCGTCGCCATTTTCTGGGAAAAAACTCTCTACACATCTCTAAGATATTTGTCATCTACAAAATGACTCTCATACATATTTCTTGTCATCATTAACTTATATATACATGACTTTAGACTCATCCCGCGTTTATGACATTGCTCCTTATCATTCTAAAGGTTTAGCTATACTCATTTTACAAGATTCTTCACTTATATGTACATATGTGTACAAGACATCAATCTGAAATCTTCTTTACTTTCACAAATGTCTTCCTTCACTTCATTCTGACCATAAGCTTTCTTCAAGATCTGTATAATCATCAATTTGTGATTGGCTTGTTCCAACACTGATGTCATGACTCAGATGTGCCTGAAGATTTTCGAACTTATGTTGGTCATCTTCAGGACCTTCAAAAATGTCAAGGAACCGCATCTCTCAGCATTAGGATTTAATGAAGGTAATCAGGACCTTGTATACGACATGAGCACAACCCCATCGATTAATGTTGTGTATGCATGGCACGCTCGCATCAAATATCTACCGGCCTGCTTCAAACAAACGTTTGAAGAGATGTTCGTCACAGGATTCTGGGAATATCACTCCGAGATATTCATTCCCAGACCATCCCATCTCTTGCAGTTGTTTGCAGTGGAACAAGCTCTCCATTCCGAAAAGCTACGTATACCACATCCAGAGGTTCCCGGGCCGGTAGATTGGGATGCGCTACTCACAGATTTGGCCAAAGGATTGAGGATTGCCGAACATCACTTAGCGCAGGATGTCGTCGAGTACTACATCCAAAAAACCACACAACAAGGGTCTGTCAGGGACGACAGACGCGAGAGAGGGGGGGGTGTTAGCAGCGGACAAGGGACTGAAGGACTAACGAGGCATGGCAGTCAGAGAAGAGAGTCAGAAGGGAGAGAAGGCACAAGCAGACAAGGGAGTCAACGAAGATCTGGCAAATAGGCCAATAAATTTCTTCAGGAAGAAGTACGTATGAGCATTCACGCAGATTTAGCACTAAGGCAACCTTAATTTTTCAAAACCTCTACACCAATTAAAAGTGATTCTCATCACTAAACACCATTGTAAATACCATTTCATCTTTTTGTAGCTCCATTTTGTGCAAGCCAAGGAGTCCTTGAGCTTGAGGAGCTTTAGAAGTATCTACCTGCCAATTTTCGTATTTTTTAGATCTCGTTTGAGCCCTCAAATAAGCCCTGGAACCTAATTTTTAACTAGGCCGGACACTAGGTCTGAACAGGGCCAAAGCTAGTCACAAACTATAAAAGGAGCTAGAGAGCTCATTTTTGGGGTTAGATTGTAATTGAAACAAACTTGTAAGAGCTTTTTGAAAGTAATCTAAGAACTCCATTGATTCTCCCTCTTTGTCTTGCCGTGTGTGCGCGTGTGTGTGTATGTGTGTGCATGTTCGTGTGCTTCTCACTCACGCACTTGTGCCGCCACTTGCTCGAGGTCTCCATACCATCCTCACGTCTTCCCGGATTGACATTAAAGGAGGTGCTACTCATCACTGAGCTACAACAACCTTCCTTCCTTTTTACCTGCAATGATATTTCTATATCCCTGATTTGGATCTTGCACATAAACACCATCATTTGTGAATCTGACTTCATATCCCTTCTCCACAGTTTGTCCTACACTTATCAAGTTTTAAGGAATAGTAGGAACATAAAGTACCTTGCTTAAGAGTGTGCTCCCACTCTTTGTCTTCACTGAACCAATGCTCTCCACTTTATGCTTGGTGTTATCTCCTGTTTGAACTGTATGTCCATTCACCTTTGCTGCCATATGAGTCATCAATGATATATTGCCACTCAGATGATTGCTACATCCTGAGTCAATATAGAAAAACCTTTGGTCTTATCCTATTGCTTCATGAGTTTCACTCAAGATGAGAGTCATGTAATCCTTATGATCTGATGCATAATTATAATAATTTTTATGGTAGGACTGAGATTGAAAACTTCTTCCACCTC
>CM035411.1:174428262-174440762 GCA_020310875.1 Ceratopteris richardii
AACATGTGTTACTGACATGTTATCCTCAACCATTTGCATGTGAGAAACAAGGTATATATCCTACCTTTCACTATCTAAATGGAGGAATTTCTCTCTTAGGTGCTTTAGTTTCTTCATTCCTAAATTGTACAAACATTTCAAACCACAACAATGCTTCACAATATCCAATGCAATCTTTTTATTTGAAGTAAGAAATTTAAATCTTTTTTGACTTACTTCACGAGGCCTTCTTTTAAAATGTAGATTGAGCCTGCTTTTCCTTTCATTTGCTCCACATGCACTTGAGTCAGAAGGGAGATCAATGGTTGGATCAGATGGGAGATCAAGAGGTGCATTTGGTTGAGTAGCATTGCACTATGAATTGGATAACTTAAATGACTCAACAAAAAACATAGAATCATCACCACATTCTATACCATGGAGATCATCACTTATGAGGAAAGGGTCAACTGAGAACAATGAATTTGAAACTGTATCAATATGAGCAGAGGAAGCTGATGCCCAAGCATCCACTGAAAAGATTGAGCTCATCTTCACTCACTTCAAAGAAGACTGAAGATAAATTACATTTTTAAATGAGTAGAAGTCTGAGTTCATGTGAAAATGTCACATCAAGTAGATATGAAATCAAAAGTTCATTAAAGTACATTAAAGTGAATTAAACATCAAATTACATTAAAGTACTTAAAGCCTAACATTAAAGTACTTAATTACTCAAATATACACGATTGATGTTATCAAAGCCAAAGATTTGATTCACTTTTGAAAGTAGTGGTGATGAGATACACTATGAAGTGTGTCCACATCAAGTAATGTGTTTGTTGATGCTCATAAGATTGGCAGGAAAGAGCACACAAAGCTTTTGACAAAACAGTGACTTCTACATGGTTGGGTTCAAGGAAAAAAGGGTATATTGGATTATCTGAATCACTCTAAAATTCAAATTGATTGCATTTTGACTTTTTCAAGCATAGAAATCTCAAAATTTGATGAGTAGGATGATATTTACAATTTTATATATCAATATGTAGATGTCATCCAAGGAGTTCATATATCAATGTCCAAAATTGATCAAATTGTCATCGAAGGACATGTTAAAGTATGCTTTAGCCAATGTGTAGATGTCCTTTCCACAATACAGTAAAGGGCATCTGGTAAGACATCAGTGAACAACAACCAAAACAAAGAAAGGTAAAAAAATGTGAATGGGATGGGAATTCATCAGATGACATGTGTGAACATTTCATATGTGAACATTTCATATGTGAACATTTCATATGTGAACATTTCATATGTGAACATTTCATATGTGAACATTTCATATGTGAACATTTCATATGTGAACATTTCATATGTGAACATTTCATATGTGAACATTTCAAATGAATATGTGAACATGGAAGATATCATATGAATATGTATGAGCTATGATAATTTGGAGGGTTCATTAACATTACAACAAGAGGAGTCATGCAATTATTATGTATTTGGTGGCAACTGTGCTTTTCTCTCATCTTTTTGTTACAAGAATAATGGAGAAATGCAACTATTCTGGAAGTAAATGGGAACTTACCACATGGATCTCATTTCATAGGTTGGGAAATGAGAATTGATCTACCAGATCTTGAAAAAAGGAATAAAATGATGAAGTGATGGATCCTGGTTAGATTAGTTGACTGATCTAGTTAGAAATTGGATTCATTTAGCTAGATCCAATTAGTCTTTGGTTCAAGTAACCCAAGTGTCTATAAATAGCAGAGGAGGAGATCATTCTCATTTCCAAAATCCACGAGCAAGAGAGAGCAATAGAGCACAGACAGCAAAGTCACACAGAGCTCAGCAAACCAGCAATGCAACTCTGATGGAGAAGAAGAATATTGGCAAGAGTACCCAGAGGTAGACAAAATCACACCACAAAAAAAGAATTCCCTAAAGATTCCTTTTTATGTTTTAGGAAATAGTATGTCTTCTAGCCATTTTTTTTCTAAGCTCATGAAGTCTAGATCCAATGAGGGTGCAAGTCGATGCGAGGCATCGACTTGCGGGTGTAAGTCAATGCCAGGCATCGACTTTTAGGTGTAAGTAGATGCTAGACATCGACTTTAGGGTGGAAAGTCGATGCCTGGCATCGACTTGCACCTAACAGTCGATGCATGGCATCCACTTACACCCTCAAGTTGATGCCAGGCATCGATTTGCACCCTCAAGTCAATGCCTGGCATCGACTTGCACCCGAAAGTCGATGCCAGGCATCGACGTGGAAGGTCGATGCCTGGCATCGAATATGGCTTGAATGTCGGTGCCAGGCATCGACTTGAGGGTGCAAGTCAATGCCAGGCATCGACTTTAAGGTGGAAGTCGATGCCAGGCATCGACTTTTAGGTGCAAGATGATGCCACGCATCGACTTGAGGGTGTAAGTCATTGCCAGGCATCAACTTACACCCTCAAGTCGATGCCTGGCATCGACTTGCACACAAAGTTGATGCCCGGCATCGACTTGGACCCTCATGTCTATGCTAGGCATTGATTGTAGGGTGCAATTCCAAGCCTGGCATCAATAGTGCACCATTGAGTCGATGCATGGCATCGACACTTCAGCTTGAAAAACACATAAATGTAAGAGCTAATGCTTCTAAGGCCATTTTAGGGATGTTGAGTTAAAAGGTGAGAGGTCTCTCAAGAAGCTCAAAGTCACAATGATCTCTGCAGATTAGCATCGTGATAGAGGCATTGGTCACCAAACAAAATCCAAGAAAAACATTCCATCTTTATGCTCTGAGAAGGCCAGCAACCCAGTTGGTATGTCATCTGGTGGACAGAGTAGCATCAAAGTAGCCGAGGATGATGCAACTAGGAAGGAGAGGTCGAGGGACATAGAGGTCTTAAGGAAAGATCATCCACTCCGGGACATGACAAACTTGGAGTGGTGCCTTCAATATGTTGAAGAAAAGAATGGAGTCCTTCTTGATTTTGGAGGGGCGTACGGGAGAGGTAAGATCACGACAACATAGGCTTTTCAGTATGGCCTTGTGTTCAAACTGGACTATGAAGATGAGGATTCTGACAATCTCCTTTTTCTGGTAGAGACATCTAAGGGGTTAAGAAATGTAATATGCAGGATGGATTTCTTGTGCCCTGAGTGTTGTGTGCCAGAAAGGCTTGCAGAGATATGCAGGGACTCAATGAACCTAATTAGAGACTTGATGTCATGGATCTAGGGAAACATTATGCCAACACAACAGAAGATGACAACCCCTGTAAAGACAAAGGGTAAGCAGTGCGTGCAAAAGAAGCTATTGAAGAAAAAGAAGAGAATGGTTGATGAAGAGTCTTCTGAGTCAAGCTCTAGCTCTGAGGATATTATTGTTGCACCTAGTGGGGAGCTTGCTTCGGGTATTCTTGGTACTGAGCAGAACAAGATGAGGGAGGACATAGCTCAAAGAAAACTTGTGAAGAAGGGGCAATTGTTCCACCTACCAATCAATATCATTCATAGGCCACCAATTGATCCAATCACAGGGAGGAGGCCCCTTGAGATAAGGGAGCCACATAATTTGCACGTGCAAAATCTTAAGAAGAAAATGAAGATAAATCCTCATGCTATTGTTGTGCCATTCCTTGTCATGGTGGATCCGAATGAGTGCAGCTCTGTGGAGGATTTCAATGAGGGCTTGTTTGAAGATTATACATATCATGTGATTGGTGGTTCACACTCTGCAAAGGCCCACAGATAGCTAGTGAAGGAGCACCCCACCACATTCTTCTTTAGGTATGTAGAGTGCAAAATCTATGTTGGTCTTACAACTGAGGAAGCCAAACTTCTTGCTTGGGATCACAACAATGATAATGACTACAGGCAGAAGCTGTCCTTCATAGAGAGAATTCAGTTCTTCCACCATGAATAGGAAGATTCTCTTCTGAAGGAGGTGGGCAGAATACATCCCAGTCTACGCAAGCAATGCCTTATGGTGCTTAGACTCTAAAATTGGTTCAATTATCAAAGATCATGTCATTTAGAGGTGACTAGTTCTCTTAGCTTATTTATCCAATTTGTGCGAGTTTTATTTTGAGAATTAGCTAGAGACATCAAAATGGTGCTTAGAAAATCTCAAGATGTGATATGTCTCCATTTAGGGGACATTAATGTTGACCTCTACAAATTTTTAAAATATCACAAGCAAAAAAGCTGAGTATTTTGACCATTGTCAAAAACTCTTACGTCCAAATATTTAAAAGCTATATCATCAAAATTATGCTTAGTGAGTTATATGCTATCCAAATTTGGAAGAAAATAAAGATCATTAAATAAGTAAAATGTTCTTTCACTTTTAGAACAATCTCTCGTGAGGATTCACAAAAGATCGCTACATGTGTCTGATGAACACATGATTATTTCATATTAGAAGTTCCAATTGAAAAACTTTTTCTTGGAGAAGATACTCGAGTATAAACCCTATAAAACATACCTAAAAGTCAAAGAATTTGGAAGTTATAAAATGTGCAAATGGAATGTTTGCAAGCTCACCTAAGAACAAGTGTAGCAAACATAGAATGGTAAATTTCAATTAGTATTCGATTGAATTTTAACTTCAAATTTCATGAAAATAAATTAGAAGAAATAATATATATTTAAACATGAAAAAATTAGAATTTAGCATTTATTTCATTTTTCTAATGGCTTCATGAAATTTAAAATTTATTTTAATCCAATCTAATGGCTCAAGAAGATGACCCTTTACATTTTTGTAGTCAAGTGTTTGGTCCTTCCAAAAAAAGGGCAATAAGACTGAAGAAATATCCAAATGCCGTGATTTCTAAGTCTAATGAAAGCTTCAAAGCTAATCAAGTATTCAGTCCCTCCAAAAAAAGGGCAATAAAACCCTGAAGGAATGTCCAAGTGACGTGATTATTGAGTCTAATCTTTCTACGAGGATGCAAGATTTTGCAAACTTTAGGCCAATAAAAATTAGTTAAACTTAAGCTTTAATCAATTGTTATTGATAATAGTTGATGTAGTGAAGATTTTTGAAAGGAAAAGATTCTTTCTCAAGTTATTCATGACATTATTTGATATGGATTGATCACCACGGACTAGCCATGCCCTAGATATATGTTTATTGATAATTGGCTTCTGGTGACCATTCTCAATTGGATAGAGGAGAATGTCAAAATTTTAAAAGATATATATATAGTGCCATGAGAGCATAGAACATAAGAATTTCAATGGTTGTTCTCATTTCATATGTTATGGATTGATACAAATTGTATCGATTCCCATTTCTTGAGTTAATATGTAATGCAACCTTCACAATTCTAATTAAGTTGATTTACACACCATTTCTCATTTCTCAACTCTAGATGAGTTGATGCTATATACACTTATGAGTAATAGAGTCATTGCAATGACTCTGTCTTGAGGGAAGGAAACAATTGAAGAACACTTCATGATTTCATCTTTACTAATTACAGCTGTGAATACACACCTATTTGTTCTTATCATGCTCAAAGAAGTGTTCAACTTTAATCTCATACACACATCTATGTGGGGTATAGGCTTTGGTGGTATGGAACAAACTTTGTATTCTACCTAGGTGTAGGAAAAATGGTATGGGAGAGGATTGATTAAGACTATGTCATTTATAGTATGGAGGCCATTCACATGATCTTTTTACTATTAAACAAGAGAGTAACAATTGAGACAATCATTGTGTATGTGATTGCAAACAAGACAAGCTCGTAGACAAACAAGTGGCCTAGAAGCAAAGAGGCAAGGTTTGTGCATAAGAATCTTCGAATAAGCAATTGCATTAAGAAGTAATTCATTGAGTACATACTATTTTATTTGATATGCTTGAGGTCAAATCAAGTTTCATACAATGGCCTAGTTGATATGGGTGAGATGTGACCATGTTCGTAAGCAAGTGGACTAGAAGTGGAAAGGCAACGTTTCCACATGAGAATCTTTGAATGGACAATTCCATTAGGTAATGCATAAAGTACTTACTATTTTATTGGATATGGCTCAAGTCAATCGTGAGTAAAATCATGATTATTTTCAATATTTGCGTTCAAAGATCCAAGCATAGTTAGATTGTCTAACAAGTTTCTAGTATACTATTCGTTTACCATTTTATCAAATTTATGTTCAATCACTTACTAAAGTAGATGGTAGAAGTTCTACATATTTCAAACACCCAACACACTCTACTCTTGTTAGTTGGGAATCAAAAGTTCTTATTCCCAAGTTTATAGCTCCAATATCATTGAGGACAATGATCTTTCAAAGGGGGAGAGTCTTATATTCTGCTAGGTATGTAATTCTCCAATCTCTCAAGATGGAGATTAGAAGCACCACATGGGAGAAGTTTCCTTCGAAATAACAATTGATAAGAGAAAGAGAGAGGTGTTCAAGTTAGCCATGGTAGGTAGAACATATGTTTAGCTAAGCAAGCACCCAAAAGCATGAGATAAAAGGAGAGGGAGTTTCAAGTTGGAGTTACTACTTCAAAGTCACAATAAGTGAGGATTAGTGTAAAAGAGATCAAAGTTCGAACTCCATATAAAAGGAGAGAGGTTCAAGTTGGAGTTACTACTTCAAAGTCACAATAGCTGAGGATTGATGTCAAAGAGTTCAAAGTTTGAACTCCCAAATAAGGTTTACTTTCAAGGTGTAAGAAGTCAGTTTGGACATCTTGAACGCTACACATTACCAAGTATGGTTTAAGGAATGGGTACATAGTTCCTAACTTGCCCTTCCTAAGGTTGTTTGCTATATTTTAATCTACTAAGCAAAGTTTAAATGATTACACTAAAAAATAAAATGACAATATATTTATATATACTATTATTAGAAAAAGCAACCAGAGCAAGTCCATCCTCTGACACAAATCTAGGTCCTAGGGCCTGTTTCTCAATGCAGGCTATCTGCTTTCGTTGTCCAAGGAAAGCAGCTTTACCGTGCTTTTTTGCTTTCCTCACCTGTCTCTCAGAAATTACTCGTGTTTTCCCGACGATGAGTGCTTTTTTCAAAGAAAGAAAAGCAGACTGAATGTAGAGTCAAACATGTTTGTGGACCATGGCTCTCCTGGCCATATGAAGGGGCGTCTTTTTCTTTTCCCTTTTTTCAAGAGATCAGTACAAAGAAGTGGGAAAGTTGGTCCCTTCTCTGCGGGGTCCTTTTCAAATGATAAAAAAACGAACACGAAAAGCTGCCAAGTCGACACCACTGTTGCCAGCCTGGCGGAAACTACGTGTATATACGAATGAAACCATGCTTCAATTTCATAATGTGCTGCCTACGTGTCATACTGATGTGGCCGCTGAGCTGCATCTGTAGCGGAGGCTCTGCGAGTCTCCTGTGTTCAGGCACGTGACGTGGCAATAAAATAGTCTCGAGTGGCCACAGTCGAGGACCAGCGCCCTCCTAGGACGACATGCGGCGGCGGCTGGCTGAGAGTGGAGGGTGCTGAATCGCTGCTCATGTCTAGGCGCTCGTTGAGGCGTCGGCGGCGGAGAATCGAGCCTGCTGGATGTGGACGAGGCGGGCATAAGGGCCATCCGAATTCTTCATGAGTTCATGGTGAGAGCCCTGCTCGACTATCTTGCCTTCCTGGATGACTGCAATAAGAGATGCGTTTCGGATGGTAGAGAGACGATGCGCCACGAATACAGTAGTTCTCCTCCGCATCAGCCGATCCAATGCCTCCTGTACCACCTTCTCAGACTCCGCATCGAGGGCGCTCGTGGCCTCGTCCAACAGCAAGATGGCGGGATCCTTCAGCACAGCTCTGGCTATGGCCACCCTCTGCTTCTGCCCGCCTGATAGTTGGACACCCCTCTCCCCCACCTTGGTCGCATAACCCTCCGGCAGTGCGGTGATGAAGCTATGTGCATTTGCGGCCTTCGACGCTTCTTCTATCTCTGCACTCTTCGCTGCCTCCCTGCCGTAAGCTATGTTATCGTAGATGGAGGTGGCGAACAGGGCCGGCTCCTGCTGTACAAGCCCGATATGTTGCCTCAGCGACTTTAGGTGCAGCTTCCGTATGTCCTTGCCGTCTATCATCACTCGGCCGGCTTGTGGGTCATAAAATCGCTCGATCAGAGCAATAACAGAACTCTTCCCCGAGCCACTTGCCCCTACAAGAGCAAGACTGTGCCCTGCTTTCACTTTGAAACAGAGGTCCTTGAAAATGGAAACCTCCGGCCGAGCAGGGTATGCAAACTCCACATGCCTGAACTCAATGTCGCCCTTGACAGAGGTGACACGCTCTGAATTGGGCTCATCAGGATCAATGAGCGTGCGGCGATCCAGAATAGAGAACACAGAGTAAAGGGCATTGCCGCCTTTCACGATATCGGGCGTCATGCTCAGGGTTTCTGCAACAGCATATGCAGTGATCATGAGGACCAAGAACACCTTCAGAACAGGGCCAAAGCTGGTTTCTCCGTTCTTCACCAAGCTTGACCCGTACCATAATACAAGGCCATAGCTCGAGAACATAGCGAGCTGCGAAATCCCGTAGAAGAATCCTGCAATGTTCCCCCGCATAAGACTCCGCCTCTCCGGCACACGCAGCTCCTGTGCAAAGAGCTCAACCACCTTCGCCTCTGCATTGAAAGCAGCAACAGTCCTTATGTTCGTGATCGCCTCGCCTGAAACCATATGCGAACGCTCGTGAGCACCAGCGACATCGCCTGCGAACCCTTTCATGCAACACCTCTGAGCAGCGAATGGAAACACATGAATCGATCAGTTTTCACTCTTCAGACATATCTATACGTGATACGAAAGAGCAATCACCTCTGCTACAGCTGCTGCCACAAGGAGAGGAAAAGTACCGAGTACCACCAGAGCCATACGCCATTGCACGACAAAGGCGACAATGCAGGCCGTGAGGAAGACAGTGACATTTTGGACAATTATAGAGAGTCGATCTCCAATCGCAGCCCGTACATTCGTAGCATCAGTGGATAACCGGGAGGATAGCCGAGCACTCGAGTTCTCATCACGATCAAACCAACCAACTTCATTGCGGAGGATAGCTGTACAAGAGCATAAATTGAGCCATAACCCAAAATCCCACAAACTTCAACAATAACTGAGCTAATCACCTGAGAGCATCATCTTCCTCACACGGTTTGTCAAGTTTTCGCCCATTATGCCAAAGTAGTAATACTGAACGTAATAGATCCCCAAGGAAGCAATGCCAGCGCCCACGTACACAAGCGAGTACTTCTGGATTGCATGTCTCATGCGTGTGTAATCGGTATCATAATAGACACGGAGCATCTCGCTGAGGACTATGGCGAAAATGGGATTAAGAAAGCCAGCCAGAACAGAGCCTGTGGTTCCAACAATGGCATATGGCCATTCCGGAATGTTGAGCCTAGCCAGCCGCCAGTATGTCCCACGGGGCACACTGTAAAGGCCGTCATCTATGATAACTCCATTTGCACCTATCTTCTGTAAATCAAATTCAAACCTGCTTTCTGATCCACTGCTCAGTTGATGGCTAAGCCTACGGCCACTGTTGGATCGCAAACTTGGGGATCTCCGTCCCGATTTAGAAGAGCTCAACCGACCAAGCATGCCTACCCTGTAATCAGGAAAGAACAAATTAAATTAAACAGAAGTAAGAACACGGCAATGTAGTCAAATTAATTCTATTGTGAGTTACTCATTATACAGAGATGTATAATTTTAATCCGATTTTCACTAAGGATAGTCCCGTCATTATACAGAGATGCTCATTATACAGAGATGCTCATTATACAGAGATGCATAATTCCTTGACACCAATGCAGACATGTACTAGTTTACCTTGAATCCCTGCTAAGGATAGTCCCGTCACTCGCCAATGCCATCTCCTGAAGGCGGACAAGAGCAAAGTACGCACCGGCAGTACCCTTCGACATTAATTCCTCATGGTTGCCCATCTCCACAATCACTCCATCTTGCACAACAGCTATAGTGTCTACGTTCCTGATTGTAGATAGTCTATGGGCAACCACCACTGTAGTCCTCCCCACCATCAATCTGTCCAAGGCCTCCTGTACAATGCTTTCCGAGGCAGCATCCAATGCACTGGTTGCCTCATCCAGAAGTAAGATCTTAGGATCCTTGAGCATCGCCCTGGCTATGGCCACTCTCTGCTTTTGCCCCCCAGACAACTGAACCCCTCTTTCTCCCACCTGATCATAAAGCCCAGAGTATTGATTATTTTACAGATAAGCCGACCAACATGTGTTCCAGTGCAACTATCGATTCGGAAATACGAGTAACAGTATAGCTCATGGAAGATCACTCTAGTTACAAACTCAAATCCGAAATGCAATCAATACGAGATGCTACTTCAAGTGTACCCACCTAGCCATCACATCTAAAAATGCAGGAAAATTTTGATAATGGAAGAAATCCAGCTACAAAGTGCAAATTGTATTCTTACCATAAATTAAGTCCCGTGCCACTATACATAGAAAGACAAACCTTTATTGTAGATCATGAAAACTGAGAAGCTAATCACTAAACCAAAGATACAAAGGAAACATCAAGAAAGAAATTTACAATCACAAATGACCTCATGGAAAAATGGCAATGGGTGCGGATCATACTTGTGTATCATAGCCATCTGGAAGCTGGCTGATGAAAGCATGTGCATTTGCAGCTTTTGCTGCATGTTCCACATCCTCTTGAGTAGCCTCATCTTTACCATACATGATATTCTGAATAATAGAGGTCCCAAACAATGCAGGCTCCTGATTAACCAGCCCTATTTGTTCACGAAGCCATTTCAACTGCAAACTTCTGATGTCGACTCCATCCAGCAAGACCTCGCCTGCATACACCAACGGTCAAATTGCATGAGTTAGCTGTAATTTAACTCATAGGCTTAACCTGGGGCCCATATTTTCACTCCAGATGAACTTGAGACCCCATAAAACTGTGCAGATTAGATGTGTCCATCGTACCATTTGTAGCAAAGGTGTGACTTAATCGATTCAGATTCTGTTCATATGTTTATATTTCGTATGTTTATATTTTATTATACGTCCATCTAAACACTTTCATAGATAAAGAAAGTAATTCTGGTATTTCAAATGATGGCTACTACTGTGTTCTAGAGAAGGAGACTTAGCAAAAAGTTCAGATCATCACCTGAAATGGGATCATAGAAGCGTTCAATAAGTGATACAACGGTGCTTTTACCCGATCCACTGCTGCCTACAATCGCTACTGACCTCCCTGAAGGAATCTTCAGAGAGAAATCCTGGAAAATGATTGCCTCAGGCCGAGAAGGATAACTGAACACCACATTACAGAGTTCAATGTCTCCCTTGACCTCTGCTAGCCTTTTCCCATCGTTCTTTTCATGTCTATCCATATGCGACTCCTTGTTAATCATCTCAATAATCTTATAACCTGCAGCTTTCCCTTTACCAAATGGAGCTAGATTTGATGCTGCTTGGCCAAGGGACCTGGATATCCAGTTGAGTTTTCACCCTGTTATATATTTTAAAACCTTCTAAACAGGAATTCAAGATCTCAGCTTATTATTTCTTACATGCCACCAATGATAACCGAGAATATTGCAGTCAGTGACTTGCCACCATTGGTTTCTCCTCTGCGTACAAGCACACCAGCATACCAGACAATAAGTGCCCATGTGCAAAATAGCAATACATAGCTTACTCCCATCCCACATCCCTTTGCGAATCCACCCTTATATCCAAGCTCTAAAGTCTCTTCCAAAGTCTCAGAATAGGAATTAATAGCCTTGTTTTCACCAAGAAACGCATAGACAGTCCTTACTTGTGCAATAGCCTGCATACACAGATAATAACCAAAGAAGCACCCACACCTTAATGTGGCAATGAGAACAAATAAGCTAAACTAAACATTAATGTGCAGATCACCCATTTAGAAACTGCATCAGTAATATACCGAGTATTGCAATGTAATCTGAATTAATGCATAATTAAGTTAAGAAAGCCTCCTGATGATGACAGCTGTATATCTAGCTTAGTTTCTTGAATGAGTTTGATAAATATCAGAAGCTTGAAACCTGGTATAATGTTTCTCTTGTAGTATTTTGGCATCTAAGCCTACACTTAGGAGCTAGAAAATCCTATGATGCTAGGATACCATGTGCAATCAGATCAGAACCATTGCATTTAAGAAACATAACAAAGACTTCTTTTAGATATACATTCACTGATTAGAAATCACTAGTTCAGGAGAACATCATTCTAGACCTATCAAGTCTTCACCTGCTCTGCAATGGATCCAGCCTCTCCATAAGCTTTCTGGCTCTTTGATGTCAGCCGTGTAAGAGTATAAGCATAGAGTCCTCCAGCAAATGCAATCACAGGTATCACTGCCAATGTTACAAGACAAAGCCTCCAGACAGATGCAAAACCAACAGCAAAGCCACCTAAGAACGTAGCTAAGTGCTGTATAAAATTTCCCATCTGTAATAACCATGTGATCAAGATGCATCA
>CM035411.1:174445762-174758262 GCA_020310875.1 Ceratopteris richardii
GAAGCCTCCGCACGGAAGGCATACGCTGCAGGCAGGCAGACAAGAGCGCTGCATGCAAGCGCGAGGGATCGAAAGCAAGCGATCGGTGCCCGGTTTATGATCGAGGCAGAAGTACGACTATGGCCTCTCCTCCTGTTCGCGAGAAGTTCGACTCTGTGAGAACAGAGAACCTGAGGAGCTTACTTGCGTGGTGCTTTGTTCAGCTCTGCCTTCTCTATGTCGTGGAACAGTGCATGTCTTGTGCGTGCTGGGCGTGCCCGACTACTCTAAAGGTTGACAGAGCGACAATGAGAGTGGAGTGGCCGGCACTCACTCTCTCTGTAGAGAAGGGTTCTACGCGACTCTTAGTGTGCAGAAATGTATGTGCGGAAGACAGAGGTAGAGGTGGCCGGCATCGACGGATTGTGGAACTGTGCAACTCTAATGTGAGAAAAAGAAAGAGAGAGGTGGGTGCAGAGATAGAGAGAGAGGACTCTTCATTTCCTGTCCTTCGCAGTATTAGCCAGCCTTTGAAGTTTGTAAGCACTGCAAGGAAAAGCACGCAGGAAAGAGCAGAAGAAGGGGGAGATCGAGAGAGAGAGAGAGAGCGACTGAGAGAGAGAACCGTCTCCGCTCCAAGTTTAACCAGGCTATGGAACCTGTAAGAAATGCAAGGGAAAGCAAGCAGGATTAGCACGATCCAGGACATGTGCTAACGAGAGCGCCCAAATCAAAGCGAGTTTTTACCAAGGATGACCACTCTCAAGAGTACGCGACGAGTTGCGCTCGTCACGAAAATTTATGTAATTGACATCCTCTGGCTTGCCTTCGCCTTTTTCGTTGCCTCTCCTTCCTCCCATGTGCTGATAGCTCCCGAGAGAGTTCACAGGGCAGATATTTAAAATTTACAGTCACAGAGAGCTCTCTGCTTTGCTTTAGCCTCTCCTCCTTTTCAGAACTCTACTAGAAAGTATACCAATCTTTGACTCACCTCACATTTTAATATTTTTTATAAAGAAGTTAGTCCTTCACATTTTATAGATGAAGGACTAACTTGAATTAATTCGAAAGTACAATCAAAAGAGATATAACACTCATGGGATTTCGAATCATTAAATATATGATTTAAATGATCAACAATTATTAAAATAGTCTCAAGCTGTTTGTTCGGGTGGTTGGGCTTTCTGCCTCTTGAGGCAGGAGCGAGGGTTCAACTCCCATTGGCACTTTGTAAGGGACATGTTTAACATAGAAAGTTGTATCTTGTGGCTGATGTGCCACTATTTGTCTTACCTCGCGGTAGTTGTGATCGCAGTTCAACCCAGCTATGTAAACCCATGTTCTTGTGGGATAAGGGGGGTCTCATGGGTACTATGCCCTTCCTTGTACATTTGCAATTTCAAAGTTAAAGCCCAGAGGAGTAGGCCTTAGTCGAACCTCCATTTAAAAAATTAAAAAATTTTAAAAAATTAAAAAAATTAAAAAATTAAAAAATTAAAAAATTAAAAAATTAAAAAATTAAAAAATTAAAAAATTAAAAAATTAAAAAATTAAAAAATTAAAAAATTAAAAAATTAAACAATTAAAAAAATTAAAAAATTAAAAAAATTAAAAAATTAAAAAATTAAAAAATTAAAAAATTAAAAAATTAAAAAATTAAAAAATTAAAAAATTAAAAAATTAAAAAAATTAAAAAAAAATTAAAAAATTAAAAAATTAAAAAATTAAAAAATTAAAAAATTAAAAAATTAAAAAATTAAAAAATTAAGAAATTAAGAAATTAAAAAATTAAAAAATTAAAAATTAAAAAATTAAAAATTTAAAAAATTAAAAAATTAAGAAATAAAAAAAATAATATATATATATATATATATATATATATATATATATATATATATATATATATATTCGAAATTCGTAGGTGAATTGGTTGGACACTTATCTTTTGAGATCGAAATTGTGTGTTCAACTTTGGTAGGTTGTTTGATATACCTGAGTGAGTGTAGCTAGTTTATTTGTGTAATACTTTTGGGCATTAAAAGTAGATACATTCATATAGCTTTTTCTTTGTAATGCTTCGATAGTCTAACTTTTGCTTTGTGGGATATAGAAGTCCCATGAGTACTATAGCTTTCACTTGTAGAGTTGTTCTTTCAATACATCCAACCACAATACGTTCAACCATTGTAGAGTTGTTCTTTCACTTGTAGAGTTGTTCTTTCAATACATTCAACCACTTCCTTAAACTAATGTTTAGCAACTATTAAGGTGCATAAACTCACAGTTCATTAAAATAGACACTAAAAATGGATGACCTTAAAACTAAATGAGATAATTAATTTGAATTGAGTAATCCGAAGACCCAACTACCTCTCAAAAGGGTTGGATTAACATTTCACCATCCAAAAGGTGAGAGGTCTTTGTCTACAAAAATTAAACCCCCGCCTGCAACCTTGAGAGACAATGTATGTTTAGTGTATCTATAATGTATCTTCAGTGTATCTATAATGCATAGAGTCATAACTCCCATCTAATAATAACCCATGCTCTTTTTCTTCCTCAAAAACATGTCTAAAATAGCCGTGTGTATCTATAATGCATAGAGACATCACTCCCATCTAATAATAACCCATGCTATTTTTCTTTCTCAAAAACATGTCTAAAATAGCCCGCATTGTATAACTTTCTATTTCGATCAATCAAATTCAAAACCTTTGAAAAATATATGCAGATGAGATTTACTATTATGTTGTTCTATTTGTGTATTTGACTTGCAAAATGCAGCCTTCTCTCCGCTCCATATGAGGGGGGGAAAAAACTTTTCATTTACAATTAACAAATGAGATTCTTCCGATTGTTTCCGATTGTTTTTCACTTCTTCCATCGTCATACTATATGCACACTTGTGACCTTGTATAAAAACAAAAAGAAACTAAAAATGAATATAATTGCAAAAAAATATTATATTTAATTTGAATTTTAACTCGATTATTTCTTGTTCAACCTTCGATTCTTGGACTTTCCGAAAAGTACCTCCTTTCTATTAGCTTTCTTTGTGTTGTGTCACACTTTCGCTTTCTATTAGCTTTCTTTGTGTTGTGTCACACTTTCGCTTACTTTGCTTTTTGTTTGTTTAGCAAGTGCTTTTACTCTTCGTTCTCTTTAATATCAAAGCTTTTCCGCTATTTCTATACAAGTGCCTCTCCAAAATTTCATCAAAATGGGACTTGTAATGGTAGAATTGGATCTATAAAAATGTGATCAATTTAGAGGGATGATAATCAAGTATTTTTCTTGTGTAAAAAATTAAAAATTTCATCAAAATGGGAACTATAATGGTAGATTTGAACACATAAAAAATGTATTCAATCTAGAGGGATCAAAGTCAAGTATTTTTCTTGTGTAAAAGAGTAAACAACTCTAACTTTATTCTTTTCTCATAGTGCTCTATATGTTCAATATGAAGGATTTGAATGGGTTCCCTTCCCATGAGATGAAGACTTCTTTCTAAAGCCATAACATGTATCTCATGTTTTTTTGGATAAAATATCGCTTTTTTGTAAAAAGTTCGGTCTTGCAATCTACTTTCCTATATTAGTTGGAATTAGTTGGAAACTACAACACTAAAGGGAAAACACCTATGAGACCTCCTTAATCTCACAGAAATAAGTGTTGATGTCTAGCATTTACTAGAAATTATGAGCGTGAAGGTCATTCAAGGGTAGAGATTGAGTAGGGACAAGCCTAAGGGCAAATGAAGAGATTGATTTGAACCTATTATCCTACACAAGGTCCTTGACACCAATGACAACAACTATTTCCCAAAAGCCCACAAATCTTAAATGAATATCATCTAGCCAATGTGCCCCTCCCCCCCAATTCTAACTTAGAAGACATCTTCAATGTATCTATAATGCATGGACACATCATTGCCATCTACTAATACTATAATGCATGGTCACATCTGTTGGAAAATGTAATAAAGTAAGTCTATGGTCTAGGGATCCGACTGCTTCAGACAGATCTGAAATCGGATATTGTTTGGTCACTCGTCTGTAGGACCAAAGATCTCGAGAATAGACTCAAGCATAAGTTCATGTGCTCTCATATACAAGTGATCCACTTAGCCTAGTGGTTAAGTCTCATGGTTGTGAAGGAGGAGGTCTTGGGTTCAATCCCTACGAGGAGCATGGGAAGAGAGTTTTGCCCAAGGAACTCTAGAGCCTTCTAACTCAAGTTAACGTGAGTTAACTTGAGTCTAGTGGACTTAACTCGAGAGGCGAGTACAACTACCACTAGTGGACTCTCGTGGAAGGTGCTAAAGTAGTGGTCGAGATCATTCCAGCCACTAGTAGACTCTAGTGAAAGGAGTGGAGGAGATTGCACATGCACTTGTGGACTTTAGTTACATTTGTGGTCCTCATTGATTCGAGCAGCTAGATATATACAGGCATAAAGTTGGGAGGAGATTCATCTCTCTAGCACATGGTGGTCGTAATCCTTAGGTTGTTACATTGGTATCAGAGTAGTAATCCAAAAAGCATGAGCGGATGCTTAGACTTAAGCAGTAAGGAGATTCCTATAAAGTCATCGAGGTAGTTGCTTAAAGATTTATTAAAAAAGGAATCTAAAGACAAGAAGTAAAAGGTCTTGTCACTACAAATTGGTCAAGTATAACCAATTAGACTTGAATTTGATAAATTCAAGAACCTGGAATGTTAGTGGTTTTTTTTTTGAAAACTCGAGCAAAGAAGAATTGATATTCTATCAAGAGGTTTTCAAGTTTCCAAGGTAAAGCACATGAATCTATGATGATCATGTAAAGGAATCAAAAACTAGAATATCAAGTTGGAGGTAATGCCTGAAACTTCAAAATTTTTGAAGTTACAAGGTAATCTATCAAGAGATGTTTAGACTTTAGGATAAGTATCACCCACACATTAATGTGAATATAATATAGGGTGGTATGGGACGCCAGATTTTATACTCAGATTGATGTAGCAAAGATGTTATGGGACATCGGACCATGCGATGATAATTATCTTTTAGTCTCAGAAAGGATTTTGAAGTTAGATCTGATCGTCAAGGGAATTAAAACTTCCAAGGATAAGTTTTAATTCAAGGAGGATAAAAGCATGATCTTAAGATACTTCAAGATCAAGTATGTAAGAAGATATGAAGTAAGTAACTTCCAAGATCTTCTTGAAACACTTCAAGCTAAAGTGTTGATGATTCGGAAATATTTGGTAAATTTTTGAAAGAGTAAGATTTTGACTTTGAATTGAACCTTTCAACTAAGAAATAGACTGATTAATTCAAGCTACAAGTTCCTAATGTAACTTGGTAAATTCAATCCTTTGACTCAAAGCAATGCTCAAGAATTGCATTCCTAGTAAGCAGTCATAAAGATTGAATATAGACATGAACTTAGTCTCAAGTGAAGCATTGTTTAAATAAAAACTCATCAATAGAATATCAGTGGGTCGACACACTGAAGTGGGATATCACACTAGTATCTTGTGGTTGGATGATGTTTGGAATCACTCTATGAATCTTTTTGAGAATCCAGATTCTTTCTCTTAAAGATAGAAAAAAATAAATGCTTCAATACCTTGTTGAAACATATCATTAAAAGTTAAAGTCGTGGGTCATCAAGTAGTTGACTCATCACAAGTTTATATATTAGAAGTTTGAATTAGTTATACAGAGTTTTAGTTATTTCCTTCTGCTTTCCAAATCTTTTGGAATTGACTCAGATATGGTATCTGATTGCTTTCGCAAAAGTCTAGGGTTAGCCGATTGGAACCAGATAACTAAATTAAACATCCTAGGTAGATGTTCTGTATAAGAACTTATTCAATCTTCAAAAGATGATAAGTCCAAGATTGACTTATTCATTTGGGATGCTTCCAAATCCTAGCATAACTCTTATGACTTTCTAGAGTTCATGACACTCTAGAACAGTGAAGTAAGGAATTGTTAATAAGATTGACAATTCCCACGAACTTTTGGCTAAAAGTCTTTGAGAAAAGTATCCTAAGTTGGATAATTTTCATTTTGAATTTGACTTGGTCAAGATATAGTTAGGTTGATCTAAAATAAATGGAAAACTTTCTCTTGCAGTTTACATAGGATTTTTAAGCCTATTAGGACTGAGTAGTCCTCAAGTCGGGTGACGAAATCAAGTAACTATTAGTTGGGAGTTAACCATTGAACAAACATCCAAGTCAGATGTTTGGATCAACCAAACTTCAAGTTTTTCAAAAAGAAATTCAAGTGAATCAAGAATTCTCAAAGTCTTGATTGGGATACAAATCCCATCCTAGTTACTAAGTTCATGCACCAGTCAATGCTAAAAAATGGACTAGTAATTTGAATCCACCAAGTTCACATGTTTATGCCTAGATCGCACATCGAGAAACTGTGAATTGGCTAGGGATGTTTTTAGATCCACCCATATTATTCATTCACTACTTTGTACTTTGACCAGTTTATCAAAGTGGCAAGCCAGACGGTGTTTTGAATCATTTGAGCAGGGATCCCACCACAAAGATGAGACATGTTCTTCTAGTTTTAGAACATGATCATGTTCTTTCGGTTTAAGAACATGAGGCTCGGGGGTTGCATATGGATACTATATATAGCTTTATTTTCGAGGACGAAAATCTTTCCCAAGGGGGGAAGAATGTAATAAAGTAATTCTATGGTCTAGGGATCCGACTGCTTTAGACAGATCTGAAATCGGATACTGTTTGGTCACTCGTCTGTAGGACCAAAGATCTCGAGAATAGACTCAAGCATAAGTTCATGTGCTCTCATATACAAGTGATCCACTTAGCATAGTGGTTAAGTCTCATGGTTATGAAGGAGGAGGTCTTGGGTTTAATCCCCATGGGGAGCATGGGGAGAGAGTTCTCAAGTTAACGTCCAGTGGACTTAACTCGAGAGGTGAGTACAACTACCACTAGTGGACTCTAGTGGAAGGTGCGAAAGCAGTGGTCGAGATCATTCTTGCCACTAATAGACTCTAGTGAAAGGAGTGGAGGAGATTGCACATGCACTTATGGACTTTAGTTACATTTGTGGTCCTCGTTGATTTGAGCAGCTATATATACAGGCATAAGGTTGGGAGGAGAGTCATCTCTCTAGTACGTGGTGGTCGTAATCCTTAGGTTGTTACAGAAAACAATGTCACATTAGTCTAAATCCCTATTAGGGCAAAAACCCTAATTTTGGTACGTAGTCATTTTTGGCACAAAATTTGGGTACAATTTTTATGATCCTATCTTGCAGAGCTTGATGAGAGCTATCTAATGGTATAGAACATTCAGTCATGTGACATCAGATTTGGGAGAAAACCCTAATCCTAATTTTCTATTGATTTAGGGTTTTTACCTCATTGAAGAGTTCTCAGGTCATAGGTCATAAAAATGTGCTTTAGTCATCCATCAAATGGAAAAATTGAGGAAATGGCTACAGTCAAAGCTTGTCAAAATTCAAACTTAGCAATAAATAAAAAGCTACGCTAAAAAAGTGATGAGAATAAAAAAATTGCGATCGACTTTTTTCTGGTGTTTTTTTGCATGGCCTTCAAGTTCTATATAAGAAGGTCATTAGGCACTTGTTGTGTCATCTTCTACCATCTAAGGATCAGCCGTTAGGCTGATATTTTGAAGATCTTGCTAATGCACACATGGGATAGCCATGGTGTATGTATGGAGCAACTATGGAGCAACCTTGAAGAAGATAAGGAGCAGCCATGGAGTTCTTCTTGGAGAAGAGTGTGCTCACACTCTTGTTGATGGAGAAGACTTACTCATCAGCATATTGATGGTGTGGATCATCCATCTACATGATGTATTTGGAGATTGTCTTCTACATGAAGATTATGGAGTACGTTAAAGACATTGGATGGAGCTTAACATAAGATTGCATCTTATGTTAACTATATAGGTACATATTCTCTTTATGCACACAAGTACTACTTGGAGCTTATGGAGGCAGTGTCATCCATATGTGGAGGAGTCCTATTCAGCATACATGGAGGCAGTGGCATCCATAAAGGAGAATCAGTACATGCATGCTACATGCATCAGATGAGATGTTAGAGAAGGTGTTTCCACATGAGTATGAGGATTTTTATCAGCAACATGTTAGCATTCTATGATAATTTCCGTAAGTATGTGATCTATCACACACATATCAGATTTAGGGTCTTCCATAGCCTAAATTCAGATTAGGGTTTGCTGAATATGAGTTTCAAGATCTTTCCTCTCTCAATCACCCATATTCACTCTTCTACAACCTATCAGGTCCTACATCTCATACACATTCAAGTTTTTGTCCCTACATCTGAATATTCTTGTAAATTTATACACACACTCTTCCATCTATTTTTGTTTCACATAGATTGGTTGAGGTTATGACCCCACATTGTAAATTGACATTTGTATATATGATGGTGTGAGTAAGCAGCGGCTTACGTAACACTTTGTACATGTTGTCTAATCTCTCTCTATCTTTGTCTCATGATTGTATGATTAAGTGATGTATGCTCATGTATGTCAATGTTGGAAGATCTTGGAATCTGTGTTTGTAGTTATGGGCCTACCTAATTTCCAACATTTGATATCATAGCAGCTTCCAACATATGACATACACACTTAATCTAGATGAGTAGAGATTTGAGAATTAGACAATTCAGTCACATGATTATTTATCAGTGTGGAGTATGAAGCTGATGATCTGTTAGCAGCCAAATACTTTTGGAAGAATGAAGATACTTTACAGAAGTATTGCATGAAGACCAAGACTTGATGAAGAGAAGGCTACTTCAAATTCAAGGAAAAACAATGGTTTGGAGAAGATGAAGGAACCACATCAACATCAAATCACAGGTATTAGTTTCTACTATCAGATTGTCATTTGCAGGTCATATCTTAGAAGAGCAGCTATGAAGAGATTTGAAGGATTCAAGAAGTGCTTTTAAACACTTTCATTACGTTGAAAGTTAAAGCATTAACTACACCTAATTAGGTATCTAGAGGTTGCTCTTGATAGTTTTGATAGAAGATCTCTTTCATGGCAAGAAAGCTCATCTAAGAAGACAAATTTGGAGATTAGATCAGTTTTGTTTTCAGCCAACACAAGGTTGGAAGCTTTTTTATTAGATTTTCCAGAGAGGTAATTCAGCATTCAGCCAACTCAAGGAAAAGGTTGGTGAATTCAGTTATATCAGTCAAATTTGAAGCAGAGTGTTGATTCAGCATATGAGGAGATGGTAAAACATGCTTCTATGTTCACTTCTATTTATATACCATGCTTGTTTTGTCTCTTACTCTTAGCACTAGAGGAAGAGAAAAATTCATTTGAAGAAGTTAAGAGTGCTTGCTACTTCAAGATGAAGAGAACAAAAGGTATGGAAGAGAAGTTTGAAGATGTTGACATCATCAGGTGGAAGAAAGATGCAAAAAAAGAAGGTCCAATAATTCCAAAGGGAAAGTAAGACTTCCTTTTTTTCTCTTATATTTTCCATATACTTTTCCTACTTTTATCCTCTACATCCAAAGACAAGCCTAAGAGAACATCTTGTGTGAAGAAGATAGTTTAAAAAGAAGCAGATTCTTGTTTTGCATTATACTTGGTCATGTTTTAGTAGGTTTTGACAAAGAATTGCATTTAGAGAAAGAAAAGTAGTAGATATCTAAGATAGCTTGTATGTTTTGACTCATATGTGTAAGAGTTATGTTTTAGTTGAAGCTTTTGAGCAGACATCTTATATGTTCCCTCAAAGAATTCTTGGAGTGCCAATTCAGAGCTACTTGGTATATGACAAATTGTAGAGAAGTATTTTTCTTCTTTACCTAACTCTTGAGGTAAAAGAGTATTTGTAGCAGATGTTGGAGACTTGGAGTGAGTTTTTTTGTTTGGAAAAGTTACCTCATATTCAGTATATTCAGCATACTCAAAAAATTTAGTATTTAAAAAAAATCAGAAAATTCAATATTTTCAGAAAAATTTAGAAAAATTCAGATTTTTTGATGTACCAGTCAGATGGAGAATCTACTTTCTATGTTTGTCTTGACTTTTGGATACATGCTTCTATTCAAAAAAAGGTGTTCCATCAGATCCTATCACTTGATTGAGAAGTGGAGTTAGCCAAAAGAAAGTCAAGCAGATACTATCACATTTCATGTGGGAAGAATATGAAGATATGAAGTATCAACTTGCAAATTTTGGAGTTCTCAAGGTGAGAGTTTGTCCACTTGTGTTCCAGTAGAAGTTGCAGATTCTTAGGAAGGATTTAGTTGAAGAAAAGTTTTACAACTTTATGTAAGAAGCATGGACACTTAGAGTCATTCTGATAGCAAATCAAACATTCAATCATGAAGGTTTGATGAAAGAAGATTCTACACAAGTATTTTGTTGGAGAGATCATAGATCTTGAGTATTTTTGAGTTAGATGTCTATCCTTTGTTTGTAAAGTTCTTAACATTGTAAGAAGTAAGTCAAAGATTCAGATTCTATCATATTAATGTTGCAGAGAAATAGAAGAAGATACTTGTTAGCAGAAGATTATGAATCATCAAGTGCTTTCATCAAAGTTTTTTGTTATGATGTAATAGGATCAGCTAACCTTATTCTAGATTATAGGAAGTTGAGGAGTGGCAGTGAAAGCTATTGGCATCTATAGTGCTAGTGAAAAGGGGTTTAGATTATTTGTTTTAGACATAGGTATTGATGTTATGGAAGCAATGCTAAATCACTCAAGATCAGATTTATTGAAAAGAAGGAAGACATTCCAGATTTCATAAAGTCTGATATACTTTGTAGAAGTTTGGATACTGGTGTTAAATCATCCAAGGGGGTGGAGAAACATGAAGACTTATTTTCAGCCATATATGAAGGGATGCAGAATCATACCTACAGGTATTCCGATATTTCCTTTGTCAGTTTCTCTTTATGTTCTAGCTTTTGAAGAAGAAGGAAGAAGGAGAATGTCTGGAGAAAGTTCCTGTTGGGTGTTCTTGTTTGGGAGAAAGTTCGAGAGGTCTATTGTAGAGAAGCTTGATATTTCAGAGAGGTCTATTACTTATGAGGCGCACACATATATCATTGTACCAGACTTTGAAGGAAAGAGATATGAAGGACTTACAGATAGAAAAAAGGATGAAGACAAGATGACAACGTAGATATGAAACTTTTTTGAGACTCATGAGAGTTGAGTACACTCAGAGATGAACCAACAAGTGTTCATAATACACTAATTTGTGAGTTGTTAGTCACAAGTCCTAGGATTCAGTTCCTGATTCTGTTTAGTGTATTTACATGACACAACAGTAGTATGTTGAGAAACCTTTCTTAAGGTAAATGCAAATATGTGGATCCTAGTGTATTTTTACAGGTTTGAGAAGACTTATTTCAGGAGACAGCAGATTCAGAGTCAACTCATGCTACATATGTTGTCAAGCAGTGATTGCTTGATGTATGCTAACACTATTGGATATCTAGTTTGCATATTTTCTTAGGTATTATGGTTCATATTCATAAAATTCATATTTTTGAAGTTTGAAGAAGTTCAAATTTAGTTTTGAAGAAGAATCTTGAAGATAAAGTTTGAAGGTCAATTTTGAAGGACAAGTTTGAAGCTTATGTCAATTTGCAGAGAATGAAGTTGCATATCTAGTTCAGTTTGTACCAATATGACATTGAAGGGGGGATTGTTGGAAAACAATGTCACATTAGTCCAAATCTCTATTAGGGCAAAAACCCTAATTTTGGTACTTTGTCATTTTTGGCACAAAATTTGGGTAAAACTTTTATGATCATGTCTTGTAGAGCTTGATGAGAGCTATCTAATGGTATAGAACATTCAGTCATCTAACATTAGATTTGGGAGAAAACCCTAATTTTCTACTCATTTAGTGTTTTTACCACATTTAAGAGTTCTCAGCTCATAGGTCATAAAAATGTGCTTCAGTCATCCATCAGGTGGCAAAATTGAGGAAATCGCTACAGTCAAAGCTTGTCAAAAGTCAAACTTAGCGATAAATAAAAAGCTATGCTAAAAAAAGCGATGAGAATAAAAAAATTGCGATCAGCTTTTTTCTGGTGTTTTTTCGCATGGCCTTCAAGTTCTATATAAGAAGGTCATTAGGCACTTGTTGTGTCATCTTCTACCATCCAAGGATCAGCCGTTAGGCTGATTTTTGAAGATCTTGTTGATGCACACACGGGACAACCATGGTGTATGTATGGAGCAGCTATGGAGCAACCTTGAAGAAGATAAGGAGCAGCCATGGAGTTCTTCTTGGAGAAGAGTGTGCTCACACTCTTGTTGATGGAGAAGACTTACTCATCAGCATATTGATGGTGTGGAACATCCATCTACATGATGTATTTGGAGATTGTCTTCTACATGAAGATTATGGAGTACTTCAAAGACATTGGATGGAGCTTAACATAAGATTGCATCTTATGTTAACTATTCGGGTACATATTCTCTTTATGCACACAAGTACTACTTGGAGCTTATGGAGACAGTGGAATCCATATCTGGAGGACTCCTATTCGGCATACATGGAGGCAGTGGCATCCATAAAGGAGAATCAGTACATGCATGCTACATGCATCATATGAGATCTATCACACACACATCTGATCTAGGATCTTCCATAGCCTAAATTCAGATTAGGGTTTGCTAAATATAAGTTTCAAACTGATCTTTCCTATTTCAATCGCTCATATTCACTCGTCTTCAACCTATCGGGCCTTACATCTCATACATATTTAGATTTCTGTCCCTACATCTAAATATTCTTGTAAATTTTGTACATACACTCTTCCATCTATTTTTGTTCATAGAGTGGTTGAGGTTTTGACCCCACATTGTAAATTGACATTTGTATATATGATGGTGTGAGTAAGCAGTGGCTTACATAACACTTTGTACATGTTGTCTAATCTCTCTCTATCTTTGTCTCATCATTGTATGATTACGTGATGTATGCTCATGTCTGTCAATGTTGGAAGATCCTGGAATCTATGTTTGTAGTTATGGGCCTACCTAATTTCCAACAATATCACTATCATCTACTAATAACACATGCTCTTTTTGTTCCTCAACAACATCCATGACTATCGTCCATTAATAGCCCATTATCTTTTTCTTCCTAAAAAAACATGCTTGAATAGGTTGTATTATCATTGTTTAATCATAACTTTCAATCATTGTTTAATCATAACTTTCTCTTTCAATCAATGTAGATTAAAAACCTTTGAAAAACCTATACAAATAAGGTAAGGTAGTATGTTGTTTTTTCTCTGTGTTTTTCTTGCAAGCAAGGAGCTTTCTCTCACTCCAACATCATATAAGGAAAAATGTAAATTGAAGATGTCTTGTCAATAATTTTGGCCTTTGACTTAAGCTTCAACATCACTGAGGGAGAATTTCCTTGATCTCAGAGAGTGAAACCCTAGTGGATCTCACTTCGCTTTGTATGCATTCTAAGCCCTCATCTCCCTTTATCAAGTAACTCGTCCTTCAACATCCTCATGAACATGGTCCTGAGTGGCCTATGTCTTGTTTTTTGTCTTGTATGCATTCTAAGCCCTCAACTCGCTTCATCAAGTAACTCATTCTTCAACATCCTCATGAGCATGGTCCTGAGTGGCCTCGTCCTCGAGAGGGGGAGGGGGGATGGCACTACATGATCAATGAGGAACTAAATGTCCCAAACCCCCGTGACTTTTTGGCTAGCACAAATGGATAACAACATGGCTTTTGATGATAGAAAAACAATGTTTGCAAGGCAAGCCCTACTCACTGAAGGCATGTCTCCAATGTTGCTGCTCTTATTAGCCATATCTCACCACCAAAGACATCTATTGATTTTATCAAGGCTCATGATACTACTAACAATCCCCTATTTGACTATGAAGGCATAACAGGTACCTCTCTTTTTTACTCTTTTGCTAATTTGAATAAGGGAAAAGAAAATATACATAAATAGAAATGCACATACACACACATATCATGTAGGGTATAACACTTATAAATACTTAGGGTAATGCAAAAATATACACACACATGTATATACACATACATACACAAATACTCATATAACACAAAGGGTAATCACATATAAATACTTAGGGTTTCATGTTCATATATACATAAATTTATACTGTAGACATATAGTACAACATAAACACACACATAAACACATAGGGTTTTACACTTATAAATACTTAGGGTGATAGACATACACACACATGTATACACACATGTATACACACATACATGCACACATTAATAGGAATACTTGAACATACAATAATACATACTTAGGATACATTCACACATACAACATACATGCACGTATAAAAGAACACACATCACAACATCATGCACAATTTTTTAGCTAACTGCTAATTGTTCCTTCTTATCTTTTCTTTCTTGTAGGTACAAAAGAGTAAAGTCATCATCAACAAACACATTTCAAAACTCAAATGAGAGATCCACATAAGTTGTGATAAAAAAAGAGACTTTTTTATTTTTCATGGTTGCATTCTGCAAAGGGAATTCCCCCCAACATTCGGCCCCACTAAATTGCACATCGTCATTGATGGACCAAATTGCAAATCTAGTGGAAAAGCATAAATTATTTTTACAATTATTCTTATCATTGTATAAATATTTTTTGAAAAATAAATATGTCTTTTTATGCAAATTCTAGTGCTTAGCAAAAAAAGTTAACTTTAAATCACTTAAGCTACGATTAAGAACCATTTTGGTGGGCATACAACTAACAAAAATAAGTGAAAAAACACTTATAGAAATCACGGAGATGTTCCAAAAACAATCATTTGTATTTAATCTTTTTAAAGTTAGTTATTAGTTTATATGAATATTCTCATGCTTTGTTCTTATGCACCTATCAGAAAATACTATGAATTCCCCTATTGCATGGATCCGCCTCATGTAGGTTTCAAGACCACATCTAAGTCATGAATAATGTTCTTGTTTATTTTCTTTTGATTTTCTTTTCTTTTTACTTCACAACAATGATTATTGTATTGCATTGTTTTGGAGTGGAAGAAAGCATAAAATTTCTATCTAATAATCTAGAACCTTCACAACTTTTTCTTTTAAGGGGAAAGTCCCAATCCCTAATAAGAGATAAGGATCTAACAATATGCACTAGCAAGAACTAGGATTTCACTATCTAAGTGTTTTAGATACTCCACATAGGCTATCTATATAAAATAATGCACATTGTCCTATCTACATCTTTATGACCATTATAAGGTTTTGAAACCTACTCTCTTTAATGTATATATGTCCCTATTAGTGTTCAAAATCATATCCTTTCATAATTTAAGCATGAATCCTTTGCTTTTCGAGACTAGAGCAAGATGTGAGAAAAGACTTGAATGATGTGTGTGTGACTCTCCTCCCATCCATATATACCCTCTTGTATTCCAAAAATAGCAATGATCTGGAATGGTCTAGTGCTGCCATGTGGCCATCATGCAATACTCATACCCATTACTACTAAATACCTTAGGGTATCCCCCGAGCTTGGGACCTTGACTAGCTAGCCCTTGTCCCTCACACACATAGAATGATCCCTATGGACCAATGTCATGATCCTTGTGGATCAATGTTTGACACTCTATCCCCCTTCTAATGATCATTGTCCTCAATGATCAATGAGGGAAAGTACTTGCAAACCAGAGCTTTTGATTCACAAGTAGACTCAGTAAGTGGTAATCCTCTCCAGGCTACTAGATACTCCTAGATGTCAGGATTCCTCAATCGCTTCTGTTTTTTATCTAATATCCTTTCAGGTGAATGATCTATGCCATCACTTTCTTGCAAAGAATTAGATTATCCTTCCTGGAAATATACTTCCAAAGTTTATTGACATGAAACATTGGATGGACTCTGCAATTTGGGCGATCGATATGTAACTTCACTTAGCTTTTTAACTATCTTCCAAGGTCAACAAAACCTTGGTGAAAGCTTAATACACTTTCATGTGGAGAGTGAAATAGATCTAGTTGGTACCTGAAGAAAGAGTTTGTCTCCTTCCTCAAAGGATCTAGGAGATTTCTTCCTATCAGCATACTCTTTAGCCCTATCCGCGGCTTGCTGCATCTTGGCTTTAGCTATTTCTAAATTTGCTTGGAGGTTTGCTAAGAACTCCGAAGCACTATGACATTTCTTTGGCATGCCTATGGTACTGGGAGCATTGGGATTCATGCCATAGTTCATCTCAGAAGGATACATACCTATCACCTTGTGAGGGATATTGTTATAAGCAAACTCAACTAGTGGCAAATAACTATCGCGATATGTTTGTCTCTCACACACATATGGCCTCAACATGTCCTCTAGAATCTCTTTGACCCTCTCGGTCTGACCATCTCTCTAAGGATGATCACCACTACTCATCCTTAATGACACTTTCAGTTTGTCAAATACAAACTTCCAGAACTGTCCTATAAATATGACGTCCCTATCTCAAACTTTGAGGTCGATAACCCATGCAATCTAAAGACATGCTGGATAAACAAATACACTAGTTGTTGTTGGAGTTTATTGATCTCCAAAGTACAGCTAGAAGTAGGTGAAACCCAACAGGACCTAGTTGACTTTTTCACAAACTTGTATGCACATACCAATTTTCTTGCAGAGCAAATTGCTCTTTACTCACTTGGAATTTTCCAAAAATGTTTCACACACATAAACTAGACTCTAAGAGCTTTCCAACAAGATATAGAACACCTCAAATGGATAAATACACAATGAGCTATGACCTCTGCAATATGCAGCTTTAATGGAGACCTTGAAACAGAGATGAACCTGAGGACACACATCACTTGCAGAGACTACTGCTCTTAACTCACAACTCGAATGACTTTGAAACTTTCCAGAATACAAGTAGACTTAAAGAGCTTTCTAACAAGCCAAAGAACACATGATTTGGATACATACACAAGGAGATATGACCTCTGCAAGTTTGAGGTTTAATGGAGACCTTCAGCAGGGATAAAAAATAGAGAACACACACTACTTGCAGAGAGTATTGCTCTCAGATCACAAATCCAATGATTATGAAAATTTACAGGAAGAAAGTAGACAGTAAGAGCTTTCCAATGAGCTATCAAACATGTAATTTGGATATATAATGAGGGAGATACAAGCTCTGCAATCTCTGCATACAAAACTACAGCAGTGTAGAGATACACATATGACTCTCTTGGACATCCCACAAGATCACGACTTTTCTCCTCTTTTTATAGCATGGGAAACTAATCTAAAACCTTCCTAATACATCTTAATTCGTGTTAGACACTTGGATGGAGGTATTACATGACTCAAGTGCTCAAATAAGCAAAGTATTGATGGACTTTGAGAACTAGCCACATCGACCTTCCACTAGGACACCACTGAAGCTCCCTTGTGACTCACTAATTTGACTCACCATGTTCTAGAACTCACATGGTATTTTTGCTACATTTTATGAATAATATGAGCCTTCTTGAAGTATTTGAAGACTTCCCAAAGGTATTTACATAATTTGAAACTTGTACCCTACATAAAACAAATGTTCGCAACAGTCGTGGAGCTTCTGTCATCTCTTGTGTGGGTATGAAATGAGCCATCTTGCTCAATCTTTCTACCACAACTAGAATAGTATCCTGCTTCCTTTGGGTCCACGGTAACCCAACTATGAAGTCCATGGATACACTATCCCAGTGTAATAAGTCTCCTAATCTTCAATCACAATCCCACACAGAATAATAGACTTCGGCACAACAACATATAAAGAAGAAAAACAAAGTATATGCAGAACAAGAAGAGAGAGAACTTTATTATCTGTACAGATTTACAAGTAATTCATATCTGCGTTACAAAATCTATCAAATAGCTTCAATGTGAAGCCTGATCCATCCGACCACCCCCGAGCAAATCTCAATCCCAATCCCAATCACAATCACAATCTCAATCCCAATCTCAATCTCAATTGCAATCTTAAAAGCCAAAATCAATCTTGATCAATGTACGACCATCCTCCTTCCCTATCTCTCAGTTTTTGTCTTTTTGGATCTCCACCTTTTTGCCAGTGCACCACCAATCACGTGTTCCTTGACATGCACTCTTAGAATCTGCATGCTCCAAGATAGCATCTTTTCCCATGTCTCATGCAAGACTTCCACACCATCCATGCATCTACTTTTCATGTCCACCTCAAGAATTGTACATGCAAAAATAAAGGTGATCCCTGCAACACACTCACACACATGTCAATCACCCGAAATAACCCATATACCCATGTGCATTTTCTAAATCCGCGACATGAATAAGATGAATGAAGGCTTCTCTTTTTTTTTTAAGTGTTGAAAAATGGCACTTTTCTAAGCCCTATAACTCAAAAACACTGAGGAATTAGCTTAAGCTTGTGAGAGACAAAAATATTCAATTCTTCAATCTGTATTAGTGTTAGAGAACCCTTAGGTCCAAATTGGATTCCATATATCACCTTTGGGCCCTGAAAATTTGGAATTTCTAGAGAGAGATGAAAAACATGAAAAATCTCTTCATTAACCTATCTTCATGCAACCAAATGAGACGTAAAACATAGGAACTACAAAAAATTCAATCAGGTAAAGTTTTTCGACTAAGAGTACTCTACCTTTCTCTCATACACCACTTTTCAGATTCCTTCATCTTCTTGGTCAAATTTAACACACAAATTTCATTCGACAACTTTTTAGAGAGAGAATGTAAAAAACTTATTGCTACAAAATTTTGCAGACATGATCAAAATATCCTAAACACAAAATTTCATTATTAGCTACAAATCTTTTTTTTTTAATTAATGTGGCATCTTAAAATTCTCCCCCTCTCTTAAGAACTCTGTCCCCAGAGTTGGAAAGAAGGATAATGTTCAGAAACTTGTCCAAACCAACCCATGTTGAATCTTCAATAGGATATGCAAACCACTTCACTAGAATTTCCACTATTTCCCGATTCCTAAGATGTCTAATTCTCCTATCCATTACAATTTTTGGTTCAGGGCATCTTCCTTCAACTTAGATTTGTCCTACAAAATGTGATCAGCATTAGGAACATACCTTTTAAGTAATCCAACATGGAAAACTAGATGAATTTTCAAAGTGTTAGGCAGGTCAAGTAAATATGCAATAGAACCAACTTTCTTTAAGATTTTAAAAGGACCATCATAACATGGAGACAATCAACAATCTTTGCCTGAAACCACATACACACATACACATGCATGCACATACACTCATTCACACAAAATACATGCATTTATCCCACAATAATGTGTATTTGTGTATATGTGAACATGTGTGTATGAGTAAATGTGTATATGTGGATATGTGTGTATGTGTAAATATGTATATGTGAATGTTTATGTATGTAAATAATTAGATTATTAATATCAAATAGCATTATTTGTAGATTTCGATCAATCAAATGGAAGTCCACCATCGTCTCCTAATCGTGCAAGGACTATATACTATAAGTATATCAAACTTTTAATTTTAAATATATTTGATAGATACATAACTAATATATTTTTTTGTTTCTTGTTATAATCAGATTCTGATCAATCAGAGGGCACTCCACCACCTCCTACCCATGCAATGACTTCACATGTGTCCTTCGATAGGAATTATGATGAATTTTACTATCAAAAGCATATTATATTTTGGTGTAACTCTTGCTATGGCACGTATCAAAGAACACAATTAGAATGTATTGAACATGAGGCACAGTATGGTACTTTTGAGTGTGCACCACCACCTGGTCAACGTGATAATGCTTGGGTATGTATTTTTTCTATAAATTAATGTCATTATTTTATTTAAAAACCATATACAACATCAAATTATTGTTGATATACAGGAATACTTGCTCGATGATGATGATGATAATAATTCTCATACTCATAATGTTAATTATAAACCTCGTACACATCATGGACTTGCTGTTCATCAATTACAAGCAGAGGTTTATAGAAATCCTCTACCTCTTGGTTTAGAGACTGAAACGGTTGGAGATTATCCATTGCCAGCTCGTGATTGTTCTCTAGTACAAACATATGATAGAAGAAGATATGGAGGATAGAAGAGAGGACCACTTCCTTTAGATGGAGAGGTTTTTAACTTTTGGCGTAATCGCAATATGATTGCTCCATCCACTATTACTAATGTTGGTCGTGGCCTCATTATTGTAGAGGATTTGTATGTGCCTCTGAACTTTGAAGTCACTCTTATGTTATTTTGTGGTCCTATTTATGGATGGGGAGATTGGCATCGACTTGCACGATGGTTTGTGGTATTGTGGCTTCGACTATTCACAATTTTCCAAGATATGGTTTGTTCAGGTATTGATGTAATTTTTTTTATTCAATATGAATATAAATAAATGTGAGTTAATCTAATTATATTTTTATCATTTTCATGATGCAGGAATATCTACTAAGGGTTATAAAGCTTGTCCATATTGTGGTGATTGGTTGAGATCAATCTAAGTATCTGAACAAAAATATTTATCTTCGACATCGACGATTGTTACCTGATGATCATCCATTAAGATCTAAAAGACAAGCGATACATTTTAATGGAAAGCTTGAAACATGTCAGTGTCCAAAACCTATGATGCATATGGGTTGGTATAAAAAATGGATAGATGGATCTCTAATAGATCCAGAATCAGAAATCTTCAGTGATGATGAAGATCATGAGTATGTGAAGAGAGGTAAAGGAAAATTGGCACTCACAGAGAATATATCAATATGGTATTCTTTGGAGTATTGGAAAGAGTTAAAAGTATGTCATCTTCTTGATCATATGCATATATTCAAGAATATTGGTTATTCATTATGGTAGCTGTTAGACATGGTCAACGCTCCACCCTCATGGAGACTTCGCATCAAGCCAAGAAGGTAGTTCACCTTTGGGTGGACATTGAAGGGGGGTGTTAGATATGCTCAATGCCTCACCCTTATGTAGCACCATCATTGTTCCATGACACTCTATTTTGTAAGGCCCCCATTATGAGGAGAAGCCATGTGAGAGTGTTGGACATTGGTAGGTTCTTGACTTTGAGGTTAGATGAGGTCTAGTGTAGACTGTAGATGGATAGTTAGGAAGGTTACTTTAAGCCATTGGATTTGGGATTGATTTGATGAGAGGATCAACCTAAATCAAGGGCTAGAAACAAAATTAGTTTTCGTAACTTGGGGAAGGGTCTATTTGATATGGGCCATTGGATCTAGACTTGATCCTTAGTGTGGATTAAGAAAAATCAAGGGTTACAAACAAATGGTTTTTGATCCTACCTTTCTACCATTGGATTTACCCCATAGATCAATGGTAGAGATTATTTTGGGCATGGATCAAGCTACCACAACCCTAGAACATGGGTAGGCCGACTTAGGCTTGGAGGACCTTATAAGGATGGTCCCCATCCCATGTAGGATCATCATTTGTGGTGTTTGGAACCATTAGGATATCCATATTAGTACCCATTGTGTTGGCTTATAGCCCTTCACCTAGCTTCTATCTAGATCACCATCTAAGCTCCATATAGGGAGTGCATGGGTGGATAGAACCATCTATATATTGTTTACCGTTTGAGTTCCATTGTATTAGAGTTATGAGTTTTAGTTGAATTTGAGTTGAGTACATCTTCTATTCATCTTGAGTCCACTTTCCATTATAACCAAATCTTAAGGTGGTTTCTCAACCAAAGGTAAGAATGCAAAGAGGAGGAGTAGCAAGAAGAAGATTCAAGGACAATGCTTCCATTGCAAAAGGAAGGGACATGCAATTGCAGATTGTCATGTCAAGAGGATAGATGTAGTGAAGGAGGAGACAATACATGGAGCCAAAGCAAAGGTGGTATGCTCCTCAACATAAGAAGAATCAATTGTGGATTCATGGGTACTAGACAGTGGTGCATCTCATCAAATGACCAATGATATAGGTCAATCTAGTTCTATGCAGCCTCAGCAAGAACCCATCATGGTGACATGGACAATATGGAAGGAGATGCAAAAGCAAGGTAATGTTATTCATCACTTATCTACAATGAATGGAATGAAGGAACCTTATAGAGCTTGTATGATGGGCAAGCCACATAGAGAGACATTCCCACAAGAAAGCAAGAGTAGGTCAAAGGCTCCTCTAGTGTTGGTATATGCTAACTTGTGTGGTAAGATGTCTATACAGGCCTTGGGAGGATCTTCCTACATTGTCATCGTCGACGACTATAGCAAGAAGATGTAGATGTACTTTCTTTTTGATAAGACTCAAGCTTTTGGTGAGATTAAAGAACAACCACAACTTGTTGAAAATGAACCAGGGAAAAGTGTGAAGAAGCTTGGAATAGGAGGTGGTGGTGAGCTCAACTTAGAGGAGTTGGAAGGCTTTTGCAAGTGCAAAGGGATAAAGTGTCAATCAGTGACACCTCACACATCACAACATGATGGCATTATGGAATGCAAGAGTCACACCATTGTTGAGATAACAATGTGTATGAGGGAAGGCATGAGATTTCCTTATCAAAATAGAAAGATTCATCATGAAGTCTACATTGGTAAGAATCCATCCATCTTACACTTTAGAATTTTTGAGAGTTTGTGTTATGCTCTTGTCCCAAGTCAAATAAAGAACAAGTTGGAATCAATAAGCAAGAGATGCATCTTCCTAGGTCATAATGAAAAGCAAAGGGCTTTCATATTGTATGACCATGAGGCAAAGAAGATCAAAGGGAGCCCTAATGTGGTCTCTATGGAGCAGCCACATGCAGTGGAGGACAAGAAAAGAGCTTCCATTTTATCATCAAGCGAAGGAATAAGTCACTATGTACCTAGCCCAAGAGTCCTCCCTACCAGTCGAAAGCATCATCATTAGATGGTGAGAAGAGAGTCTACCAATCGAACATCACCCAAATAGATTTGTTGTCACTGGAATGGGTGAAGACGAAGCTCTATGGTCACAGTAATCCTATGCCAACAATTATTGAAGAGAAGGTAGAAGGACCAAGGAGATCACAGAGAATAGAGGAGCGCAAGTGGGCTTCTACTTGCATAGTCAGTATAGCCATCATGGTTGAGATTATGAAGGAAGTAATGAAGCTAGTAATTGAAGTAATCCTACTTGCATAGCCATCATGGTTGAGATTATGAAGGAAGTAATGAAGCCAATAATTGAAGATGAAGCACTTGTAGATCCGACATGGAAGGAGGTTATGCAAGCCAATTATGACATCTTGATAAAGAATGAAACATGGAAGGCCAGTAGCACCAAGTGGGTCTGGCATGTGAAGGACATGATAGAAGGAATCTTGGAATGCTATCAAGACACATTGATAGCACAAGGACTTTCACTCATGAAGGGTTTTTGTTATTCTTTTGCTCTAACGATCAGTATTTGCAGCATACTAATGGTAGCAGATCATATGAAGTGGGAAGTTTTCATGTTGCATGTCAAATCAGAACGTTTGAAGGTTGACCTCAAAGAGGAGGTACATGTGTCTCAATCACCAGGGTTTGAGGCTCCACATTCAAAGGACATATAATGTAAGCTAAAGAAGGCATCATATGTAATGAAACAAGGCCTAAGGTCATTGTATGAGCAGATAGACATTGGGTGCTACATGAAGGTCTTTGGTAGTCTTATCTACTTATGGAGTACCATACAAGATATCGGTTTTCTAGTCAAAATTTTGAGAAGGCTTGGGAATAGACCTCATGAAGGACATTCAAGAGTTGACAAGCAAGTACACTTGAGAAGCATGTTGGGAATAACATGTTATCCAATCAAGAAGAATGCAGCAGGCACCCTCACCAAAGTGCTTACAAAGGATCTACTTCAAATACATCTTCAAAGACTTGGCATTGGGCCAAGAAGGTAGTTTGCCTTTGGGTGGACATTGAGGGGGGGTGTTAGACATGGTCAATGCTCCACCCTCATGGAAGACTTGGCATCAAGCCAAGAAGGTAGTTCACCTTTGGGTGGACATTGAGGGGGGGTGTTAGATATGCTCAATGCCTCACCCTTATGTAGCACCACCATTGTTCCATGACACTCTATTTTGTAAGGACCCCATTATGAGGTGAAGCCATGTGAGAGTGTTGGACATTGGTAGGTTCCTGACTTTGAGGTTAGATGAGGTCTAGTGTAGACTATAGATGGATAGTTAGGAAGGTTACTTTAAGCCATTGAATTTGGGATTGATCTGATGTGAGGATCAACCTAAATCAAGGGCTAGAAACAAAAGTAGGTTTCGTAACTTGGGGAAGGGTCTATTTGATATGGGCCATTGGATCTAGACTTGATCCTAAGTGTGGATTAAGCAAGATCAAGGGTTATAAACAAATGATTGTTGATCCTACCTTTTTACCATTGATTTACCCCATAGATCCATGGTGGAGATTATTGTGGGCATGGATCAAGCTACCACAACCCTAGAACATGGGTAGGCGGACTTAGGCTTGGAGGACCTTATAAGGATGGTCCCCATCCCATGTAGGATCATCATTGGTGGTGTTTGGAACCATTAGGGTATCCATATTAGTACCCATTGTGTTGGCTTATAGCCCTTCACCTAGCTTCTATCTAGATCACCATCTAAGCTCCATATAGGGAGTGCATGGGTGGATAGAACCATCTATATATTGTTTACTGTTTGAGTTCCATTGTATTAGAGTTATGAGTTTTAGTTGAATTTGAGTTGAGTTCATCTTCCATTCATCTTGAGTCCACTTTCCATTATAACCAAATCTTTTGTGTTATTCCCATGAGTAGCAATATCTCTCTTTCCATCTAACCTTGATCTTATATGTGTGTTGTGGTAACCTCTACATGGCATTAGAGTTACACCACTAGCCCACCACTCAGTAATTATTCATTCATTTTCCTTTTTCTTACAGCAACATCTTCTTGGACTAAAAGATACCATAGCATCAAGGAATGATTTGAAGGATCAAAACTCAAAACCAAAGTTATGGCCCATTTTTTATAGACATCGACAAGAAACCACTTATGCACCTGCTCCTTGGGTACTTACGACAAAAGAGATACAGACTATCAACAATAGGATTCAATTGATTCAGACTCCTACAAGATATGGAGAATCTTTCAAGAACATGTTTACTATGGATGATAAGAGCTTATCTAGGTTAAAGACCCATGATTGGCATGACTTTTTGAAACATATTTTACCTTTGGTTATCGATGGATGTACTTGTAAAGGAGTATTAGTTTTTGGATCGCTTATGAGGTAATTATTGATGGAGAGTGTTAATCTCCAAAAGAATAAGTTATCCTCGATGATAGAGCACCTCTATATCAAGAAAAACTCAAAGCCTCAACCAATTTTGGAAGATCAATACCAGATTACCAAAATTTTGAACTAACTGTGAACAAACTTAACACACAAAAAGTCAGCTTCACTTAATCCACTCATAGACTGACCAAATATGTAAAGTTTCCAATGAAACTTTGTATGATGTGTTGTCTAGTGTTTGCACACCTTGTTCAAGTTAAAATTTCTCAAAAGGTTTAGTAAATCTTGAGATTTACTCCAAACAATTCACCTATGTCTAAAACTATACTTCTATACAGTCAACTTTGACACTTGCAAATTCTAATGCATAGTTCTCTCAAACTGGAAACCATTTATTCAATTGCTTTTAGCCATAGATAGCTTACCTTCCAACTTAAATAATGAGTGCTTAGTTGCTCAAAACTTTACAATGTGGAAGGAGAACTGACTAAAAGATTATCATCAAATTTGCACCTATTACAGTCTTCTCTTCTTCACATTTACACATGTAAATGTTCCTACTTAAAATTCTCCCAAGCTGATTACAATTAGGATCTGAAAATTTGTATACAGGTGAGTCAACTATAGACTTAGACTTCTACAAAAGAATTTCAAAAAAGGATAAACACAGAAGGAGCACTGAGCAAAAGATCGAGGTGCAACTTTTCTCTTATTCGAGAAAACATTACATGTGATTGATGAGACATATTCTCATCACTTCTAAAGTATCTAATGACTCTTACAACTTGTCATTCATCATCATCTCTCTCTCTCTCTCTATCTATGTGCCCCGACTTTCTACCTGTATATATAGGCATATATGTACAAACTCGTCACTTATTCAAAAGTATATGTTACTTGACTACAAGTTTAATGTACATGTATATACAAGTCTTCATTCACTAGACTTCATGCTTTTGAATTTGATCTTTGCTTCATTCTTTGACTTCAAACCTTTATCCTAATCACCAATTGTTGATTGTCCTGCACCAACAGCTCCCCCTCAATCATCAATTGTGATTTTCTTCAACTTCTTTATACTTGCCATGTCTTGAATCTCTATAGCTTTGGTCCATCCAAAATTTTGGTTAGCATGTCTGCAATCTGATCTTTTGTTGAGGTATGTATGGCTTTAATCTCTTTATCAATCACCTTCTCTCTCAAGAAGTGATACTGAATCTCAATATGTTTAGTCTTGGCATGAAACACAGGGTTATCAACTAGATACAATGAACTCATATTATCTCCATGAATAGTAGGTGTACTCTAAATGATATCAAAACTCCTCATGAGAGTCTTCAACCATATAACCTCCTTTGCAGCTTCAACCATACCTTTATACTCTGCTTTTGTGGATGACAAAGCAACTGTATGTTGCTTGTTAGAACACCAAGAGATTAATTTATCTCCCACATAACATAAGTAACCATAGGTTGATCTCCTATCATCAGGATTACCTGCCCAATTTGTGTCACTATATATCTTGATGTTTGTATTTGATGTGAAACCATAATACAAACCTTCCTTGAGTGTACCCTTAATGTATCTTCACACCCTTTGTCCTGCAACCCAATGTTCTTTTCTAGGACAATGCATGAACTGAGACAACAAACCAATTGCATATGACAAATCAGGTCTAGTCAATGTAACATAGATTAGGCTACCAACCAAACTTTGATACAACTTCATATCCATGAATTCTTCTCCTCCATATTTGCTCAGCTTGTGATTCACCTCCATTGGGTAGGTGCTACCCTGCAATCTTCCATTTTAAACTTGATTAGTAAATTCTTCAAATACCTTTCTTGAGTTACATATACTCCATGAGTATATGAAATATCCATTCCCAAGAAGTATGACAAGTCTCCCAAATCACTGATCTTGAATTCTTTCTCCATTTGCTTCTTAAGTCCGTGTATGCCCTTCTCATCTGTACCTGTAAGAATTATATCATCAACATATATGCAAATGTAAATAAATCCATCATCACTTGCTTTAACAAGCAAGTTACTATTTGCCTTAGACACTTGGAAACCAAGTTCCTTCAAGAACTTGACAAGTCTATAATTCCATGCCCTTGGGGCTCAACCATAAAAAGCTCTTTTGAGCTTACATACATATTTTGAATACCTTTTATCCTTGAAACCTTCTTGTTGCTCCATGAAAACATTATCTAAAATGTAACCATTTAGAAAAGCATTCTTCACATCTAATTGACATAACTTTCAAACTTTACATGCAGCAATAGCTATGAGTGTCCTTATAGTTGTCATCTTTGCCACATGACTATAAGTCTCATCATAATCTATACCATATGTATGAGCATACCCTTTCACAAAAAGTCTAGGTTTATACCTAGACACACTTCCATCTGCATACCTCTTTGTCTTGTAGACCCATTTGCATTCAATGATCTTTTGATTATTTGGTTTAGGAACCAAATCCCATGTCTCATTATCCACCAATGCATCATACTCTTCCTGCATAGCTTTCTCCCAATTTTCCTTACCTTTTGCCTCATCATATGTAGAAGAATCTTCTTCTACTTTCACCATATAAGCATAATCCTTAGTAGTCAAAAATGAAGTATCATAGCTATACCTTAAGTGCCTTAATGACCTTCTAAGTTCTTCACTTCTTGAAGTTTTTGGTTCATCACATTCTGGATCAAATCTTGGCATTTCTTTAACTTCAACTTGTGCTTCATTTGTTCTCTTCTTCATCAAATATCTAAACCTTTCTTCTGATTCAATGTTTCTTCATCACCTGTGTGAATATTAATTGTACCTGCATAGCAAGTACCTTGCTCATCAAATGTAACATCCTTTAACACAAGAATTGCTTTGTGGATGGACTCCACAACCTATAACCCATCTGTTTATCATCATAGCCAATGAACACATACTTTTTAGCTTTAGGTTCCAATTTATGCCTCAACTGAGATGGCACATATGCATAAGCTAAACATCCAAACACTTTGCAATGATCTAAGGTAGGTCTCTTACCCCACTAAGCTTCATATGGTTTCATACCCTGCAAAGCTTTACATGGTAGCCTATTAACCAAGTATGTGGCTGTATTTATAGCCTTAGCCCATAAATAATTGGGGCAATTCTTTTATTTCATCATTGATCTTGCAAACTCAACTAGAGTTCTATTTCTCCTTTCTGCTACACCATTTTGTTGAGGAGATTACTTGCAAGTAAGTTTCCTTTTTATACTTGCATTCCATAAGTAATCACTCAATTCACTAGAGAAATACTCTCACCCTCCATCTGACCTTAGTTTCTTCAATTTTTGCCCTATGATTCTCTTTGCATACACATGATAATGTTTAAATGTATTGAACACCTTTGATTTATCTTTGATCACATATATGGTGATCCACCTAGTAGCATCATCAACATAAATCACATAATATCTTGAACCATTAATGCTAAATTACTTTGATGGTCCCCACACATCTGCGTGTAAACCATGCTTATTATATGATTGCTTATGAGCCTTACCTAATCGACATGCTTCACATATGTATGTCATATGGTGACCTACAACATTAGGTAATCCAAGTACTGAACCATTGTTAACCATATCCTTAATACCTCTTTCATTGAAGTGTCGAAGCCTTTTATGCCAAAGATCTAACTCAGAGATCTTATGTCCTCCATAAGTGAACAAGGCATGACCAACATTGCCTTGAATCTTCAATGTGAAGAGCCTTCCTTCTTTCTTCCCTGAAACAATCTGTTTATACCCATTGCTAGGGTCTTCCACAAAAACTCCATCATTAGTGAACCTCACTTCATAACCTTTCTCTACAATTTGCACTACACTTATCAAATTCTTTGGAATTGTAGGAACATACAAAACCTTACTCAGAAGAGTACTTCCATCCTTAGCCTTCACTGATCCAATGGACTTGACATTGTGCTTTGTGTTATCACCTGTTTGAACCACATGGCTACTTATTTTATTCTCCAAATCAATAATCAAAGCTATGTTGCCACTCAGGTGATTACTATACCCTGAGTCAATGTAGAAGACTCTTTGATCTTGACTTTGTCTTTCACAACTTGCATTCATGATTAAGGTTGTATCCTCTTTTTGATCTGAAGCATAGTTGTAGTAGGTATTATTGTAGGATTGACTTTGAAAGCCTCTACCTGCATTTCTTCCAAAGAAACCTCTACTACGTCTACCTCTGAAATTACCTCTTTGGTTTCTACCACCTCTTCCTCTTGAATTAAAGTTCTGATTATATCCTCCATCATCCTTATTATTATGTCAACATTCATGAGATAAATGATTAGTCTTACCACAAATCCAACAAGCTTTGACTCCATCTTTATTGCTCCTACCTCTTCCTCTTCCTTTGCCACCTCCTCTTCCTCTTAGGAAGTTAGCTTGACTAGTATTGCCTTCATCTTAATTCAATTGATGCTTTCCTTTGTTAGTTTTCTTCTTGTCCTTTGAATACATTGCTTGACTTGTACTCTTATCAACATCACCTTTGATATCTTACTCAAAGGTTAGCATATGTCCTAGCAATTGATTCAAATCAGGAGTGAAATGATCTAGTGACAATTCAGTAGACAAAATGAATGGCTTCCATTTCTCATCTCCTCTCAAACTTGTGAGAATTTGCCTTACCAATTTGTCCTCTTTAATATGTTCATCAACTGCTCCTAATGCATCTGCAATGTCCTTCATCCTTGTTAGATAATCAGAAATGGATTGAGAAGCCTTCTTCTTGAATGTGGTAAACTCTGCCCATAAAGATGCCTTCCTTGACTTTGTAGTGTTTTGGAAATTCTCCTCCAAAGCATTCCATATCTCACTTGCACTTTCAAGTCCTCTAATGTGAGGTAGCAAGTAATCATTTACTCCCATGTAGATAATGCTACTTGCTTGAGCATCCTTCTTCATCCATGTCATCAAATTTGAGAGCTCCTCCCTAGTTGGAACACTAAGATCTTTAAATTCTGATTTTTCTTCTTCACCTGTAATGTATCCTATCAAGTCTTTGCTCATAAGATGAGCTTCCATCCTCATAGACCAATCAGGATAGTTTTCTCTATCCAATTTCTCTATCTGAAGAGAATCTCCCATCCTTTCTTCACCTGTGTATTAAATTCTTCAAGATTTTTGAGTAATAAATGTACCTTTACTTCGAATGTAGTCCTTTTGATCTTCTTGATAGCTTCAATCCTCCTTCTCTAGATTTCACTTCAAACTTTCACCTTTTGAATCTTCAAAAGTTCATTTCTGTATAGCTGCAACAGTCGAGGTCCTCTTTTCTTCAATTTTGATGATTCTTGCTCTAATACCACTGATGGAAAGTGTTAATCTCCTAAAGAATAAGTTATCCTTGATGTTAGAGCACCTCTATATCAAGAACAACTCAAAACCTCAACGAATTTTGGAAGACCAATTTTAGATTACCAAAATTTTGAACTAACTGTGAACAAACTTAACACACAGAAAGTCTGCTTCACTTAATCCACTCATAGACTGTCAAATGTGTAAAGTTTCCAATGAAGCTTTGTAGAGGTGTTTTCTAGTGTTTGTGCACCTTCTCCAAGCTAAAATTTCTCAAAAGGTTTAGTAAATCTTGAGATTTACTCCAAACAATTCACCTATGTCTAAAAGTGTACTTCTATACAATCAGCTTTGACACCTACAACTTCTAATGCATAGTTCTCTCAAATTAGAACCCATTTATTCAAATGCTTTTAGCCATAGATAGCTTACCTTCCAACTTAAAGAATGACTGCTTACTTGCTCAAAACTTTACACTGTGGAAGGAGAACTCACCAAAACATTATCATCAGATTTACACCTGCTGTAGTCTTCTCTTCTTCACATTTACACATGTGAATGTTCCTACTTAAAATTCTCTCAGCCTGATCTCAATTAGGATATGAAAATTTGTATAGAGGTCACTCAACTATAGACTTAGAATTGTACAAAAGAATTTCACAAAAGGATAAACACAGAAGGAACACTGAGCAAAATATCGAGGTGCAACTTTTCTCTTATTCAGGAAAACATTACATATGATTGATGAGACATATTCTCATCACTTCTAAAGTGTCTAATGACTCTTACAACTTGTTATTCATCATCATCTCTCTCTCTATCTCTCTATCTATATGCCTCGACTTTCTACTTGTATATATAGGCATATATGTACAAACTCGTCACTTATTTAAAAGTATATGTAACTTGACTATACGTTTAATGTACGCATATATACAAGTCTTCATTCACTAGTCTTCATGCTTCTGAATTTGATCTTTGCTTCATTCTTTGACTTCAAACATTTTTTCTAATCACCAATTGTTGATTGTATTGCACCAAAAATTATGATACTTTTATATTTAATATATAGGAATATTTGATATCTTTTATTTCTGAATTAATTTCTTTATAATTTTTTTATAATATGTATAGCTGGATGACATCAAAAGAGATTGGCAAAAACTCGATCCCACAAAAAAAACGTGAATGCAAAGAGCTACTATGTTTGATGGAGAAAGAGCTTCCTACTTCATTTTTTGATATTCAGGTTCATTTATTAGTCCATCTTGTAGATGAAATAGGGAGTGCATGTGTTGTCAACACTCGATGGATGTTTTGAGTTGGGCAATTTATGGAAATTTTAAAAGGTTATATGGGAATATTAAAAGGTTATGTGCGACAAAGAGCGAAACCAGAAGGATCCATATCAAAGGGTTGGATGCTTGAAGATTGCATGTACTATGTTAGTGAGCACCTTGAAAGAGTTCATGAAGAAGCTCCATGTGCATGGACCAACGAGTCTTCTTCAAAAATAACAGATGATGTATTATCAGGTAAGGGAGTTCCATTTTTATTTACATTTCAACAAAAAAATGATGTTTCTACTTTTGTAGCATATAATAGCGAATGCATGCAAGCATTCCTTAGCGAGTACGAATAGAAACTTCAAAATCTCTGAAGTAGAAGACGAAGAAACAAAAGATATAGATGTAATCTCGATAATAATGAGATTACAAATATATCTTCTTTCACGGATTGGCTATATAATCCTTTGCAACATGCCAATGCAAATAATGAAGAGATCTCAAATGAGCAGAGAGAGTTAATGATAGGTTGTGAACGAAAGGTAATTTTATTCTAATAATATTTTGTTTGTTTCATATATGTATATTAGTTTCTCTTTACTAATTTAATTTCTTTGCAGGCTTGAATGTTCACTAATATGTGGGCTTTTGGACAACATATTAGAATCAAAGCCATTGATTCTTTACGTAAAACAAGGATTCTAGTATTGTTGCTTCTTTCAAGCAACTGTCACGTGCTAGCTCAAAAGACACGAGTTTTATAGATGGCGAACTTGGTTACGTGGGAACTGTTGTTGGTATCTATGAAATATTATTTTGTACATTCAAACAGATAGAAAAAAGTTTATATTTTTTATGATAGAGTTGATTATTTTTTTAAGCACCTAATAATGGTTTTTTGTTTTTATAAATTTTGATAGGTCGTTTTGAAGGTTGACTTGTTCCGAGCCAAGTATAAAGGTAGTAATTCCACATTGAGAAAGGAATTATATGGGTTTTGGGCAATTGATTCTTCTAAGGTAATGCGATCTACTAAAGAACCATATATTCTTCCTAGGCATATTGAACAAGCATTTTTTTATAAAAACCCAGATGCTCATCCTTGGTGGCAATTCATTCATGTTCAACCTAGAGGTAGGTCATTGTTTGAACAGTTTATTGTTATAGAGATCGAAGAAAGTCCTCTTGATGATTCACCATCAGATACTGATACATCAACATCTGAAAGAGAAATTAGAATCATTATACATGATAATGATACTAATTTTTTTTTATGAAGAGGATAATACTCTACATGCTGATTCTACTGATGATGAAGAGGAATTACCAGAAATCGATATCAATCCATCAGTAGATGATGTCATCCACGAGAACACAGATTTAACAATAGAATAAATAAATGAAATCAATAAGGATAATGAAGATGAGACTATATTGATGTCTTACCAAAATGATGGCAATAATGAAAACATATGATTACGTTAGATAGTAAATTCTACTCTAGTTATCGATCAACAACTTGAATCTTCTGAATGGATATCAAATAATAGATTCCTTTTTATTCAACTAGAATATCGATGAATCCTACTAGAGAGATGAAATCATGTTCTTTTAAGTTAGAACATGAAGCTTGGATGTATGCCTAATTATTTTATATATAGCTTTATCTTCGAGGAGCAAATTTTTCTCATGTATGTATGCATATGTGTGTGTATTCATGTATATTATATGTATACATGTGTTAGTATGCACATATATGTGTTTCATGTATATGTATGTGTGTGCATGTGTGTGATATATGTATACATGTGTTAGTATGCACACATGTATATATGCATATGCATTTGTGTAATGTATGCAAGTGTGTTTATAATCGTGTATGCATGTATAAGTATACATGTGTGCATGTAGGCATGTATATGTGATGTGTACATGTATATATGTATATGTGTCTATGTGTAAATGTGTATATGTGAATATGTATGCATGTATATATATACATGTGTGCATATAGGCATCTATGTATGATGCATAATGTATCTACTCCATTTTATATTTATGTATGTGTATCTACATGATGTGTATGTGTCTTTATATATATTATGATCATCATTGTTTTGAGTAGCTATATATAGAGGCATAAGGTTGGGAGGAGAGACATCTCTCTAGTAGGTGGTCAGAGGAATAGATGCAATGTGTACATATACTTCAATCATATGGCTAAAAGGCTGAATTAGAGTTTCTAAATTAGGGTATGTAAAGCCCTAATATCAAAATTTGTGTTTCCAAATTAGGATTTTTGAAATAGGATTTCTGAATTAGAATATTTATAATAGGGTTTTTGAATTAGGATATATATATGTATATATATGTATATGACGATGAGCCATAAGTGTTTGCATCTCTTTTAGACACCACTTATGCGACCATCTTGTCCCAAACTCTGTCTCAAGTGAGTTAAGTACGTATTTTTTATCCCTCTCATCATGATCACTACAAAAATAAAAAAAATCATGTAAATAAAACATAAGATATTTATTTCAATTTATATGTAAAATTTATATTTACTTCCACTACAAGTGGACAAGGTGCAGGTAAGAGTCGCATAATGCTCACATTCTTCTCTTGAACTCCAATCCACACTATATTCCCCTATGGATCTATATCGCACTCTAGCCCTAAGGTGCCTATTGTTGGGTGTGTGTAGAAGTGCAAGAGACACATGAGAAGCACACACAAGGAGCACAAATGCAGCAAGACACATGGAGGAGACGATGGCTAGAATAGCTCTCTCTATTGATGATGAACTGAACTGAAGTAAGAGCTGAATAATATCCCTAACTACAAAGTACCACCACATATGAGAGGATCAAGTATGTGGTAACACGGGGAAAAAACCTCTAGCCAATGCTAGAGTAAAAAGTTCCCATGTATAGGGAAAAGGTTCACATCAAAGCTACTCGAGGAACACATAAGTGTAACACCTATGCATGTCCTCATAGGCACCTGTGCTCTACTCTCATGATCTGGAGGTGGTATAGGTGTCCTCAAAATAGATAGATAAAGATAAATAAAAATATGTGTTATAATATCATAAAAACAATTGTGTTCTAATATAATGTGTGTTATAATATCATTAAAAAAATTGTGAAAAAAAACATACCTATGAGTAGATAGCTATCTTCTTGCATGTGGAGCCACAGAAGAGCCCTCCTCTGATCGTTGGGTAAGCATCTGGATCCTAAAATCTAGCTCATCATCAAGCATCTATGAGTACTCATGCATGATGATCCCTAAAGTATCAGGCAGAACTTTTGCTCTCATAAGACTTTTTATGAGAGTGAATTTCACCTTTCTCTCTCTACTAGGATCCATAATACCTGTACATATAAAACAAAATGGGTTAGAAATAAATATATGTACGTATACATATGTATGTGTGTATATGTGTATGTAGGTGTATATGTGAGTGTGTGTATGCTTTTATGCATGTAAGCATGTATGTATGCATATGCATGTGCATTATGTATGCAAATGTATGCATGTGTGTGTATGTGTGTGTATGCATGTAAGTATGTATGTATGCATATGCATATGCATTATCTATGCATATGTATGCATGTATGTGTATGTGTGTGTGTATGTGTCTCTATGTGTGTGTATGCATATATGTGTGTGTATGTTTCTATGTGTTTGTCTATGCATATATGTGTGTGTGTATGTGCATGTATGTGTGTATATACATTGTATCTGTATATATGTGTCTATATGCTTGTGTATGTATGTGTGTAAATGTGTGTGGATGTGTGTATGTGTGTGTGTAAGTGTGTATGTGTCTATGTGTGTGTGTATATGTGTGTGTCTATGTGTGTATATACATGTGTATCTGTATATATGTGTCTATATGCATGTGTATGTGTGTGTCTAAATGTGTGTGGATGTGTGTATGTATGTGTGTAAGTGTGTATGTGTCTATGTGTGTGTGTATCTGTGTGTGTGTAAGTGTGTATGTGTGTATGTGTGTGTGTGTATGTGTGTGTGTGTATTTGTGTGTGTGTGTGTTAGTGTGTATATGTCTATGTGTGTATGTGTGTGTGTGTATGTGTGTGTATGTGTGTATGTTTGTTTGTATGCATGTGTATGTGTGTGTGTAAATCTATGTGTATATGTGTGTGTATGTGTGTGTATGTGTCCATGTGTGTATGTGTCTATGTGTGTGTATGTGTATGCATGTAAGCATGTATCTATGCATATCCATGTGCATTATGTATGCATATGTATGCATGTGTAACAGTGTATGTGTGTGTATGCATGTAAGTATGTATATATGCATATGCATATGCATTATGTATGCATATGTATGCATGTATGAGTATGTGTGTATGTCTCTCTACGTGTGTGTGTATATGCATATATATGTGTGTATGTGTGTGTATGTGTGTGTACGCATGTGTGTATATGTGTCTGTATGTGTGTGTGTATGCATATATGTGTGTGTCTGTGTGTGTATGTGTGTGTGTGTCTATGTGTCTATATACATATATATATATATATATATATATATATATATATATATATATATATATATATATATATATATATATATATATATATATATATATATATATATATATATATATGTCTGTATGCATGTGTATGTGTGTGTGTAAATGTGTCTGGATGTGTGTGTGTGTATGTGTGTGTGTGTATGTGTGTGTGTATGCATGTGTATGTGTGTGTATATGGATGTGTATGTGTGTGTGTAAATCTGTGTGTATATGTGTGTGTATGTGTGTGTATGTGTCTATGTGTGTGTATGTGTTTATGTGTTTATGTGTCTATGTGTCTATGTGTGTGTATGTGTCTATGTGTGTATGTGTATGCATGTATGTATGCATATGCATGTACATTATGTATGCATATGTATGCATATGTGTGTGTATGCATGTAAGTATGTATGTATGCATATGCATATGCATTATGTGTGTATGTGTCTATTTGTGTATCTATATATATGTGTCTGTATGCATGTGTATGTGTGTGTGTAAATGTGTCTGGATGTGTGTATGTGTATGTGTCTATGTGTGTGTGTATGTGTGTGTATGCATGTGTATGTGTGTGTCTAAATCTGTGTGTGTATGTGTTTATGTGTGTGTATGTGTCTATGTGTGTGTATGTGTCTATGTGTGTATGTGTATGCATGTATGTATGCATATGCATGTGCATTATGTATGCATATGTGTGTGTATGCATGTACTATCATCAGGATCTTGCTCACATGCACATAGAGGTTAGGAATGTAGAAAACACATAGAAAATAGAGACACCAAGAGACGAGACCGAATGCAGTATTGGGTGCAATCTCCCCCCATGCACTCTGTTTCGACAGTCCATAGATTGCATGTATTTATAGGAACTTTTGATTACGTTGAAAAGAGTGGTTACATGAGAGCGGCTTCAAAAAGCATGCATGAAAGTAAAAGTTGGTGACTTTTGTAGAAAGCCTTTTCTTTTAATACCAGAAATTGGGTTCTACAATGACCCTTATTCTAACCACAACTTTTCTAACTACTTCTAACAATAGAACCTTCTATGTGGGTTTATTTACAAACTAAATTATAAATCGGATTTATTGATGTCCGCCCTAAAGTTGGATTATTGATGTCCGCCCTTTCACGCTTTCATGCCCTCATGAGCCTTCAGCTGTTATATCAAAAACATCAAAACACATTAATACATTAATAAATTAACACTCCAACAATGCATTGTTCAACATATTCCATAATTTATAACATGCTCCTCAGTTGAAAAAGAAACTGATCTCAGTTGATAAAATAAAAATAAACATGGATGGCCAGTCACATGTTCCATCATTGAATGAAAATATGCATGTTCCATGTAAAAAAAAAACATGCATGGAAATGTTCATGAAGGAATTACATTAATGTGTTTGTGTATGATATGCAAACATTAAGTGGTCATAATGAGGTCCTAATTGTGTTTTATGTATCCATTGACATTCTTCAATAGAGTGATTTTTGTACTTAACTAAATATTAATGGTATTGAGTACCTGTGTGTGTAGTACTGACATCATGATCAATTAATTTCTCAGGAACCAAGATTTCAGATTGTTCTTCAATCAAAGGAGGGTCATCAAGAAGGGGAGTGAGTGGTAAAGTTCCTTTAAATGGTTTAAGTAAACTAATATGAAAAGAGTTATGTATATTCCAATGAGATGGTATATCTAATCTAAATGAATTATCATTATTTTTTTGTATAATGCAAAACGGTCCATAATAGCATGGTACAAGTTTAATTTTAGGATGCTGTAAAATGAATTTGAGACATCAACCACATAAAATCATTTTCCTTGACTTCCTTAGGTAATTGTTTTGTATTGATATTACATGTGTATCGCTCGCTCTTGACTTTTCTTAATGTGCTCGTGAACATCATAAAGTTTAGAAATGTGATCTTCAGCAATAGAATCAGCAATCGGAATGTCGGTTTGGGTGAGTGACATGGGAGTGGGATGTTAGATATGCTCAATGCCTCACCCTTATGTGGCACCACCATTGTTCATTACACTCTATTTGTAAGGCCCCCATTATGAGGCGAAACCATGTGAGAGTGTTGTACATTGGTAGGTTCCTGACTTTGAGTTCAGATGAGGTCTAGAGTAGACCGTAGATGGATAGTTAGGAAGGTTACTTCTAAGCCGTTGGATTTGGGGTTGATCCTATGAGAGGATCAACCTAAATCAAGGGCTATAAACAAAAGTAGCCTTATTAACTTGGGGAAGAGTCTAAATTATGTGGGCCATTGGATCTATACTTGATCCTAAGTGTGTACTAAGTAAGATCAAGGGCTACAAACAAATGGTTGCTGATCCTACCTTTCTATCATTGGATTTACCCCATGGATCTATGGTGGACATTATTTTGGGCATGGATCAAGCTACCACAACCCTAGAACATGGGTAGGCCAACTTAGGCTTGGAGGCCCTTATAAGGATGGTTCCCTCCCCATGTAGGATCATGAGTTTGTGTGTTTGGAACCATTAGGGTGTCCATCTTAGTATCCATTGTGTTGGCCTATAGCCCTTCACCTAGCTTCTATCTAGATCACCATCTAAGCTCCATATAGGGAGTGCATGGGTGGATAGATCCATCTATATATTCTTTAGTGTTTGAGTTCCATTGTATTAGAGTTATGAGTTTTAGTTAAATTGAGTTGAGTTCATCTTCTATTCATCTTGAGTCCACTTTCCATTATAACCACATATCTTGTGTTATTCCCATGAGTATTGATATCTCTCTTTCTATCTAACCTTGATCTTATATGTGTGTCGTGGTAACATCTACATGGCATTAGAGTTACACCATTAACTCACCACTCAATCATTATTCTTCCTCATTTCCTTTTTCTTACATGGTATTAGAGCTCAGTAAGGTATAGAAGATTGCAGAGATCGTGGAGGCCAAGCAATCAACTCTAGCATTTGTGGAAGGATTGCTTCAACAATCAAGCTTGTGAGAGGTAAATGCTTCAACTCCAAAGTTTTTGGCAGGTAAAGGCTTCAACATTGGAATTCTTGGGAGGCAAAGGCTTCAACACTATAGCTTGTGGGAGGCCGCTTCAACACTAGAGTTCTTGGGAGGCAAAGGCTTCAAGGCTTCAAGATCATGGGACACAAAGGCTTCAACGCTATGGAGATGTTAGCATCTAGGAGTGGAAGTGGAAGTGGAGTTGGTGCAATGGATTTGGAAATGCAATCACTATTGGTTCATCCACCAACCTTCAGTGAAGGCAAGTTAGATGGTATGAATTATTTTCTTTGGAAGTTCAAGATTATAGTTATCCTTGATTCTTATGATATTTTGGAGATGGTGATGGGAGGTGAGCCAGAGCCACAACCCACATTTGACTCATTGGATCCGAGTATGGTGATTCTCCCATATGCAAAGCTTCTACAAGCTTGGAAGATAAGGAATGCAAATGCACTAGATTATATAGTTAACAATTGTATGGACTCCATTCTACCACTAATTCAACATATATAGTCAGTATGAGGTAAGAAACCAAACATGCATTCAAAATTTAGAAAATCTATTGGAAAAAGAGAATTTTGGAGAAGGAGAGAAGATGAAGGCATCCATTACTCAGATCAAGAAGCCATGTGATGGAATGGCTTGTGAAGGGATAGAGAAGAATAGCAAGGGACTAGCTCAAAGGTGTCTCCCAAAATTCTTCACCAAAGTATGATGGAAGGGTAACTACCATCAACACTCAGGTGCAACCTCAAGCTTTGACACTTGAGGAGTTTTATTCAATACCAATGGAAGAGGATTTGCAGCTTAAAGCCCAAGTAAGAAGTAGTCACGGAGATGCTATATTCTCCACCAATGCATCAGGTAAAGGTGGTTCCTCAACCAAAGGTAAGAATGCAAAGAGGAGGAGTAGCAAGAAGAAGTTTCAAGGACAATGCTTCCATTGCAAAAGGAAGGGACATGCAATTGCAGATTGTCATGTCAAGAGGATAGATGAAGTGAAGGAGGAGACAATACATGGAGCCAAAGCAAAGGTGGTATGCTCCTCAACACAAGAAGAATCAATTGTGGATTCATGGGTACTAGACAGTGGTGCATCTCATCAAATGACCAATGATATAGGTCAATCTAGTTCTATGCAGCCTCAACAAGAACTCATCATGGTGACATGGACAGTATGGAAGGAGATGCAAAAGCAAGGTAATGTTATTCATCACTTATCTACAATGAATGGAATGAAGGAACCTTATAGAGCTTGTATGATGGGCAAGCCACATAGAGAGACATTCCCACAAGAAAGCAAGAGTAGGTCAAAGGCTCCTCTAGTGTTGGTATATGCTAACTTGTGCGGTAAGATGTCTATACAGGCCTTGGGAGGATCTTCCTACATTGTGATCGTCGACGACTATAGCAAGAAGATGTGGATGTACTTTCTTTGTTATAAGACTCAAGCTTTTGGTGAGATTAAAGAACAACCACAACTTGTTGAAAATGAACCAGGGAAAAGTGTGAAGAAGCTTGGAATAGGAGGTTGTGGTGAGCTCAACTCGGAGGAGTTGGATGGCTTTTGCAAGTGCAAAGGGATAAAGTCTCAATCAGTGACACCTCACACATCACAACATGATGGCATTATGGAATGCAAGAGTCACACCATTTTTGAGATAGCAATGTTTATGAGGGAAGGCATGAGCTTTCCTTATCAAAATAGAAAGATTCATCATGAAGTCTACATTGGTAAGAATTCATCCATCTTACACTTTAGAATTTTTGAGAGTGTGTGTTATGCTCTTGTCCTAGGTCAAAGAAAGAACAAGTTGGAACCAAAAAGCAAGAGATGCATCCTCCTAGGTCATAATGAAAAGCAAAGGGATTTCATATTGTATGACCATGAGGCAAAGAAGATCAAAGGGAGTCGTGATGTGGTGTCTATGGAGCAGCCACATGCAGTGGAGGACAAGAAAAGAGCTTCCATTTTATCATCAAGCAAATGAGTAATTCACTATGTACCTATCCCAAGGGTCATGCCTACCTATGAACAAGAGTGAGTAATTCACTATGTACCTATCCCAAGGGTCATGCCTACCTATGAACAAGAGGACACATCATCATTAGATGGTGAGAAGAGAGTCTACCAACCAAAAGTCACCCAAACAGATTGGTTGTCACTGCAATGGGTGAAGAAGAAGCTCTATGGTCACAGTAATCCCATGCCAACAACTATTGAAGAGAATGTAGAAGGACCAAGGAGATCAGAGAGAATAGAGTGTTGGTGCAAGTCAATCACCAATTGAAGTTTTGATGAAGGAATGAAGTCAAGGATTGAAGAAAAGATCAATTTAATGAAGTATGAAGAAAGTACATGTTCAGAAGATGAAGACTTGTATATATATGTACATTAATTTAGAGTTAGCTCACTTATACCTTTTGTATGGTTATGAGCTTGTACATATTTGCCTATATATACCAGTAAAAATGTCAGGGCAAATATGAGAGAGTATGAGAGAACAAGAATTTAGAAGAATTAGAAATCATTAGACACTTTAGAAGTGAACAGGTTCTCTCTCTCTCTCTCTCTCTCATCTAGATGAAAAAGTTTTTTGAATAGAATAAAGTTACACTAGATATTTCTGAGTGTTCTCCTTCTGTGCTTGATCATTTCAAGAATCCTTTTGGAGGTGTCTAATTCCATAGTTAATGAGTCTATGGTTAAAGTTTGAGAGCATAATTGTAAACAAGCTGTGAGAATTATGTGTAGGAACATTTGTATGTGAGAAAGTATTGAGTGTCTTCTAAAACATGCGCAATTTTGATGGTCAAAGAACTGATCAGTTCTCAGTGCATAGTGTAAAGTTTTGCACAAATGAGGAGTCAAAATCTATGTTGGAAGGTAAACCATCTATGGCTAAAAGCATTTTCTTAAAGGGGTTCTAGTTTGGGAGAACCATGTGTTAGAAGTTGCAGGTGTCAGAATCGACTTTATAGAAGAATAGATTCAGACATAAGTGAACTATTTGATTCATTTCTCAAGTTATACTTAATCTTTTGGAATGATTTAACTTAGAGAAGATGTGCAATCTGTAGCCGACATTTTATGAAAAGTTTTGTCAAAAAATTTACACATTTGATTAGTCAATGAGTAAGATATGTGCAGTAGAATTTCTGAGTAATTACTCTCTTCACAGTTTGTTCAAGATTTTGGTAATTGAGCCTTGATCCTCCAAATTGGTAAAGGTTTTGAGTTATTCTTGATATAGAGGTGCTCTAAATTCAAGGATAGTTTGTTCTTTTGGAGATTAACACTCTCCATCAGTGGTATCAGAGCAGGAAGCATCAAAATTGAAGAAAGGAGGACTCTGACTATTGCAGACATAAAAGAATCAACACTTGAAGGTTCAAAACGTGAAGTAGTGAAAGCTTGAGAAGGAGGTATGAAGCTATCAAGAAGATCAAACGGGACTTCATTCGAAGTAAAGGTACACCTATTCCTTATAAAGGTTGAAGAATTTAATACATAGGTGAAGAAAGTTGGGAGATTCTCTTCAGATAGAGAAATTGGATAGAGAAAACTATCAAGTATGGTCAATGAAGATGGAAGTTCATCTTATGAGCAAAGACCTAATAGGTTATATCACACATGAAGAAGAAAAGCCTCAATTCAAAGATCCTAGTGTTCCAACTAGGGATGTACTATCAGATTTGAAGAATTGGATGAAGAGAGATGCTCAAGCAAGGAGCATTATCTACATGGGAGTTAATGACTACTTGCTACCTCACATTAGAGGTCTTGAAAGTGCAAGTGATATATGGAATGCTTTGGAGGAGCATTTCCAAAACACTACAAAGTCAAGGAAGGCATCTTTGTGGGCAGAGTTTACCACATTCAAGAAGAAGGCTTCTCAGTCCATCTCTAACTATGTAACAAGGATGAAGGACATTGCAGATGCATTAGGAGCAGTTGATGAAGATATTGAGGAGGATAAATTGGTAAGGCAAATCCTCACAGGTTTGAGAGGTGATGACAAATGGAAGCCATTCATTTTGTCTACTGAATTGTCACTAGATAATTTTACTCTTGATTTAAATCAGTTGCTAGGACACGTGCTAACTTTTGAGCAAGATGTCAAAGGTGAAACTGATAAGAGTGCAGGTCAAGCAATGTATTCAAAAGATAAGAAGAAGAATAGCAAAGGGAAGCAACAAGGTAGAGGAAGAGGCGGAAGTAATAAAGATGGTGTCAAAGCTTGCTAGATTTGTGGTAAGACAAATCACTTAGCTCATGATTGTTGGCATAATACTCAAAACAATGGTGGATATAATCAGAACTTTAATTCAAGAGGAAGAGGTTGCAAAAATCAAAGAGGTAATTTTAGAGGTAGAGGTAGTAGAGGTTACTTTGGAAGAAATGCAGGTAGAGGATTCCAAAGCCAATCCTACAACAATACACGCTAAAATGATGCTTCATATCAGAAGGAGGATTCAAACTTGATTATGAATGCAACTTGTGAAAGGAAAAGTGAAGACCAAAGAGTCTTCTACATTGACTCAGGGTGTAGCAATCACCTGAGTGGCAACATAGCCTTGATGACTGATTTGGAGAATAAGGTAACTAATCATGTAGTTCAAACATGTGACAATACAAAGCATAATGTGAAGTCAATTGGATCAGTGAAGGCCAAGGATGGAAGTACTCTCTTGAGTAAGGTTTTGTATGTTCCTACAATTCCAAAGAATCTGATAAGTGTAGGGCAAATTGTTGAAAAAGGTTATGAAGTAAGGTTCACTAATGATGGAGTTTTTGTGGAAGATCCTAGCAATGGGTATAAAAAAATTTTTTTAGGGGAGAAAGAAGGAAGACTCTTCACATTGCCTTGTTTACCTATGCAGGACATAAGATCTCTGAGTTAGATCTTTGGCACAAAAGGCTTGGATATTTCAATGAAAGAGGTATTAAAGATATGGTTAACAATGGTTCAGTGCTTGGATTGTCTAGTGTTGCAGGTCAACATATGACATACAAATGTGCGGCATGTTAATTAGGTAGTTCCATTGTATTAGAGTTATGAGTTTTAGTTGCATTGAGTTGAGTTCATCTTCTATTCATCTTGAGTCCACTTTCCATTATAACCACATATCTTGTGTTATTCGCATGAGTATTGATATCTCTCTTTCTATCTAACCTTGATCTTATATGTGTGTTGTGGTAACCTCTACATGGCATTAGAGTTACACCATTAGCCCACCACTCAATCATGATTGTTCACTTATTTTGTTTTTTCTTACATGGGAAGCTTTCTACCATAAACAATTTCAAAAGGTGCACGACCACTAGTAGTGTGTGTGATGTTATTGTAAGCAAATTGAAGCAATGGCAACTTTTCATCCCAGTTAGTGGGACTATCTAATGAATAACAACGCAATAAATCAAGAATAGTACTATTTATAGCCTCACTTTGTCCATTAATTTTGGGATGAAATGTAGAGGCAAAATCTATTTTAGAACCAAAATGTTGAAATAAGGCAACCCAAAAATGATTACAAAATCTAACATCACGATCATCTAACATTACTTTAGGAAATCCATGATGTGGGAAAATGCATTTAATAAATAATTTTGCAGCCTTAGGTGGAGACAAAGTTTTTCTACATGGAATGAAATATGCATATTTATTAAACCTATCAACTATTGTCCAAATCATATCATTGTGTGATGAAGTGATGGGAAGACCTACGATAAAATCCATAGAAATCTGTTCCCATGTTTTGTTCGGAATGGGAAGTGGCATTAATAATCCAAATGGTTTACCATGATGATGTTTTACATGCTAACATACGATGCATTGAGAAACATAATGTGCAATATCTTTTTCCATGTGTGGCCAAAAGAAGAAATCTTTGCAGGCAGAAATGGTGATTTGTATGCCTCTATGACCCATGTAAGATGGTTCATGCATTTCTTTGATGATAAAATCTTTAAAAGCTTGGGTTATGCATAATCTATGTTGAAAATAAAGAAAACCATTATGAAATGTATAATGTTCATCAGATAAAGATGCACCATTGTTGAAGTCATGCCATGCACGTGAGAAGTACAAATCAAATGCATAAGTGGAAACCATTTCTTGAAAAGAATGTATTTGGACGGCAGAAATATTATGCAAAACAACAAAATGTGAAGGAAATCGGCTAAGAGCATCAGCTACAACATTAGCTTTACCAGGCTGATATTGGATCATGAGTTGGAAATTTTGAATGAATGATGCCCATTTAAGATGGCGATCAGAGATTAAGGGCTGATTTAATAAATGCTTAATAGCCTGTTGATCGGTTTTGATTAAGACCTCAGAGCCCATAAGATGGTGTTTCCAAATTTGCAAAGCATGCACAACCGCTAACAATTCTTTATCATATGTGCAAAAAATTCTTTCACATACCTCCTAATATCATATTTCATACGTGGCCAGTAATATGAAGCTTTCACTTTTGCATCAGTCGTAGAAAAGCCAGGGTGTGCAGAGAAAGGTGCTTCATGATAGTCATGCAAAATCTTTTCTTTCAAAACAGATTATGGAGGAATACATGAACGAGAATTACAATACAAATCATTATTTTTCAAATGAAATTTTCCCTGAAACATAGAACCTGGATTTTGTCCAAAAATTTCAAAATTTTTGCATAAAATAAATTTTCTTTTAATTATTTTCCAATATCAAAATTAGAGGCTAAAATAAAAATCAAATTGCATAAAGGTTTATGACTCAAACCATCCACCACTGTTTTTTCTTTTCTTGCTAAGTATTTAATATCAAAATCATATTCACTTAGCAATTCGATACATGGTTTTTGTCTATTGTTCAGTAAAGATTGAGTAAATATGTGTTTAAGGCTTTGACGATCTGTTCTTAATTCAAACTTTCCTCCAAACAATAAGTGTCTCCAATGTTTAAGTGCGTGAACAACCGCAAGCATTTCCAAGTCATGTGTTGTATAATTTAATTCATGTTTCCTTAGTTTCCTTAGTTTCCTTGACTCATAAGCCATTACCCTTCCTTGTGAAAGTATGCATCCGATTTGACTTCCACTTGCATCATATGCAACAATAAATGGCTTCTCTAACTTAGTCATCTTTAGCACACAATTTTTGATAATTTTCCATTTTAATTCTTCAAATGCATTTTGATACTCACCGCTCCATGTGAAGTCTCTATTTTTCTTTGTCAATTCTGTAAGAGGATTTGCAATTTGGGAAAATTCCCTAATGTTGCCCTCTCATATTGTGCCAAACCAAGGAAGTTTCTCACACTCTCACACATTTGGAAGTAGGCCATTCAACGATGCTTTTAACTTTGTCAAGATCTATGAAAATTCTTTCCTTAGAAACAGCTCTCCCCAAATAAGTCACTTCCCCCTTTGCAAAAAAAACATTTACTCATCTTACCATATAGTTTATGCTCTCTGAGTTTCTGTAAAGTCTTCCTGAGATGCAATGCATGTTCATCATCATCCTTAGAATAAAAAAACATATCTTCAAGAAAGACTAATATAAATTCATCAAGATATTCATGCAACACATTATTCATCAAACACATAAATGTTGTAGGAGCATTTGTCAATCCAAAAGGAAAAATTGTGAACTCATAATGACCATATCATTTCTAAAAGTGGTTTTGGGTATGTCCTCAGAATTTACTCTAATTCGATGATATCATGATCTTAAGTCAATTTTAGTGAATACTCTCGCACCACTCAATTGACCCAGCAATTCATCTATGTGTGGAAGTGGATACTTGTTCTTAATGGTTTTCTTGTTCAATCCCGTATAGTCGATACAAAGTCTGTATGAGCCATCTTTCTTTTTTATGTCTCATATCCTTGTCCAATACCCCTAATGAACTTTATAGTAGAAACAAGAGAAAAACCTAAATTACACTTGCCTACTACATGATGTTCCTTCCCCTCTATTTTCAAAATAAAGATCCCACTTTCACAATCAATCACAAAACTATTATGAACTAACCAGTATGATCCAATGATTACATCACATTCTCTCATTTCAATTACATGGAAGGTACCCAAATACTTATGTTCACCTAGCATAAAATCAAGATTCTCAATATAGCCTCAAGTATAGTGTATCCTACCAATAGCCATCTATACAGGTCTTTTGGTGTGCATCTCAATATGCAATCCTAAAGCCTCTACAAATTTAAGTGAAAGGAAATAATTTATACTACCCGAATCAATCAAGAAACTAAGTTTTGTGAGGATGTGTCCCCCATAATCCTAATCAATGATGCCCTTGATTGAGAAGAAGTTGTCATGCATTGAAGTCTAGGGTTAGAACACTTACCTTTTGCTACTTTTGCAATCGCATTTAGAAAATCTACACATTCAGACCCCTTTACTTGATAGCGAAGCTCTTCTCGCAAACCCTCAATAAATTTGCTCTTCAGGGCATCTCCAGAAACTTCTAATGCATAATTATATAAACACAAAAATTTATCCTTATACTCCTCAACACACAAGTTATGTCTATCGTCCTCATGTTGCTTGAAAGAGTAGAATTCCATTTTCTTTTCCATCTGATAATGTGGAGAACAATAATGATTCTCTGCTTGCTCTCGAAACTGTATCTAGAGGATCCGACCTTCACGTGTTCTTGTTTGCATGCATGATTTCCACCACATTTTGGCAACTCCTCGCAGATGCAGAATTGCCACCTTTGCTTTTGATTCCTCATTAAACATGCACAGATCAAAAAAATCTTCGAGTTCCTCAATCCATGCTTCAAGATCCTCTCGACTTTCCTTCTCACCATCAAATTCATTTAATTTTCTCTTTTAAACAGTTGCTTAACTATAGATTTTGCCTGCATCATCATCATCTTCAAGTTCACATTGTCTTCTAGCTCTACATGCGTTCAATGTGCCCACACCATTACCACCTTCATCATTGAGATCATGAAAGCATTTGCAGTACCCTCTCTTTGTTTATTGGATCTTTCTGTATGTAATTCTGCATTCAGTCTACAGATAAGCTCCTCTTATTCTTCTATCTTCTTCTTCAAATCCTGCATCTTGTCTCGGAATCCAACTCCTCTCTGATCCACTTGTAAGAAGTCACCTAATCTTCAATCACAATCCCACATAGAAGAATAGACTTCAGCACTACAAGTTATAAAGAAGAAAAAAAGAGTATATGCCGAATAGGAAGAGATAGAACTTTATTATTATGGTTTTGGGTATTTCCTTAGACTTTATTCTAATTTGATAATATCCCGATCTTAAGTCAATTTTAGTGATTACTGTGGCACCACTCAATTGACCCAGCAATTCATCTATGCATGGAAGTAGATACTTGCTCTTAATGGTTTTCTTGTTCAATCCCCTATAGTCGATACAAAGTCTATATGAGCCATCTTTCTTTTTCTAAAACAAAATAGGTGTTCCCCAAGGTGAAACATTAGGTCTTATCAATGCCTTCTTCAATAGGTCATCTAGTTGGAGCTTCAAATCTATCAATTCATCAATATTGAACCTACAAGGTGCTCTAGAATAAGGCTCACTTCTTGGATAGAGGTCTATAGCATGATCAATTTTCCTAGGAGGAGGCATGCCCAACATATCATCAAGAAATACATTTTCATACTCATCTAAAGGTTTTCTAACATATTCAGGTATTTCTTCTTCTTTCTTCTTTTCCTGAAGGTCATTCACATAAACCAAATATGTCTCACATCCGTGTCAAATACCTCTAATCAACTTTATAGCAGAAACAGGAGAAAAACCTGAATTACACTTGCCTACTAGACGATGTTCATTCCTCTCTATTTTCAAAATAAGGATCCCACTTTCATAATCCATCATGACACTGCTATGAACTAACTAGTCCATTCCAATGATTACATCACATTCTCTCATTTCAATTACATGGAAGGTACCCAAAAACTTATGTTCAACTAGCATAAAATCAAGATTCTCAATAGAGCCTCGAGCATAGTGTATCCTACCATTAGCCATCTGTACAGGTCTTTTGGTCTGCATCTCAATATGCAATCCTAAAGCCTCTACCAATTTAAGTGAAAGGAAACAATTTGTACTACTCAAATCAAACAAGAAACTAACCTTACATGAGGATATGCCCCCCATAATCCTAATCACCAATGCCCTTGAATGAGAAGAAGTTGTCATGCATTGAATTCTAAGGTTAGATCACTTACCTTGATCATCCACTTCCTCAATGGTTATGTTTTCATCTTGTAGATGAGCTATCTTCATCTGCGTAGAACAGTTGGTGGCCTTGTTTGGACATTCAAAAGTGCAATTTCCCTGTTCTCCAGATTGAAAGCAAAGTCCCAATCTTTTAGCCTGCTCCAAGAAATCAGGATCACATTGCCAGTTCACAGGTTCTTGCTTCTTAGGTGTATCCATTTGCTTTGGCTTAGTTTTTCCTCCTTGAACATTCATAGAGTTAGTCGATATTTTTCCATTTCTGATTTATTGAAATAGGTCTTGGGGGTGGGTCGATGTCCTGCTGAGCTAAACCTTGATTTGGATGCCTTTTTCATAGTAAAATTCTCCATCTTCTAAAAGTTTTTTGTTTTTTCAACTGCACCAAGAAAATCTACACATCCGGACCCATTTACTTGATAGCGAAGCTCTTCTTGCAAACCCTCAATATATTTTCTTTTGAGGGCATCTCCATAATTTTTTAGTGCATACTTATGTAAACGCAGAATTTTCTCCTTATATTCTTCAACAGACAAGTTATGTCTATCGTCCTCATGTTGCTTGAAGGAGTAGATTCCATTTTCTTTTCCATCGGATAATGTGGAGAACAATAACAATTCTCTGCTTGGTCTCGAAACTCTTTCCAAAGGATCGAACCTTCACATGTTCTTGTTTGCATGTATAATTTCCACCACAGTTTGGCGACTCCTCACAGATGCAAAATTGCCACCTTTGGTTTTTATTGCTCACTAAACACATGCAGATCAAAATAATATTTGATTTCCTCAATCCATGCTTCAAGATCCTCTCCATTTTTCTTCTCATAATGAAATTCATATAGTTTTTCTCTATTAAATACTTGCTTAAGTGAAAATTTTGCCTACATCATGATCGTCTTCAGGTTCATGATGTCATCTAGCTCTATGTGCATTCGATGTGCCCACACCATTACCACCTTCATCATTGAGGTCCATGAAGCCTTATCCACCCAACCACCCATGAGCTGATCTCAATCCCAATCCCAATCACAATCACAATCTCAATCCCAATCTCAATCTCAATTGCAACCTTAGAAGCCGAAAACGATCCTCATCAATGAACGACCATCCTGCCTCCCTATTTGTCAGTCTTTGTCTTTTTGGATCCCCACCTTTTTGCCAACGCACCACGAATCATGCCTTCCTAGATAGGCACTCTTAGAATCTCCATGCCCCAAGATAGCGTCTTTTCATATGTCTCATGCAAGACTTCCAGACCACCCATGCATCTACTTTTCATGTCCACCTCAAGAATTGTACCTGCAAAAACAGAGGTGATCCCTACAACACACTCACACACATGTCAATCACCCAAAATAACCCATATACCAATGTGTGTTTTCTAAATCTGTGAGCATGAATAAGATGAATCAAGGCTTCTCGTTTTCTTTTAAGTGTTGAAAAATGGCGCTTTTCCAAGCCTTGTAACTCAAAAACGGTGAGGAATTAACTTAAGCTTGTGAGACACAAAAATATTCAGTTCTTTAATCTATACAACAGTGTTCGAGATGCCTTAGGTCCAAATCAGCTTCCAGATATCACTTTTGGGCCCTGCAAAATCAAAAATTATAGAGAGAGATGAAAAAACATGAAAAATCTCTTCACTAACCTATCTTCATGCGACCAAATGAGACATAAAACATAGGAACTACAAGAAATTCAATCAAGTAAAATTTATCTACTAAGAGTACTCTAGCTTTCCCTCATACAACACTTTTTCAGATTCCTTCATCTTCATGCTCAAATTTAACACACAAATTTAATGCGACAACTTTCTAGAGAGAGAATGTAAAACACTTATTGCTACAAAATTTTGTAGACATGATTAGAATATCCTAAACATAAAATTTCATTATTACCTACACATCTTTCTTTTTTTGAAAAATCAATGTGGCATCTTACAATTCTTCCCCTCTTTTAAGAACTTTGTCCTTAGAGTTGAAAAGGAGGATAATGTTCCATAAGCTCATCTAAGCCAACCCATGTTGAATCTTCAATAGGATATGCAAACCACTTAACTAAAATTTCCACAATTTCCCGATTCCTAAGATGTCTAATTCTCCTATCCATTACAATTTCTGGTTCAAGCTCAAAAGTGGAATTTTCCTTCAACCTAGATTTGTCCTGCAAAATGTGATCAGCATTAGGAACATACTTTTTAAGTAATCCAACATGGAAAACTGGATAAAATTTCAAAGTGTTAGGTAGGTCAAGTAAATATGCAAGAGAACCAACTTTCTTTAAGATTTTAAAAGGACCGACATAACCTGGAGATAATCGACGATCTTTGCCTATAACCAGATTTGATTTAAAAGGATTCACTTTCAACTATTTTTGAGACCATGATATAATTTATGATGTTTCTATGCATCTTTCATGTTCTTCCTCACATTATTTAGCTCCAATCCATGTTTTTAAGCATCTATTTGAATACCTCAACATGATTTTGTGAATTAAAAAGTGAATGAGGCACAAAACAATTATAGCCATACATTGATTCAAAAGGTTTCATCTTAATAGATGAATTCCATGCACTATTATATGCATACTCAAGAAAAAGCAAATACTTAGTCCAATTGTTCTACTTATCATTCACATACATATGTAACATATCCTCAAGCACCCTGTTAACCCTCTGGGTCTCACCATAAGTTTGAGGATGAAATGTAGTACTCATGCGTAATTCTCTTCCTATGGATTGAAATGTTCCATTCCAAAAATTAGATTTAAACCTTTCATCCCTATCACAAATTATACTTTTAGGTATACCATGTAGCGTAAAAATATCTTTTATGAAAATTTTAGCAACATGCAAAGCTGTATCAATTTTCCTAATGGGAAAAAAATGTGCCATCTTTGTAAGACCGTCCATGACAATAAAGATGATATCATGCCCACTTCTGATCACAAGCAACTTTGTTATGAAATCAATAGAGATGGATTCCCATTTTTGATCAAGCACACCTAATGTTTGTAACATGCAAGGACTCCTTTTAAATTCAGCCTTAACCTATTGACATTTCAAACATTCTTTCACATACCTCCTAATATCATATTCCATACGTGGCCAATAATATGAAGCTTTCAATTTTGCATAAGTCTTAGAAAAAACCAGGGTGTGGAGAGAAAGGTGCATCATGACGGTCATGCAGAATCTTTTCTTTCAAACTAGATTATGAAGGATTACATAAATGATAATTACAATACAAATCATTATTTTTCAAATGAAATTTTCCCTGAAACATAGAACCTAGATTTTTGTCCAAAAAGTTCAAGATTGCTCCATAAAATAAATATTCTTTTAATTCTTTCTCCAATATCAAAAGCAGAGGATAAAATAGAAATAAAATTGCATAAAGATTTACGACTCAAAGCATCAACCACTTTTCCTCCTAAGTATTAAATATCAAAATCATATTCACTTAGCAATTCGATCCATTGTTTTTGTCTATTGTTAAGTAAAGGTTGAGTAAATATGTATTTAGGGTTTTGATGATCTGTTCTTAATTCAAACTTTACTCAAAGCAATGTGTCTCCAATGTTTAAGTGCATGAATAACCACAAACATTTCCAAGTCATGTGTTGTATAATGTAATTAATGTTTCCTTAGTTTCCTTGACTCATAAGCCACTACCGTTCCTTCTTGTGAAAGTATGCATCCGATTTGACTTCCACTAGTATAACATGCAACAATAAATGGTTTCCCTAACTCAGGTATCTTTAGCACACAATTTTTGATAATTCTTTGTTTTAATTCTTCAAATGCATTTTGACACTCACATGTGAAGTCTCCATTTTTCTTTGTCATTTCTGTAAAAGGATTTGCAATTTGAAAAAAATCCCTACTGTGTGCCCTCTCATATTATGCCAAAGCAAGGAAGCTTCTCACATCTCTCACACATTTGGGTGTAGGCTAGTCAACTATGCTTTTAACTTTCTCAGGATCTATGTGAATTCCTTCCTTAGAAACAACTCTCCCCAAATAAGTCACTTCCCCCATTGATTAAAAAAAATTACTCATCTTACCATATAGTTTATGCTCTCTTAGCTTCTCTTAAGTCTTCCTCAGATGCAATGCATGTTCATCATCATCCTTAGAATACAGAAAAATATTGTCACGAAAGACGAATATAAATTCATTGAATATTCATGAAACACATTATTCATCAAACATATAAATTTTGTAGGAGCATTTGTCAATCCAAAAGGCAAAACTGTGAACTCATAATGACCATATCCTATTCTAAAAGCAGTTTTGGGTATGTCCTCAGCTTTACTCTAATTTGATGATATCCCGATCTTAAGTCAATTTTAACGAATACTGTGGCACCACTACATTGACCCAGCAATTCATCTATGTGTGGAAGTGGATACTTGTTCTTAATGATTTTCTTGTTCAATCCCCTTTAGTCAATACAAAGTCTATATGAGCAATCTTTCTTTTTTTGAAACAAAATAGGTGCTCCCCAAGATGAAACACTAGGTCTTATCAACCCCTTCTTCAATAGATCATCTGCTTGGAGATTCAACTCTTTCAATTTATCAATACTGAACCTATAAGGTGCTCAAGTTTCTTAATACAGCCTGGAGTATAGTGTATCCTACCATTAGCCATCTGTAGAGGTCTTTTGGTCTGCATCTCAATATGCAATCCTAATGCCTCTACCAATTTAAGTTAAAGGAAACCTGATGTGAGGATATGTCCCCCATAATCCTAATCACCGATGCCCTTGAATGAGAAGAAGTTTTCATGCATTGAAGTCTAGGGTTAAAACACTTACCTTGATCATCCGCTTCCTCAATTGTTACATTTTCTTCTTGTAGATGAGCTATCTTTGCTTGCATAGAATGGTTGATGTCCTTGTTTGGACATTCAAAAGTGCAATTTCCCTGTTCTCCACATGGAAAGCAAAGTCCCAATCTTTTAGCCTCCTCCAAGAAATTAGAATCATGTTGTTAGTGAGTAGGTTCTTGCTTGTTAAGTGTATCCATCTACTTCGGCTTAGATTTTCCTCCTTGACCATTAATAGAGTTAGTCGATTTTTGTCCATTCTGATTTGTTGAAATAGGTCTTCAGGGTCGATGCATGAAAATCTACACATTCGGACCCATTTCCTTGACAACAAAGCTCTTCTCACAAACCCTCAATAAATTTTCTCTTTAGGGCATCTCCAGAAACTTGTAGTGCATACTTATGTAAATGCAAAAATTTCTCCTTATATTCTTCAATGGACAAGTTATGCCCATCGTCCTCATGTTGATTAAAGGAGTATAATTCCATTTCCTTTTCCATTGGATAATGTGGAGAACAATAATGATTCTTTGCTTACTATCGAAACTCTTTCCGAAGGATAGGACCTTCACATGTTCTCGTTTGCATGTATGACTTTCACAAAAGTTTGGTGACTCCTTGAAGATGCTGAATTGCCACATTTGCTTTTGATTCCTCACTAAACACATAAAGATTAAAGAAACCTTCCAGTTACTCAATCCATCCTTCAAGATCCTCTCCAGTTTTCTCCTCACTATCAAATTCATTTAATTTTTCTCTTTAAAACACTTGATCAAGGGAAAATTCGCCTACATCATCATCGTTTTAAGGTTCACATTGTTGTCTAGCTCTACGTGCGTTCGATGTGCCCTCACCATAACCACTTTCATCATTGAGGTCCATGAAAGCATACACAATATCCTCTTTTTTTTGTTGGATATTTCTTTATGTAATTCTGCATTCAGTCTACAGATAAGATCCTCTTGTTCTTAGCTTCTTCTGCCGAAAACAACTCTCCCCAAATAAGTCACTTTCCCCTTTGCAAAAGAAAATTTACTCATCTTACCATATCGTTTATGCTCTCTGAGTTTCTGTAAAGTATTCCTGAGATGCAATGCATGTTCATCATCATCCTTAGAGTACACAAAAATATCATCAAGAAAGACTAATATAAATTCATCGAGAATCATGAAACACATTATTCATCAAACACATAAATGTTGCGGGAGCATTTGTCAATCCAAAAGGCAAAACTGTGAACTCATAATGACCATATCATGTTCTAAAAGCAGTTTTGGGTATGTCCTCAGACTTTAATCTAATTTGTGTTGATATATTTAGGTAGTGATGTGCGTGAACACACTAGGACCACCGAGGCATTTTTTTCCCTCTTTAGGAGGTTTTCTTTCCCCTTGCTTCTATATACGCCTATTGCCCTAATGGGCTACTTATCTCTGTACATTCTCTAGTAATACATTCAGTATTGTGTGTTGTGCTCCAAGCTTCTTCTTCTTCCTTTGTGCTGTTCACGTGCTTCCACAGACGTCTAACTCCAACAATTGGTATCAGAGCAGGTCGTCGCTTCATCTAGGGTGCCGTCGACACTCCTCCGATTGCAGTCTCAAAATCGCACAAATATTGGTGAGCATACTCAAGGTGTTTTCGAGATCAAAATGGCTTCACTCTCTAGTGCCAAAATCACGATCTGAGCTCGTTTCGGCCTCCGAACGCACTATCATAATGCTTGTGCAGGCTATTTTGTCTTTTTGTGCCAAAGGTATATACGAGTTTTTGTTCGCTAGTATAAGCATCTCGAAGTTTGCTACAGGTCTAGCAGAATTCATCTAGGTATAACTTTTTGAGATACAGTCAATTTTCTGCATCAAGGTATTTTAGTCACCGGCCATGGCTGAAAGCAGTGATGTATTCCCTATGTTGGCTGTTGATGATAAGTTGGATGGTGCCAACTACCCGTTATGGGCTTATATGATGCGACATGTGTTGGTTGCAAAAGGAATGTGGAACATGATTCTTTTTCTGTCAAACATGCCATTATTCCTCACATTCGCTCTTGCAGAACAGCTAAGGATGCTTGGGATACACTTACCACATTATACCAAGCTAGGAATGAGGCTCGTGTTGCTTACCTCCGAAAATATTTGGAGAGTGAGCACATGAATGAAGGTGATTCTATGGGCAGTTTCCTAACAAAGATCAAAGACTTGAAGGAACAGTTGATTTCTGCTGATGAGGTTATACCAGATAGCTCACTTGTGCAGACCGTTCTGAATGGTCTTCCTGATTCATATCAGAGTTTTGCTTCTACTCTTCGGTTGATGATGAAAGGCAATCCCAATGCCTTATCATTTGAGGAGTTAGTCTCTGTTTTGTTGCAGGAAGATCAGTCTAGGCAGAATAGGTCCATTATGCGAGTTGCAGATCAAGCTTTCTTGGCTAGTCAGAAGGGCAAAGGAAAATGGAGCTCTTCAAGTAGTAAGCAGAAATCTGCTAATTTTGCATATTCGAAGAAGGAAGATAAAGATGAGAAGAAATCAGAAAAGCAGAAATTGTTTTGTAAGTACTGTAAAGGGAATGATCATATTATAAAGAACTGTCCAAAACTGGCTGCTAAAGAGGCAAAGAAGAAAGAGGCTGGAATGGTTGTTACAGAGGCCTCTACACCAAAAACAGAGTCTACTAATCTTGTGCACGAAGAAGAATGGTTTTTTACTACTGTTTGTAGTTTTGACCCATCTTCTCATGAGCAGTGCATGTCTGCAGTAGACTCAGATGTTTGGTATTTTGAGAGTGGGGCAACCAAGCATATTACCTCGCAGTGCAATTTCTTCTCTTCACTCGAGCCTGCCCCTACAGGGAATACTGTTACATGCGCCAACAACTCCTCTTATCGTGTTATGGGAGTTGGTAAGATCATTTTGACTACTACTGATGGTAGTTCTTTCACTTTGTTAGATGCTTTATTTGTGCCAAGGATCAAGAACCTGTTATCAGTTTTTGCATTAGCCAAGATTGGCTTGCTTGTGAAATTTGTTGATGACAGGTGTACAGTTCATGATCTGTCAAATGGCGATGTGATTATTGCTTCTGGCATTTTATGTCGTGCGTTGTATAAGCTCATAGACTATGAAAGATCAGTAAATGATTTGGCATGTGCAGTAAATGATTCTCAGGCTATGTCAGATGCAAAGCTTTGGCATGCATGCTTTGGTCATCTGAATTTTGCTAGTTTGCTACGCCTGCAGAGATGTGAAATGGTGTCCTCTTTGCCCAAACTTGAGGCATCTGTAAAACACGTTTGTGAAGGCTTTATGGAAAGAACTTGGAGAAGCTTATAGAAGGTAGAAAAGTGCGTTTCGAGGCGATGAAGTTTGGTCAAGACAACTGGCACAAGACCAACCCTTGAGCTTATGGAGAAACAAATAGAACTTATAGGCATGCGATAAGTGCAAAGAAACACACTATGTACTTTGGAGCATCAAGGAGAATGAGTCGATACAAAACAGATAGGTTCGCGGGTCGACTAGCTCAAAAAACTTACTATATATGGAAGAGATAATAAACTTCAAATGCCCATAGCAACCAGCGTGATTACAATTAGAAAAAGTCCTTTTATGGGAATGATACACATAGGGTTTAGTGTATAGAATGCACAAAAGCATAAGGAATAAACAAAATATGCTATAGGAATGAATGCGACATTCACCGGTGGTACTTCCTATTTTTTAGGAATACGTAGAGATTGACCCCGAGACAAAAAAACTGAGATTTCTCCCAATCTATTGAATCAAATGCTATGAAAATTTAAAGGCATAAACTAGACACTAATACCTTTCCAGTGAGTCATCTTGGACTCAATGTGGAGCTCTGGAGAGAGAGAGAGTAGCAGCCTCTGCAGGATTACTGTTGGCGAAGAAGATGATGCAGAGAATTGAAGGAGCAAGACAATGATGGTCACAAGTGTATATATATTGCTTCCATGTAATGTACAAGTGATTTCAAGCCTTTATATAGACTCTAGGAGTGTTCCACAACTTCTACAAGTGAAATTTGAATTCAAATGAAGGTGGGAATGGTTGTTGGAGGGAATCAATTCAAATTCCTACAATCTAGGAAAAGTAAAGATCTAGTTTGATCTACTTTTAGGTGATTGATTGCTTGATTGAATGCAAATTCAACCACTACAAATTCGTGGGATTTGGGTTCTATCTTTCTACCTTTACATGTGTAAAGCTCAAGGCTTTTACAACGGTAAATAAACCATAAAAAATCTTTAAAAAAAATACAATAAATGAGCATAAGAAAAAGAACTTTCCAACGGATATTCTTTCGACATGATGGCCTTTGATATAGATCAAATTCACCTCAAGCATAGTGTAAGCTTGATGTTCCAACAACTCCCCCTCAAGCTAAAGTATGCTTGAGTCTTCATTCTCTGATAGGTTGAATACCTGCCATAGCTTTGAATCTACAAAGCTTTATTCCATCAAGTGCCTTCGTCATCATATCTGCTACTTGCTTTTGAGTTGGAACAAAAGAAATGTCAATCTTCTATGCCATGAGCTTCTCCCTGATGAAGTGGTAATGGTCTTCTATGTGCTTGGTTCTTGCATGGAAAATAGGATTTGCCGCTAGATGCATGGAACTTACATTATCTCCAAATATGTGAGGTTTGGAACTCACTAGTCCCAATCAATGCTTTTAACCATATTGCCTCTTGAGTTGCTATGGTCAAGCCTCTGTACTCTGCTTCAGTTGAAGATAAAACAACTGTTGGTTGCTTCTTGGAAATCCATGACACTAGCTTTGAACCTGCAAATGCTAAGTAGCCGATGTACTTTTTCTATCATCCTTAGCTCCTGCCCAATCTGCATCTGAGTAGATTTTGATATCCAAATCTGAAGAGTAAGGATAGAATATACCTGAGATACTTAAGTACTCTCTTAGCCGCATCCATGTGTGGTCTTCTCGGTGAGTGCATGAACTGACTAAGCACTCCCACACTATATGAGATGTCTACCCTTGTATGAGTAGCATATATCAAGCTACCTACCAACCTTTGATATTATTTAATGTCTTCAATTTTCTCACCTTCATAAACACTAAGTTTATGATTCATCTCCAAAGGTGTACCTGCAGGTTTAGTGTTCTCCATTTTGAACTTGAGAAGAAGATCCTGAATGTATCTTCTCTGAGTCAAATACATTCCTTCATCTGTATATATCAGCATACCTAGGAAATATGTGAGCTCACCTAGGTCACTGATTTTGAACTCCTCTTGCATGTGTCTCTTGATCCTTTGAATGCCATTTAGATCATCACCTATCATAATAATATCATCTACATATACACATAGATAGATAACCTCATTGTGATCCCTTTTGATGAATAGAGAAGGATCGGCGCTGCTAGCTTTGAACCCTTGATCTTGAAGATATGTAACCAACCTGTAATTCCAAGCTCTTGGAGCTTGTTTCAATCCATACAATGCTTTCTTAAGTTTTCAAACATAAGATGGATGATTAGGTTTTTCAAAACCTGGTGGTTGTGACATGTATACATCTTCACTTATCTAGGCATTTAAGAATGCATTTTTCACATCAAGTTGGAGGAGTCTCCAATTCCTTGCAGCAGCTACACTTATCAATGACCTGATTGTAGTGATCTTTGCAACTGGTGAGAATGTTTCCTCATGGTCTATACCATGATTTTGTGAGCATCCTTTGTCAACTAATCTTGGCTTGTACCTGCAAACTGATCCACCTGAATTTCTTTTAACTTTATATACCCATCTGCAACCAATTACCTTTTGATTCGACGACATTGGAACCAAATCCCAAGTGTCCTTCTCCTTCAATGCATCTATCTCTTTGTTCATGGCCTTTTCCCAACTAGGGTTTCCCTTTGCCTCTTCATAGGTTGAGGGTTCCTCTAAAATAGAGTCTTTTGCCACGTATATTGAATGCTTTGTAACAAATGTGGAATCATATCCATACCTTTCTGGTTGTTTGTTCTCTCTTGTTGATCTTCTATGTGCTTGTTTGGAGCATTCTCCAACCTCTTGCATCTTTGCTTTGCCTCTTGACTTCCATAGCTTGTAATCCCTTTCCCTTTCATCTTGTTCATCATTTGTATCACTTCTTGGATCCTGGACCTGTGTAATATGCTTGCATTTTAATTGATAAGAGTCAGAATCAAGATAATATGGTAGTGTTACCTTTTGTTTGTCTTCATCATACCAAGACCTGTGTTCTTCAAACACAACATCTCTACTTGTAGTGAATTGCTTGGTTGAAGGATTGAAGAACCTGTAACCCATCTGAGTTGAATCATATCCAATAAACACTGCCTTTGTTGCCCTTTCATCTAGCTTACCTCTTATTTGTGATGGTACATGAACATAAGCTAAACAACCAAAAACCTTGCAATGTCTAAGACTAGGTTTTCTTCCATGCCATGCTTCATAAGGAGTCATACCTTGAAGTGATTTGGATGGTAGTCTATTGACAAGGTACACAACAGTTGAAATAGCTTCTGCCCATAGATAATGTGGCAAGTTCTTCTCTTCAAGCACTAATCAGGCTGATCCAACCAATGTCTTGTTTCTCCTCTCTGCAATTCCATTTAGTTGAGGAGAGTACCTAGTATTCTCCCCCTCCATCAGATCTGAGCTTCTTTAGTGATCTACTTGTATGATTCTCCACATGTGCAAGATACTTCTTGAAGCAATCAAACACTTCATTCTTACTCTTGATAGAGTCTAGAACAATCCATCTACTATGGTCGTCAATAAATGAGACATAATACCTTGATCCTGCCAATGAAGGTTGTGACTTGATCCCCATACATCTGTATGTACTAATTCCAATAAGTTGTTGTGGATGTAGCCTTTGTGGTTGAATGGTTGTCTTTGTGCCTTTCCAATCTGACATGCATCACACCTGTTGATCATGTGTTGCTTTGAAATGTTCGGCAGTCCTAGAACACTTTGATCCCTGCATATATCCTTCAAAGTTCTTTCATTCACATGAGCAAGTCTCTTATGCCACACTTCAAGCTCACTTAGGGTTTGAGACCCAAAGTTGAATAGAGCTATGTTCCTGGTTTCTCCTACTTCAAAAGTAAAGAGCCTACCATGCTTCTCACCTCGGGCTATTTTCTTGGAGCCTTGACATGGATCTTCCACAAAAGCTCCATGTTGGGTGAACCTCACTTGCAAGCGTTTTTGAAGTATTTGGCCAACACTTATTAGGTTTTTAGTGATAGTGGGTACATAGAGAACCTTACTCAAAATGTTTATCTTGTCATTGGAAGCTTTGACATTACCAATCTTCTCCACATTGTGCTTCATGTCATCCCCTGTTTGCACTTCATGTCTATGCTTTGGACTTTCCAAATCAGATAGAAGAGCAATGTTGCCTGCAACATGATTCGAGCATCCTGAATCTATGTAGAACAAATGTTCATCTTCTTTACCTTCTTTGTGGCTTAGATTCATAAGAAGCAATGAATCTTCATGTGGTTGATCTTCTGAATAATTGTTGTAGTCCCTTCTATTATAGCTTCTATTGTTATTGTTGAAGTTGTGTCCACCTCTGCCTCTATTGCTGCCATATCCACCTCTTCCACTTCCTTTCTGGGTCTTTCCATTGAACCAACAATTCTGAGTGGTGTGGTTGGTCTTATCGCATATGGCACAAGATTGAACATTCTGACCTTTGGTTTTGTCTTGCTTTGGTCCTTTCGTCTTCCCTTTCCACTTGCTCTTGCTTGCGAAGTTGGCTTGGGAGGTCTCTTCTTCATCTTCTTCCTTCTTCTTTCCTTTCTACTTCTTACCCTTCTTATCTGCATATAGAGCACTAGTTGAATTACCATGATAGGAGTTACCTTCCTTTATGCTATTGTTGGCTTCTTGATTGAAGAGTTGTCCAAGAAAGATGTTGAAGTCTGGAGTTTGCACATCCATGATGAGATCATAAGCCGTCGTGAAGGATTGCCATTGCTTATCACTTCGAATGCCGTTGAGAATTTGCCTCATGATAACCTCTTCTTAAATCAGCTCTCCAATGGATGCTAACTGATCCGCAACCTCCTTGACCTTGGTAACAAACTCTGTGATGGTTTTTTTATGTGTCTTCTTCATTTGGTTGAACTCGTTCCAAAGATGATTCTTTCTTGCTTTGGTACTAGCAGAAAAGAAGGTCTCGAGGGCATCCCAAGTCTCTTGAGATGTCTTGCATCCTCTAATATGTGGTAATAGAAAGTCAGAGATAGAGTTTAGTATGTAAGACCTTGCTTGAGCATCCCTTGCGCACCAAAGTGTGAGCTTATCTGTCTCCTCTTGTATAGGTCCTCCTTTGGATCTTGGAATAGGCATAGCTCATCACTTGCTACAATTCCATAGAGATTTCTACCTTGCAAATAGGCCTCCATTCTGATTTGCCAAGCCGCATAGTTGTGTCGATTAAGCTTCTCGATCATCGAGGGAAAGCCGTCACCCATCTTGATCTAGCTCTGATACCACTGAAAGAACTTGGAGAAGCTTGCAGAAGGTAGAAAAGTGCGTTTCGAGGCGACGAAGTTTGGTCAAGCCAACCGGCACAAGACCATCCCTTGAGCTTATGGAGACTCAAATAGACTTTATAGGCATGCGATAAATGCAAAGAAACACACTATCTACTTTGGAGCATCAAGGAGAATGAGTGGATACAAAACAAATAGGTTCGCGGGTCGACTAGCTGAAAAAACTTACTATCTATGGAAGAGACAATGAACTTCAAATGCCCATAGCAACCAGCATGATTACAATTAGAAAAGATCCTTTTATGGGAGTGATACACATAGGGTTTAGTGTATAGAATGCAAAAAAGTATAAGGAATAAACAAAATATGCTATAGGAATGAATGCGACATTCACCGGTGGTACTTCCTATTTTTCAGGAATATGCAGAGATTGACCCCGAGATAGAAAAACTGAGATTTCTACCAATTAACTGAATCAAATGCTATGCAAATTTATAGGCATAAATTAGACACTAATAGCTTTCTAGTGAGCCATCTTGCACTCAATTTGGAGCTCTGGAGAGAGAGAGAGAGCAGCAGCCTCTGCAAGATTACTGTTGGCGAAGAAGATGATGCAGAGAATTGAAGGAGCAAGACAATGATGGTCACAAGTGTATCTATATTGCTTCCATGTAATGTACAAGTGATTTCAAGTCTTTATATAGACTCTAGGAGTGTTCCACGACTTCTACAAGTGAAATTTGAATTCAAATGAAGGTGGGAATGGTTGTTGGAGGGAATCAATTCACTTTCCTACAATCTAGGAAAAGTGAAGATCTAGTCTGATCTACTTTTAGGTGATTGATTGCTTGATTGAATGCAAATTCAACCACTACAAATTCGTGGGATTTGGGATCTATCTTTCTACCTTTACCTATGTAAAGCTCAAGGCTTTTACAATGGTAAATAAACCATAAAAAATTGTTGGAGTTAGACGTCTGCGGAAGCGCGCGAACAACACAAGGAAGAAGAAGAAGCTTGGAGCACAACACACAATACTGACTGTATTACTAGAGAATGTACAAAGATAAGTTGCCCATTAGGGCAATAGGCGTATATACAAGCCGGGGGAAAAAAACCTCCTAAAGAGGGAAAAAAGTGCCCCGGCGGTCCTAGTGTGTTCACACACATCACTACCTAAATATATCAACAAATCCCCCCTGGGAGTGATGCGGTGAACAAGGAGCTGGCACTCATGTATAAGGAAGTGCCAAGCTATGTGGAAATCACTCCACAAAAGGAAGTAAGCCCAAAGCTTTGCGAAAAGCTTCAAACTTCCCCCTAGGCAGAGCCTTCGTGAAAAGGTCTGCAATGTTCTCCTGCGTGGGCACATATGCCAAGTTGATCTCCCCAGCAGAGAACTTCTCCCTGACATAGTGATAATGCACCTCAATGTGCTTAGTGCGAGCATGGAACACAGGGTTCCTCGCAACTGCCAATGCACTCTGACTGTCAGTGAAGATGGTGGTGCTAGAAGACTGGCCAACACCCAAATCAGCCATAAGGTGTCTGAGCCACACACACTCAACAATCACTGTGAAAGCTGCCCTATACTCAGCCTCACAACTGGAAGTGGCCACAGTAGGCTGCTTCTTGCTCAACCAAGATATACATGAGCTACCAAGCATGAAGCAAAAACCACTGGTGGACACATGAGTTTCATAGCAAAAGCCCAATCAGAGTCAGAAAAAGCATGCAAATCTGGTGGTAGTGATCCCCCCTTGGCATAAAACAACCCAAGTAGCCAAGTACCACTCAAGTAGCGAAAGATGCGCTTAACCGCCTTCCAATGCGTGACTCCTGGGCAATGCATAAACTTGCTCATCTGTGAGATAGCAAACTGAATATCTGGCCGAGTAATGCATAAGTTGTTGGAGCAAGTCTATGACAAGCCTAAGTATTGGCTTGAGTCCCACAAAGTCATAGAAAAAACCTTAAAATGAAGACTATGTAAAGTTCACTTGTGAACTACCTCTTGTAACTTTTGAAGAGTTTACTTAATGTAAAAGTAAGAGAATCTTAAGTGGTTGAGCCCACATGATCAAGAATGGAAAGAGGAGCCACGAATTCGTGATTTGTGGTAGGTAGAGAATCAAATCAATCATTGATTGATTGGAGAGTGATTGAGGGAAGTTAGCCTCCCAAACTCAACTATAAATAGATGGCAGTTTTAGTCGTGGTTAGAGAGACCTATGTGAAGACCTCCAAGAGCTGAGCTTTATGCCATATCAAGGTGTGATTACAAGGCACACATATGTATCAGTAAGTCATTGTATTGTACAAGCAATATACTTTCATTTTCATGATTATTTGAGTTCATCTTTCCATGTTCTTGTGATGTGTACTACTCACTGCCATTACTTCAGTTTTTCTCAGTCAGCTTGCAGAGATTGTTTCTCTGTACTTGGTTCATCATTTTCAGTGATTTAACTTGGTAAAGTTAGCTCTATAAGGCTACTATATGCTCACAAATTTTCATGTCATTTGGATGTTGGAATCTTCAGTTATGTTCATTTGAAGTCAACAGGGTATGTTCATCTTCACTTCTCTGTCAGGTACCCGACTTTTTCAGTCATCTTGTCAGAGTCATTTCTCAGTGTTTACTCATCCAAATTCAGTGATTTTAAGCTTGTTGGATTCAGCTTACTGTCTAGTATAAGCATACAAATTTGCATGATCATTGGATTCTTACATCTTGAGTTATGTTAATTTTTCTACTCACTGGTCTATTTCTGTAGCAGCCCGTGAAAATCGGGATGATGTCATCACTTGTTAAAAGTCATTCTCAGTGTGTGGTTTGTTATTTTTGATGAGATTACTCTCTAAAGTTAGCTCTTTAAGCTACCTAGCCTTCCCCAAGAGGAATTAATCTAATTGCTGCTGTGCTCAGAGAATTATGTAAAACACTGGACAGGTGTATTAACCAAGAATAGCAAGTTTTCACCTCTGAGCTAACTCCAACTTATCTGTTTTGATATATCTTTTTGAGAGTGATCTTCCAAGGTACATAGGGTGTCTAATACATCCATTGGCAAGATAAAAGGGCCCACCATCTACTCCTGGAGTTCATTTGGCTAGTGTAGAGCAAAGATTTTGCAACACCTCTTCATCTTCAACACATACCTATCCATCTCTTCACAGTGGTATCAGAGCAAGGTTGGACAACATGGCAGATGGATTTCCTTCATCAATTGACAAATTGGACAGAGGTAACTACTCAGCTTGGTCATTAAGAATGGAAGCTTATCTCCAAGGTAGAAGTTTATATGGTTATGTGGCTGGAGATGAAGTTATGCCAAGTTTTAGGAACAAAAGTCAACCAACACAAGAAGAGCAAGAAGGATTGAGCACATGGTGCTCCAAGGATGCACTTGCAAGGTCTTATCTCCTCAACTCTATCTCAGATTTTTTGTTGCCTCACATTAGAAGTTGTAAGACATCTCAGGAAGTGTGGGATGCACTTGAAGCTTTCTTTGCTTCAAGTACTAAAGCTAGGAAGCATCAACTATGGCTGGATTTCACAACTCTCAAGAAGGCTCCCAAACAAAATGTGACTGATTTTGTCACAAAGCTCAAGGACATAGCAGATCAGTTGGGAAGCATTGGAGAGGTAATAGATGAAGAGCAAATTGTAAGGCAGGTCATCAATGGCTTGAAGGCAGATGACAAGTGGGAAGCATTCACCACAGCTATGGATTTGTACATGGACATGCATGTACCTGATTTCAACACACTCATTGGACAATTACTTACTCAAGAGGCAAAGCTTATCAAAAATGGAGAAAGCTCTAAAGGTAATCAATCTTCAGCTTTATACACGGATAAAAGCAAGTCTAAAGATAACAAAGGAAAGGCAAAGAAAGTGGATGATGAAGCAGGTACATATCAAGCTAACTATGCAGGTAGAGGAAGACATGGCAGAGGTAGAGGAAGAGGAGGTAGACAAGGCAGGGGGAGATCCCAAGACTCCAACTCATGTTCTATTTGTGGATTAACTAATCATACAACTGAAAATTGCTTTAGGAATTCCAGGAATCAAAGAGGCAGAGGATACAATAGAGGAAGTTATGGCTACTCAAGAGGAAGGTTCAACAACTACCATGGCAACTACAACAACTACAATCATTCAAACTATCAAGGAGGCTACAAAGGAAGGAGAGACTACAATAACTACACAGAAGACTCAAACAAAGAGGATTCATTATTGATCATGAACATGGCTATGCCACAAGGTAAATCTGATGAGCATGTTTTCTACATAGATTCAGGTTGTTCAAATCATGTGGCAGGAAATGTGGCACTCCTATCAGATTTAGAAGATCCAAGGAATAAGCATGAGGTACAAACAGGAGATGATACAAAACATCCTGTGGAGAAAATAGGCAATGTCAAAGCACCTGATGGAAACATCAACCTACTCAGTAAGGTACTCTATGTCCCTACCATAACAAAGAATTTGATAAGTGTTGGGCAGATAGTAGAGAAAGGGTTGCAAGTCAGGTTCACAAAAGCAGGAGCATTTGTTGAAGATCCAAGTCAAGGATTCAGAAGAATTGCAAAAGGTGAAAAGACAGGTAGATTGTTCACATTTGAATTACAGGACACTAGAAACATTGCTCTCTTTAATTATGGTAGTCAGACACTCACAGAATTGGAAGTATGGCACAAAAGGTTAGCACATATTGGTGAAAGGTCATTAAAGCAAATCTGCAGGGACCAAAGTGTACTTGGACTTCCTAATTTGTCAAAACAACATATGATTTATAAGTGCAGTGCATGTCAATTTGGAAAGTCTCACAGGTTACCATTCATGAAGAAAGGTTATATGCATGGAGATCTCTTGGAGTTGGTTCATACAGATGTATGGGGACCAAGCAAGGAAGCTTCAATATCAGGATCAAGGTATTATGTTTCCTTTATTGATGATTGCAGCAGATGGACTATCCTATTCTTTATGAAACACAAAGATGAAGTTTTTTCATGTTTCAAAAGATATTTGGCTCTTGTGGAGAATCAAACAGGTAAATCACTAAAAAGGCTAAGGTCAGATGGAGGGGGAGAATACTTCTCCCATGAGTTTGATTCTTTTCTTCAAGAAAGAGGAATCAAAAGAGAGGTAACTACAAGGTACACTCCTGAGCAAAATGGAGTGGCAGAAAGGAGGAATAGGACAATTGTTGAAGCTGCAAGGTCTATGTTAAATGAAAAGCATTTACCTAATTACTTATGGGCTGAGGCTGTATCTACAGCCACTTACTTGATTAACAGGTTGCCTTCAAAATCCCTTGATGGGATGACTCCATATGAGGCTTGGAATGGAAGAAGACCAAGTTTAGATCATTGTAAAATTTTTGGATGTATTGCTTTTGCTCATGTTCCTTCACAGGTTAGAGGCAAGATGGATCCAAAAGCAGAAAGGTGTGTATTTATTGGATATGACAACAATCAAAAGGGCTACAGGTTATACAACCCTACCAACAAAGGATTCTTGGTAAGCAGAGATGTAGTTTTTGATGAGAACAATTCATGGTATGAAGATTCATGCAGGAAGGTCAATTTACCATATGATCTTGAAGAAGATTTTCCAAAGCTTGGTAGAGAACAATCAAAGATTGAAGAACAAAACACCTCAGAGGATGATGAAGAATGTCAGATGGAAAAGGTCAAAGCATGGAAGTCTAAAGGTAAAGCAAAATTGCAGGAACTTGGACATGAGGCAGAATCATCACATCATGGCCTAAGAAGATCTATGAGGGAAAAGAAAAAACCAGAAAGGTATGGGTTTGACACCTCATTAGTAACTAAACATTCTATCTACATAGCACAGGACATAAACCAAGAGGAGCCATCATCATTTGAAGAGGCCAAAGCAAAAACAGAATGGAAGCATGCAATGAAGGAAGAGATTGAAGCACTTGAGGAAAACAACACTTGGGATTTGGTGCCCAAGACTTCATCCATGAAGGTAATAGGCTCAAGATGGGTCTATAAACTCAAGAAAAATTCTGATGGTTCAATTAACAGGTATAAGGCAAGGCTTGTGGCAAAAGGCTTTGCACAAACTCAGGGAATTGATTATGAGGAGACTTTCTCTCCTATGGCAAAGATGCCTACTATTAGGGTTTTGCTTAGTATTGCCTCTTCCAAGAATTGGAAGATACTTCAACTAGATGTAAAGAATGCATTTTTGAATGGTTGGATAACAGAAGAGGTATATATGGCACAACCACCTGGTTTTGAGAATCAAGTTTATCCTGATTATGTGTGTAAACTTAACAAAGCATTGTATGGTCTCAAGCAAGCTCCAAGAGCTTGGAATTTCAGGCTTGTTTCATTCTTGCAGGACAAAGGCTTTCAACCAAGCAAAGCAGATCCTTCACTCTTTATTAAAAAGAGTAATTCCGAGGTCATCTACCTATGTGTATATGTAGATGATATTATATTGACAGGAAATGATGCAGATGGTATGAAGAAGATCAAAGATCAGATGAGAGAAGAGTTCAAGATAAGTGATTTGGGTTCACTTACCTACTTCCTAGGTTTGGAAGTTGTCTACAAAGATCATGGTTTGTTTCTCACTCAAAGAAAGTACATTAAGGACATGTTGGCAAAATTCAAGATGCAAGATTGTAAGATTGCAGGTACTCCAATGGAGGTTAATCACAAATTGAGCTCACATGAAGGTGAACTCATAGAGGACATCACATCATATCAAAGTCTAGTGGGTAGTCTCAACTATGCCACATTGACAAGAGTAGATATATGTTACAGTGTGAGTGTGCTAAGCCAATTTATGCACACACCAAGGAAACCACATATGGATGCTGCCAAAAGGATACTCAAATATCTCAAAGGAACCATAAATGAAGGACTTTACTATCCTTATGTATCTAATTTAGGTTTGAAGCTATTTTCTGATGCAGATTGGGCTGGCTCCAAGGAAGATAGAAGGAGCACTTCAGGTTATCTTACCTTTGCAGGTTCAAAGCTTATTTCATGGTCATCCAAGAAGCAACCCACAGTTGCTCTCTCTTCTACTGAAGCTGAATATAGAGGTCTTGCTATAGCTACACAAGAAGCTATGTGGATGAAGACATTATTCAAAGATCTTGGATTGGAGTTTGGAACTCCAACTATTTTTGGTGACAATATGAGTTCTATTCATTTGGCTGCTAATCCTATTTTTCATGCAAGGACTAAACATATTGAAGTTCATTATCACTATGTACGAGAGAAGGTTCTAAGCAAAGAGATTCAAATATCATATGTGTCCACTCATCAACAATGTGCAGATATTCTAACCAAAGCATTGGATGGTACAAAGCTTTGCAAATTCAAGGCTATGATTGGTTTGCAGGTAATCTTGGAAGATTGAAGACCTCAAGCATACTTGGCTTGAGGGGGAGCTGTTGGAGCAAGTCTATGACAAGCCTAAGTATTGGCTTGAGTCCCACAAAGTCATAGAAAAAACCTTAAAATGAAGACTATGTAAAGTTCACTTGTGAACTACCTCTTGTAACTTTTGAAGAGTTTACTTAATGTAAAAGTAAGAGAATCTTAAGTGGTTGAGCCCACATGATCAAGAATGGAAAGAGGAGCCACGAATTCGTGATTTGTGGTAGGTAGAGAATCAAATCAATCATTGATTGATTGGAGAGTGATTGAGGGAAGTTAGCCTCCCAAACTCAACTATAAATAGATGGCAGTTTTAGTCGTGGTTAGAGAGACCTATGTGAAGACTTCCAAGAGCTGAGCTTTATGCCATATCAAGGTGTGATTACAAGGCACACATATGTATCAGTAAGTCATTGTATTGTACAAGCAATATACTTTCATTTTCATGATTATTTGAGTTCATCTTTCCATGTTCTTGTGATGTGTACTACTCACTGCCATTACTTCAGTTTTTCTCAGTCAGCTTGCAGAGATTGTTTCTCTGTACTTGGTTCATCATTTTCAGTGATTTAACTTGGTAAAGTTAGCTCTATAAGGCTACTATATGCTCACAAATTTTCATGTCATTTGGATGTTGGAATCTTCAGTTATGTTCATTTGAAGTCAACAGGGTATGTTCATCTTCACTTCTCTGTCAGGTACCCGACTTTTTCAGTCATCTTGTCAGAGTCATTTCTCAGTGTTTACTCATCCAAATTCAGTGATTTTAAGCTTTTTGGATTCAGCTTACTGTCTAGTATAAGCATACAAATTTTCATGATCATTGGATTCTTAAATCTTGAGTTATGTTAATTTTTCTACTCACTGGTCTATTTCTGTAGCAGCCCGTGAAAATCGGGATGATGTCATCACTTGTTAAAAGTCATTCTCAGTGTGTGGTTTGTTATTTTTGATGAGATTACTCTCTAAAGTTAGCTCTTTAAGCTACCTAGCCTTCCCCAAGAGGAATTAATCTAATTGCTGCTGTGCTCAGAGAATTATGTAAAACACTGGACAGGTGTATTAACCAAGAATAGCAAGTTTTCACCTCTGAGCTAACTCCAACTTATCTGTTTTGATATATCTTTTTGAGAGTGATCTTCCAAGGTACATAGGGTGTCTAATACATCCATTGGCAAGCTAAAAGGGCCCACCATCTACTCCTGGAGTTCATTTGGCTAGTGTAGAGCAAAGATTTTGCAACACCTCTTCATCTTCAACACATACCTATCCATCTCTTCACATAAGTAAATCAAGCATCCAACAGCCTGCTGATAGAGAACAACATCAAATGCATCTCCAACATCATGAAGACTCAATCGTAAACCTGTCTCCATAGGAGTGGCAATAGGCTTACACTCTTCAAGGCCAAAATGTTGCAATAATGTGTCAATATATTTGGTTTGACACAAAGCCATTCCACCATCAACTTGCATAAACTGAATGCCCAAATAGTGATGCAAATGCCCCAAATCAGACATCTCAAATGAGGCATGCAAATCAGCCTTGAAATCAGCAATATGCTTCTCAATAGGACCAGTGAGCAGCATGTCATCAACATAGACAACAATGATCAGAAGCACATCATGAGCACGCTTAACATATAAGGTGCTTTCAGTTGGACTGTTCACAAAACCATGTGCAACCAGATAGGCATGTATCTTCTCATACCAAGCACATGGTGCTTGCTTTAAACCATATAATGCCTTCTTTAACCTGCACACCTGGTTTTCATGCCCTTTCTGCACAAAGCCTTGGGGCTGAAAAACATACACTTCTTCATGCAAGTCACCATTCAGAAATGCTATTTTAATGTCCAACTGATGTACATTCCAACCATGATGTGCTGCAAGTGCACAAATGCTCCGAACAGTAGTCATACGGCATGTAGGTGCAAAGGTCTCATCAAAATCAATGCCTCTTTCCTGCGCATAACCCTTTGCAACAAGCCTAGCCTTATACCTGTCAATTCTACCATCAGGTTTACGCTTCAGCTTGTATACCCACTTAGTGCCAATGGCCTTCTTGCCAGGAGGCAAGTCACATAAAGACCATGTACCATTCTTCATTATAGCATCATATTCAGATTGCATGGCAGCCATCCAATTTTTTGAATTCTGTGCTTCATCAAAAGAAACAGGCTCATTCTCATCACAGAGACTAGACGCAGCCATAGCATAGCAATCTGATGCAAAGGAGGCACTATGAGAGCCTGAACGAGTACGATATGACAAAGGTGCATCTAATTTGATGTCATGCAAAGTCTGCACCAACCATTTTGGCATAGTTTTTGCCTACTCAATATCAGCTCTCTTATCAACAAGTGCATCATGTAAATCTGCATCAGAAATAGAATGATCTGCATCATCATATGAAACCTGCAAAGGCTGAGAAGTTGCCTCATTAGGAACAACACTAGACTATCCACCTGTAAAAAGAGGCATCAAGGTATCATACTTATCTTTGGAGCTAACAGATGTCTCCTGAGTACATGAAAGCAATGGCTGAATAGCATCTTCCACAAAGACAACATCACAGCTAACCAGAATGCGTTTAGTCTGTGGATGATACAGACAATAGCCTTTACTTTCAGAACTGTACCCAACAAAAATACATTTTACTGCCTTATCATCTAATTTTCTGCGATGTTGTTCAGGCACTAATGCATATGCCAAACAACCAAAAACATGCAGATGAGCAACAGATGGCTTGCGGTCATGCCAAGCCTCATATGGAGTGATAGACTATAGCGCTTTAGTGGGACACCTGTTAAGTACATATGCTGCACACATGATAACCTCAAACCAGAAATTATGTGGTAAAGCCTGACTCTTGACCATACACCTCGCCATCTCCATGAGTGACTTGTTCTTCCGTTCAGCAACTCCCTTCTGTTGAGGTGTATACGGCACTGTACACTGGTGTTTTATCCCACGTTCAGCCAGAAATGCATTAAAATCAGAAGACATATATTCCCCCCCCTCGATCAGAACGGAGGGTGCCCATTTTACATGCTGACAGATTTTTCAGCCAAAACCAAAAACTGTTTAAAGCACATGAACACTTCGGACTTTTCTTTGAGTGGATATACCCATGCATGCCTGGAAAAATCATCAATGAAAGTCACGAAGTAAAGGTAATTCCCAAAAGAGGGTGTCTGCATAGGACCACAGACATCACTATGTACAAGCTGTAATTTCTACGTAGCCCGAACTGAACCATCTTTTGGAAAGGAGGAACGCTGCATTTTGCCCAAAATATAGCCTTCCCATACATGTTTTCCAGGTGCCTCAAGCTTGGGCAAAGAAGACACCATATCAGATTTTTGCAGGCGTAGCAAACTAGCAAAATTCAGATGACCAAAGCGTGCATGCCAAAGCTTTGCATCTGACATAGCCTGAGAATCATGAACTGCACATGCCGAATCATTCACAGATCTTTCATAGTCTATGAGCTTATACAACCCATGACATAAAATGCTAGAAGCAATAATAACATCGCCATTTGACAGATCATGAACTGTACATCTGTCATCAACAAATTTCACAACCAAGCCAATCTTGGCTAATGTAGAAACTGATAACAGATTCTTCTTGATCCCTGGCACAAATAAAGCATCTGACAAGGTGAAAGAACTACCATCAGCAGTAGTCAGAATGATCTTACCAGCTCCCATAACAGGATAAGAGGAGTTGTTGGTGCATGTGACAGTATTCCCTGTAGGGGCAGGCTTGAGTGAAGAGAAGAAACTGCGCTGCGAGGTAATATGTTTGGTCGCCCCACTGTCAAAGTACCAAACATCTGAGTCCACTGCACACATGCACTGCTCATGAGAAGATGGGTCAAAACTGCAAACAGTAGTAAACGCCCATTCTTCTTCCTGCACAAGATTAGCAGACTCTGTTTTTGGTGTAGAGGCTTCTGCAACAACCATTCCAGCCTCCTTTTTCTTTGCCTCTTTTGCAGCTAGTTTTGGACAGTTCTTTATGATATGATCATTCCCTTTACAGTACTTAGAAAACAATTTCTACTTTTCTGATTTCTTCTCATCTCTATCCTGGTTCTTCAGTGTAAGCAACACTCACTCTCCAACTATTTTCGGAGGTAAGCAACACGAGCCTCATTCCTAGCTTGGTACAATGTGGTAAGTGTATCCCAAGCATCCCTAGCTATTCTGCAAGAGTGAATATGAGGAATAATGGCACGTTTTGATAGACAAAGCTATCAATGCATGTGCCTGGGCATCTCTGCCATCCCAAAGAATCTGCTCTGCAGTAGGCGCAACAGAAACAGCAGCACGAACAGGAATCTGCACAATATCATCTTCGACACCATCTTCATCAGCTCCAACACCTGTATTTGTAGTACCTGTCATTACAGGTGTAACAGGACGTCTTTCAACACCCTGCACAATGTTCCACAATCCTTTTGCAACAAAAACATGTCGCATCATATAAGCCCATAATGGGTAGTTGGTACCATCAAACTTATCCTCAACAGCCAACATACGGAATACATCACTGCTTTCAGCCATGGCCGGTGACTAAAATACCTTGATGCAGAAAATTGACTGTATCTCAAAAAGTTGAACAGAACTGCCCAGATGAGTTCTGCTAGACCTGTAGCAGACTTCGAGACGCTTAAACTGGCGAACAGAAATTGGTATATACCTTTGGCACAAAAAGACAAAATAGCCTGCACAAGTGCTGCGATAGTGCGTTCGGAGGCCGAAACGAGCTCAGATCGCGATTTCGGCACCTCAGAGCGAAGCGGTTTTGATCTCGGAAACACGTTGAGTATGCTCACCAAAATTCATGCGATTCTGAGACTGCAAACAGAGGAGTGTCGATGGCGCCCTAGATGAAGCAACGACCTGCTCTGTTACCAATTGTTGGAGTTAGACGTCTGCGGAAGCACGCAAACAGCACAAGGAAGAAGAAGAAGCTTGGAGCACAACACACAATACTGACTGTATTACTAGAGAATGTACAAAGATAAGTAGCCCATTAGGGAAATAGGCATATATACAAGCCGGGGGAAAAAAACCTCCTAAAGAGGGAAAAAAGTGCCTCGCGGTCCTAGTGTGTTCACACACATCACTACCTAAATATATCAACAAAAATCTCTAAAAAAAATACAATAAATGAGCATAAGAAAAAGAACTCTCCAACGGATATTCTTTCGACATGATAGCCTTTGATGTAGATCAAATCCACCTCAAGCATAGTGTAAGCTTGATGTTCCAACATTTATTTTGGGCAAAATGCAGCGTTCATCCTTTCCAAAAGATGGTTCAGTTCGGGCTACTCAGAAATTGCAGCTTGTACATAGTGATGTCTGTGGTCCTATGTAGACACCTTCTTTTGGGAATTATCTTTACTTCGTGACTTTCATTGATAATTTTTCTAGGCATGCATGGGTATATCCATTGAAGGAAAAGTTCGAAGTGTTCATGTGCTTCAAACAGTTTTTGGTTTTGGCTGAAAATCTGTCAGCGTGTAAAATGAGCACCCTCCATTTTGATCGAGGGGGGGAATATATGTCTTCTGATTTTAATGCATTTCTGGCTGAACGTGGGGTAAAACACCAGTGTACAGTGCCATATACACCTCAACAGAATGGAGTTGCTGAACGAAAGAACATGTCACTCATGGAGATGGCGAGGTGTATGGTCAAGAGTTAGGCTTTACCACATAGTTTCTGGCTTGAGGCTGTCATGTGTGCAACATATGTACTGAACAGGTGTCCCACTAAAGCACTACAGTCTATCACTCCATATGAGGCTTGGCATGACTGCAAGCCATCTGTTGATCATCTGTGTGTTTTTGGTTGTTTGGCATATGCATTAGTTGTTGGAGCAAGTCTATGACAAGCCTAAGTATTGGCTTGAGTCCCACAAAGTCATAGAAAAAGCCTTAAAATGAAGACTATGTAAAGTTCACTTGTGAACTACCTCTTGTAACTTTTGAAGAGTTTACTTAATGTAGAAGTAAGAGAATCTTAAGTGGTTGAGTCCACATGATCAAAAAGGGAAAGAGGAGCCACGAATTCGTGATTTGTGGTAGGTAGAGAATCAAATCAATCATTGATTGATTGGAGAGTGATTGAGGGAAGTTAGCCTCCCAAACTCAACTAAAAATAGATGGCAGTTTTAGTCGTGGTTAGAGAGACCTATGTGAAGACTTCCAAGAGCTTAGCTTTATGCCATATCAAGGTGTGATTACAAGGCACACATATGTATGAGTAAGTCATTGTATTGTACAAGCAATATACTTTCATTTTCATGATTATTTGAGTTCATCTTTCCATGTTCTTGTGAAGTGTACTACTCACTGCCATTACTCTCAGTTTTTCTCAGTCAGCTTGCAGAGATGTTTTCTCTGAGCTTGGTGCATCATTTTCAGTGATTTAACTTGGTAAAGTTAGATCTATAAGTCTACTATATGCTCACAAATTTGCATGTCATTTGGATGTTGCAATCTTCAGTTATGTTCATTTGAAGTCAACAGGGTCTGTTCATCTTCACTTCTCTGTCAAGTACCCGACTTTTTCACTCATCTTGTCAGAGCCATTGCTCAGTGGTTACTTATCCAAATTCAGTGATTTAAAGCTTGTTCAATTCAGCTTACTGTCTAGTATAACCGTACAAATTTTCATAATCATTGGATTGCTACTTTTTGAGTTATGTTGATTTGTTGGCTCACTGGTCTCAAACTGTAGCAGCCCGTGAAAATCGGGATGATGTCATCAGTTGTTAAAACTCATTGTCCGTGTGTGGTTCATTATTTTTTATGAGATTACTCTTGAAAGTTAGATCTTTAAGTTACCTAGACTTCCCCAAGAGGAATTAAGCTAATTGCTGCTGTGCTCAGAGTATTATGTAAAACACTGGACAGGTGTATGAACCAAGAATAGCAAGTTTTCACCTCTGAGCTAACTCCAACTTATCTGTTTTGATCTATCTTTTTGAGAGTGATCTTCCAAGGTACATAGGGTGTCTAATACATCCATTGGCAAGCTAAAAGGGCCCACCATATACTTCTGGAGTTCATTTGGCTGGTGTAGATCAAGGATTTTGCAACACCTCTTCATCTTCAAGCACATACCTATCCATCTCTTCACATTAGTGCCTGAACAACATCGTAGAAAATTGGATGATAAAGCAGTAAAATGTACTTTTGTTGCGTACAGTTCTGAAAGTAAAGGCTATCGTCTGTATCATCCATAGACTAAATGCATTCTGGTTAGCCCTGATGTTGTTTTTGTGGAACATGCTATTCAGCCATTGCTTTCATGTACTAAGGAGACATATGTTAGCTCCAAAGACATGTATGATACTTTGTTGCCATTTTTACAGGTGGACAGTCTAGTGCTGGTCCTAATGAGGCAACTTCTTAGCCCTTGCAGGTTTCATATGATGATGCAGATCATTCCATTTCTAATGCAGATTTACATGATGCACTTATTGATGAGAGAGCTGATATTGAGCCGGCAAGAACTATGCCAAAATGGCTGGTGTAGACCTTGCGTGATAGCAAATTAGATGCACCTCTGTCATATCGTACTCAATCAGGCTCTCATAGTGCCTCTTTTGCATCAGATTGCTATGCTATGGGTGCATCTAGTCTATGTGATGAGACTCAATCGGTTTCATTTGATGAAGCACAAAATTCAAAAAATTGGATTGCTGTTATGCAATCTGAATATGATGCAATAATGAAGAATGGTACTTGGTCTTTATGTGACTTGCCTCCTGGCAAGAGGGCCATTGGCACTAAGTGGGTATACAAGATGAAGCGTAAACCTGATGGTACAATTGACAGGTATAAGGCTAGGCTTGTTGCAAAGGGTTATGCACAGGAAAGAGACATTGATTTTGATGAGATCTTTGCACCTACATGCCGTATGACTACTATTCGGAGCATCTGTGCACTTGCAGCCCATGATGGTCGGAATGTACATCAGTTGGACATTAAAACAACATTTTTAAATGGTGACTTGCATGAAGAAGTGTATGTTTTTCATCCTCGTGGCTTTGTGCAGAAAGGGCATGAAAACCAGGTGTGCAGGTTAAAGAAGGCATTATATGGTTTAAAGCAAGCACCACGTGCTTGGTATGAGAAGATACATGCCTATCTGATTGCACATGGTTTTGAGAACAGTCCAACTGAAAGCACCTTATATGTTAAGCGTGCTAATGATGTGCTTCTGATCATTGTTGTGTATGTTGACGAGATGCTGCTCACTGGTCCTATTGAGAAGCATATTGCTGATTTCAAGGTTGATTTGCATGCCTCATTTGAGATGTCTAATTTGCGGCATTTGCATCATTATTTGGGCATTCAGTTTATGCGCGTTGATGGTGGAATGGCTTTGTGTCAAATGAAATACATTGACACATTATTGCAACGTTTTGGCCTTGAAGACTGTAAGCCTATTGCCACTCCTATGGAGACAGGTTTATGATTGAGTCTTCATGATGCTGGAGATGCATTTGATGCTGTTCTCTATTAGCCGGCTGTTGGATGCTTGATTTACTTATGCATTACTGGGCCAAATATTCAGTTTGCTGTCTCACAGATGAGCAGGTTTATGCATTGCCCAGGAGTCAAGCATTGGCAGGCGGTTAAGCGTATCTTTCACTACTTGAGTGGTACTCGACTACTTGGGTTGTTTTATCCCAAGGGGGGATCACTACCGCCAGATTTGCATGCTTTTTCTGACTCTGATGGGTTGGTTGCTATGACACTCGTGTGCCCACTAGTGGCTTTTGCTTCATGCTTGGTAGCTCATGTATATCTTGGTTGAGCAAGAAGCAGCCTACTGTGGCCACTTCCAGTTGTGAGGCTGAGTATAGGGCAGCTTTCACAGCTACTGTTGAGTGTGTGTGGCTCAGACGCCTTATGGCTGATTTGGGTGTTGGTCAGAATTTTGCCACCACCATCTTCACTGACAGTCAGAGTGCATTGGCAGTTGCGAGGAACCCTGTGTTCCATGCTCGCACTAAGCACATTGAGGTGCATTATCTACATTCTGCAAAGTGAATTCTTCCCAACATTTGGCCCCATTAAATTGCACATCTTTGTTGATGGTCCAACTGCAAATCTAGTGGAAAAGCACCAAATTCTTCTTAGAATTATTTTTATCATTGTATAAATATTTCTCGAAAAATTAATATGTCTTTTTATGCAAATGTAGGTTTTTAACAAAAAAAAACTTTAAATCACTTAAGCTACGATTTAGAACCATTTTATTGGGCACACAACTGTAAAAAATAAGCCAAAAAACACTTATAGAACTCACTCTGACATTCCAAAAACAATCATTCCTATCGACTTGTTTTAAAGTTCGTTATTAGTTTATATAAATATTCTCATGGTTTGTCCTTATGCATCTATAAAAAAATACAACTAATTCCCCTATTGCATGGATCTGCCTCATGTAGGTTTTCAGACCACATCTAATTGATGAATAATGTTTTATTTTATTTATTTTTTTCATCTTTTTTCTTTTAAATTCACAATGGTCGTTATTATACTGCATTGTTTTAGAGTGGAAGAAAACATGAACTTTCTATTTAACTTTCTATTTAACTTTCTATTTAAGAAAACATTAGGTATAACGATTGTTGTAGTTACATTGGGTTCCATAGAAATAGGTGTTTCCCTTGGTTGCATTTGAACTCACCTATCATAGAGTACAAACTATCATTTCTTCATCTAAGCAACAACCTCTACCTCTCTTCTAACAATCTACCAGCTATGTGTTAGTCCATATCTTTTACCTGACTCTTCGATCCTTCTCTCTACTTGTTCCCTATCTTCAAGACTTAGGATCCTAAGAAAATGATCACAAGATCGAAATCAATGAATCTCAATCAAAATGGGGCAACAAGGATTCTTGAAACTTATCCTAGGATGAAGTTCACCCTAGGATTAAGTCTAGAGTCTTGAACCTTGTCCTAGGATCAACTTTGCCTTTGCTATAGACTTTGTCCTTGATTTGTTAATTTCTTCTTTTTAAGAACTCTAAATGATTTATTTTTCTTAAATCTTCTCCAAGTTTGGATGCTCGTCAACATCTCTTTTTCCTTTTTTTTTTTCTTTTTCCTAATTTACTTATTTTTCTTTAGTTTAAGTTTTTTTTAAGTTTCAATAAAGTTGTTCTTTTAAATTTTATTTTTAGTGTTTTGTTCCTTTTATTTTTTATGAAAGTTTGATTTAAGTAAAGAAAGTTGCAATGTTACCTAAGTAGAGTAATCGATAAAATGTGCTCATAATGGTTTGCTAACACTAATGCAAAGCTGAATGCTTGGTCACATGCAAACAAAACAAACCTTCCATTCAAGTGATTGCAATGAAAGTATTGAAAGAACTTTAAAGTATGATTACCTAGAGTTCATTTTGATGAAGAGATTCTCATAAAATATATAGTGAAAATATTATTTGCAATGTTGAGTAGATCAAGCCCCAAATACGAAGGAAAACTAAATGTGTATTGTGATTTTCTCTGTATCACTTGATGGAAAAAGTGAAGTGCAGAAGAAAGACTTTTTGAAAGCTTTTGTGGAGGTGTTCATGTCATAAAGTCCAGCTCTCGGCACCCCAAAAGACTTAGAACTACAAGCAAAATATTGTGTGAAGAAGACACACAATATCTTGCTCATGACTAAGAAGGATATCCAAAGCATTCATTGGGATAGAAGGCAAATTATTTACTAAAAGCTCTGGTGTCTGGGGATTGAAGTCAACAAAGGACACTCCCTTCTTTAGATTGATCTATAGATGATCAAAACTATGCTTTGTACGAAGAAGAAATTTGAACGAAGAATCTTTAGACTAATTATCACAATTGGTGAGTAGGCAAAACAGACAAACTGGCTAAAGAAATATGCATACTCCAGAACAAGAAACAGTATAAGGAAGCTATTCCTTACATGATTTACAAAAAGAGTAAGGAATGCACTATGGAAAAATAAAATAGTGTGATAATTTCAACCATACCTAGAGCCAGAGCCAAAAAGAGAATACAATGCACTTTCTTGATTCTCCTATCATAAACACATAAATTTTAGAAGCAATTGACTCTCTACCTAATGGTAAAAGTACAAGGCTTGATGGCCTCACTATTGAGTTCTTCAACACCTTCAAGCATATGTTGGTGATCCCTCTATGCTTGGTTTAGTAAGAGGCCTTGTGTTTTGACATGTTACATGGTAGCGTTAAGGAAGGAGTGATTGAAACTTGTTCATAAAAAGACATAGTAAATACAAGATTGAAAATCATTATGAGAACCTAAACAAATACAATATGACAAAGGAGAATCTGACTTGTTTTCTCTCAAAGTATAGATTAGCCATTTAGGAATAGTTTTTACCTCTTCAATGTCAAATTTCTCATCAATAAGTGCATCGTGTAAATTTTTCATTAGAAATAGAATGTATATGCCATAATTAAAAACCTATAATTACTGATAAAGAGCAGATTCTAACCTTCCACCTATAAAAAGAGGTAGCAAAGTCTCATAAACATCCATTGAGCTGAATGATGTTTTCTTGGTATATGAAATTAAGGGTTGAGTTGCCACTTCCATGAAAACAACATGATGAATAACCATAATGCATTTAGTATGTGATTCATACAAATGACAACCTTTGCTTTCAAAACTTTACACAACAAAAATACATTTCTTAGCCTTATCATCCAGTTTTTAGCATTGTTTTTTAGAGACTAATGCATATGCCAGACAACCAAAAATGTGCAGATTAGCAAAAGATGGCTTCCAACCATGGCAAGCCTCATATGTAGTGATATACTTCTTTGCTTTGGTGAGGTAGCTATTAAGTGCATATATTGCATGCATAATAGCTTCAAGATAGAAGTTATGTGGGAAATCTTGCCATTTGAACATACACCTTACCATTTCCATTAGAGATGTTCTTCCTCTCAGCAACTCGATTTTGTTTAGTGTGATGAGTGATGAACAATATGCAGAGATGAGAGGGTCCTAGCTAAAACCTACTTAAGAGTAGCATAAGTAACACTTTGAGTACTTATTAGACTTTCTAACCTTCCAATATATGAGAAAATACCCGTATGATACCTTGGAACATGAATCTCAAAATTTTATGTCAAAACAGATAATTTTGAGTACTTCTCATGTAGAGAAAACATTCTATTTATGGAAGAAGGTAGTAAAAGTTTTACCCATAACTCAAAGCTTGGTTGGAATTGGCCTGAGAAATTTTACACAAATTCAAAATAAGTTCTTAGTGAACTATTCCAATTCATTTCATGAATTTAGAAGGACTATGCTAAGAGAAATATGTATAAGAAGTCAGGGGGTGATGCTGACTTCTTAGGAAGATGAAGATGCGTAGACACAGTCATAGAGATTTAATCATATCTTAATGTACACAAGAGTCTTAACTTCATAATCCAATTGATAACCAAGTCAATGATACCATGTAAACACTATAATGGCTCAAACAAATTGAGAGACTAAGAAAAATGTACTGCAATAGTGAAGAGTGAACAATATGGATGATGAAACTTGATGTAAATGTAGTGCTAAGTAACATATGATACATACAAATTTTGGAGAAATCCACAAACTTTGAGGTAAGCATAATATCTGCTTCGATGAGTGTGATCTTCAGAAATGTTTTCCGTGACTAAATGGATAGTACTATATACACTTTTAGAGAGATGGTTGTTGGTTGAATCTACCTAAAATTCTTCCATGATTTTAGGAATTACTTTTGAAATTTGAATTAAAATAAGGTCATAGGATTTGGCTCTCAATATACCCATAAGATTCTCTTTGAGTCACATTTTTATTGTTGGAAAAAGTAATATCCTACATTAACCTTGGGAATCAATCAAGTAAGACGTGTATACATAAATGTTTATCTCAAAACTTCAATGAAGTCCGATGCATAAGGTCAAGCAATTAGAAAAGTCAAGATATGTACTTGCAAATGAAAGATATCCTGAAGTACTCCTTCTATCATATTTTGATCTTTCCCAATCTGCATCAAAGAATAGCTTTATGTCTACATCAAATGTGTATGAGTATAATAAGCCTTCATTCATTGTCTGTTTTAGATATTTGAGAATCCTTTTGGCTTCGTCCATGTGTGGCTTCCTAGGCATATGCATAAATTGACTCAAAACACTTACATAATAACATATATCTACTCTAATAAGAGTAGCATAGTTGAGACTTCCCACAAAAAATTGATAGCTTGTCACATCTTCAATTAACTCACCTTCAATAGAACTTAACTCGGAATTTACATCCATGGATGTACCTCTAATATTAATCTTGATTTGGAACTTGTTCAACATATCCTTCATGTACTTTTTATGAGTAAGATACATACCCTTCTCTATATACGCCACTTCCAATCCAATGAAGTAAGTAAGTTTCCCTAAGTCATTGAACTTGATTTCCTCCTTCATTTGTAGCTTGATTCTTCTAAATGATTGTACATCATTACCTCTAAGTATGATGTCATCTACACATAGACAAAGACATACGAATTCTCCATGCGATATCCTAATAAAGAGAGAAGGATCTCCTTTTCTCACTACAACTATTTTTCTTGCAAATATGTCACAAGCCTATGATTCCAAGGCCTTGGAGTTTTCTTCAGCCCATATAAGGCTTTGCTTAACCTGCATAAATGTTTAGGACAAGACAAGTCCTTAAACCTAGGGGATTGATCCATGTATACCTTTTTAGATATCTGTTGCGTTTTGTTGCGTTCCTTTTTGCTTTGTCTGCTTGCAAACTCACACAGAGATCATTGTCGGCTCACCTCCCAACCGCCGAGCGTGTCCTCATGAGAGACTACTCATAATGAGTCTCTTACATGCCTACTCTCTTTCCTCTCTTCTACCCATATTTATGAAAGATGCATCAATTTGATGCCATGTGGCAAATCAAGCCACCTCATCCAAAAGGTGTTCCCACCCAAGGATTATATTGTGACATTCCTTCCCCTTGAAAGGATTTTCGTCCTCGAAAATGTAAATGAAATGTCCGTAATGGTAGAAGAAAGTGCTCGGACTCCCCTGAACCCCATGTACTCTATGTACATGGTCATCTCTGTGTGTTGTTTCCCCATATCCGTCCCCTTAAGAAATCTCATATGAGATCATCTTAAAGGTGGGAAACCATCTGAGTGGTGCCTATTATCTCCCATGTACACTGCACCTCCAAACCATCACTCCCGTAATATATAACATCACCAAAATGACCTAAGTCCATATGATGTATCCTCTATGGAGTAATAGCATGTAAAGCAAGTGTAAAAATGCCAAGCTTATAGGCTTGACCATACCATAATGGAGATAATAAACCATAAAGTCCTAAGAAATATAGAACAAAGTCCCATAAAAAGTGACTGCAAACCCATCTAGGAGTAAATGATAGATTTCCATCATACCACTCTAGGTCTTGCTAACCATGAGTGTAATCACATGTAGTAGTTTTGTCTAAACTACCTTGTGAAACATGCAAATCCATCATCTAGCTCATGGCAGTAAAATGCAATCTCTACATTTCACCAACCAAAAAGTCTGTGGTTTTTTCATCCATTACCTGTGGACTAAGTTCTATTGGAAGAGCATCTATCGGCACTTGTGCAAACTCTAATATTTCTCTTCCCTGTAGTTTGCCATATGAATGCAAAAAGCATTCCCTTTGAGATTCAGATAATCCCTAAGCACCCATCCTCCTAACTGATGTTTACTCATCATACTCATGATGTAACACCAACTAAGAGTTTGGTACCCTAATAGGTTAGATATATCCCTATCTCCTAGAAACTCAAAAGAGAAGTATCATCAATCTACTCCCACCCTAACTAATGTCAATAACTAGATTATCTCATCTAGTCAAAGACCATCACTGAAAATAGCATAACTACTTCTCTCTAGAGTTTACAAGTGAGACTCAATCTAACCATCATGATTAACTGATCTCCCTCTTGTCCTTGATAGAAGAGTGCCACTTCTATCTAGACAACCTAAAAGTGAGAAAGTGAAAAACTCTCTCTCTCTCTCTATTCAATCTCTTCTAAGGGAACGAGCTCTAGTAGTGGAACCTATTCCACTTTCCCTTTCCCTTTGAAAGAGATTCTGTTGAATCCAATTACTCTAGTCATCCATAATTGAGAACATACATATAAGTTCTCCATGTTTTTTCCTTCCAAATAGTAGAGAAAGAAACTCCCATGTGAAGGAAAATTATACTGAAAAGTAGAGTAAATGAATTCCTTCTGAAATAAAGACTAAGAAATGTTTTCAAAACATCTCTTCTATCTAAAGGAAAACATACTCTATTCTTCTTGTATGAAGAAAGTGAGACCACTGAACTAAAGTGAGATCTCTCCTCGATCTCTGAGCTAATTCCCACTTTCTCCTTTCCTTGAAAGAGAAACTCATGAATTTATTTAGTCCTCTCTTCCATAACTAAGGTATAATCCCTCATTACACATATTCCTATAAAAATGCAGAAGAAATCTCCCTTGAGTAATGAGAGTGTGTACAATGAGGAGTGGAGAAAATAAATTCCTAATAAGGGTCAAAGCCCTCTGCTAAAATGGTGAGCACGATATGTCATGATAGCATAAATACATGTGTATCCATAATAAAAGGTTATCTCTGCCAACCGTCCTTTGTGGATGGATCTATATGATCCCATGAAATTATCCTTCCTAAAAACTCATAACGAGTATGTGATACCAATGGTGATTAAATCACGTATCACATTCTCTATTGGAAGAATAAATCTTCCTTATACTGTGAAGGATAATTCCCAATCCTTGTAGGAGATGTCTACTAAGAGCTCTCCTCTGATCTAGTGAGACATGACGCCATGAATGATGAGTCCTTTTCTTCCTGGCCATAGAAGAAGAGTGCTCAAAGGGAAGTCATTTCCACCGTCCCATACCAGTGAAAACTTCTTCCAATTCACGTTGTCATACCTACACTAAACCAAATAAATATATTCCATGTAATGGAATATATAGGTGGATTCTAGTGAATCCCATATGTAAAATCATGTCAGTGGACTCAAATGAGTCCCATGTCCTCGAACTAGTCAGTTTGGTTCTAGTCAACAATGTGACAATGGATATCCCCTTTCGTTCCAAACCAACTTGTTCCTAGGTACCAAGACTAGGTCTAAGTACCTCTCTATAGATCCCGATATACATATATATGTATTGGGTACCCCCACTATTCCTAACTAAGGGATCTATGCTCTAAATCATAGAGCCAGTGCCATGCCTGTGGCCGTACTAACCATCACTCGAATCACATAAGCACCCGTCGATGCTATCTCATGAAACCCATCTTTGTGATCCCATTTATTTGGTTTCCTTAATAGTGTAGCAGAAATGCTTCACTAGTCGCTCAAGTGATGTGCATGAGTGAAACTAGTCACTCTTTGGGTATTCATGATAATACCCCATAGTCTCCTAATCATACTGTGAGACTGTTTTGAAGATAATTCAATCTTCACTACTTTGGACATTATCATAAATGTATCTCCCGTACCTGTATGCAACTTCCTATAACCTATAGGATTGCTTGTGCACATTACTAATGGTGAAGGTGTAGCTCCTTCTCTTAGCAATCCTATAGTCTAGATCCATAAGGATTATGTGTAGGGATCCTGTTACTACTGAAGTTGCCTTATGTATACAACTATGATGGTCCTAAGTCCATCAAATACATGCTTATAAGCATGCCTAAAACTTATTGATGTTTGCAAAAAGGCATGTTACTATGCCATAACATTCTTACCCTAAGGTAAGTGCGTATATAACGCCATGCGGTGGGAAAAATTTCGACAGCATTTCCCCAAGGAAATGGAATCCCAAAAAATTTTACCAAAAACTCAGTGGCACTAAGGCCACCCAAAAACATAGGGCTTGACAGGCCCATGGCATGCACGCCATAAACTCATATATGGATTCCATGATCTGCAAAAACATAAAAACAAATGTTGGCAACCATTCTGTGTGTTGCCTAACCATATAGTTTCTGCAATCCTCTTTCCTGCAAACAATCAAAAAGTATACTTCGTGCTTGTCAATCCATACTTTAAACATTTAAACAATGATCAACATTTGATGTATGCAATTCAATTCATGCATGTAAATACAGAACATGCCATAACATAAAGTAAACTGCCTGAAGCATAAAGCATTCGTCCCTGAATAGTTTTCGTTTTGGAATTGCATGCATCCAATCCTTCTCGATGATGTTCGAGACCTCTGCACATTCCTCTTCAGGTCCTAATATAAACTTTGAAGTGTCCGACAACATCGGAGCACTCCCAAAAACATAAAACATGGTCAGGTGATTACAAAAATAATGCAAATTTAGTTAAAAAATGCATTAGTAATTCTTCTTTAGACTTGCAAAAACCACTTTAGGACCTCAAAATGTTCATAAAGTGATATATATAGCATGTGCAAAGAAATCAAAGTGAAATTACTCAAATCGCCTTCCTGGTTTGTAAAATATGGCTCCCGGAAGGTCGTCGCCGAAAACTGTTCTGACCTTGCAGAGCTGTACAGACCTGCAAAAATACTTATTTTCCAAAATTTCTCTTCATAAACTGAAAGCAGAACTTGTGCTCTTCGAAACGAGCCGTAGCACGTCCAATTTGGAGTTTTCTAGCCCAAGTTATGGCCATTCCAAGCGGGACATGCCAAACTAGTGGACTGTTGGAGGGGCTGGAAAAAGTGTAAAAATGTGATTTTTGGGGTGCCCAAAAGCATTCTTCCATCATGCAAATCCTAAAATTCTCTCCATAACCTCAGAGAGTGGTATATGAAGATGCTTGGGCCTTTTTTTTACCTTTCTAAATCCTCCCTTCGTGCATGCTAATTCGCTCCCCAAAATAGGCCTAAATCAAGATTTTTGCTTTTATGTAAAAACTTAAATGGGAGCTCTTAGCAAGCTTCTAATCCACTCTAAATGTGGATTATCTTGGATTTTATACAATAATCCATGGGAAGCCTCTTAAATGATCTTTATTCTTACTCCCAGAAGTGGAGTTTGGCAAAATTAACATCTGAACATTTTTCAAAAAATGCGGGAAGGGGGTCTTTGAGGAACTAAAATCCCTCCTTAACTTATCATTTTGATGAATCTAATGATTCGCTTAAGAAGTCCATACACCATACTCTCAGTACATATACCTTTTCCCATCCATCCATAGCTATTGCACCTCTTTTTCCCTCTTCCAAAATGGGAATTTCTTAGATTTAGGTGCTGAAATTTTTTATCAAACTGTGATGGAAGGGGGTTTTGTGGAGCTTCAAACTCCCATCAAACTGAGGTATCTTCTGGATTTCTTGATTGTATATGGAATTCAATACACTAGACTATAAGTGCGCATGGTTTTTTCCATAAATCTATGAAAAATACCTCCTCTTTTCCCCTTCCCAAAATGGCTATTTATCCAAAATAGCACTTGAAATTTATGCAAAATTATGCTATTCTGTAATATCCAAAGCCTATTATTTCTTGTACTTTGGAGAAAATCTTGACTTAAGGTGAGAGTATATTTCTCATACTCTCCATAAATGTGATTTCCTTCAAAAGCTTTGCCAGAAATGAAGCGTTCCTCTAAATACTACTAGAAATTCAATAGGAAATTGAAATTTAAATGTACCTGTGAATGGAGGATGTGTCCTTGATATATGACGATGGTCTATCTCTAGTTGTCCAAGCCCATTGTATTTGTTCTCTATGACTTGCTTTAAATCACGAACATGTGCATTATTATGAATGACAACATCAATAGCCTTACCATCCATTCTTAGAATTGAATTCTTGATATTCAGCATCCTCCACACATCACGGTAAGCTATCCATTTCTATCACTCCATATATGAATCCGGACTTTCCATGGAAGCTCTTTCATCTATCCTCCTTATATGAGCTTATGCACGAACTTTCCATGGAAGCCCTCCTCCATGTATATGAATAAGATTGCAACGGCAGAAACTTTATTCATCATAGAGGTGTGGCGCCTTGGATAAGATGAGCGCCTCCCACCTGGCCGCCCGAGTTCAATTCCCGTCGCCTGCGCTTGCAAAAGCAAGACAGAATAGTTGCTTTGATACCATTGTTGCGTTTTGTTGCGTTCCTTTTTGCTTCGTCTGCCTGCGAACTCACACAGAGATCATTGTCGGCTCACCTCCCAACCGCCGAGCCTGTCCTCATGAGAGACTACTCATAATGAGTCTCTTACATGCCTACTCTCTTTCCTCTCTTCTACCCATATATATGAAAGATGCATCAATTTGATGCCATGTGGCAAATCAAGCCACCTCATCCAAAAGGTGTTCCCACCCAAGGATTATATTGTGACATATATCCATACATTGATAAATGCATTCTTCACATACATATGATATATCTTCCAATTTTTGGTAGTTCCAATACTCAGAAGTACTATGATTGTTGGAATATTTTCCATAGGAGAGGTCTCCTCATAATCAATACCTTGGGTCCGAGAATAACCTTTGGCCACAAGTCTAGCTTTGTACCTATTAATAGATCTAGTAGAGTTTTTCTTTACCTTGTAGATCCATTTGGATCTAATGACTTTAATGGTTGGAGTCTTGGGTACCAACTCCCAAGTGTTTTCTTCCTTGAAGGCTTCAATCTCTTCCATTGCATGCATCCATTTTGATTTATTCTTGGCATCCTCATAAGATGAGGGCTCTTTACACATCAAGTGTTGAACTATATAGATAGAGTGCTTAATGAGAAATGATGTGTAAGAGCTTTACCTTTCTGGTTTCTTCTTTTCCGTTGTAGATATCCTAATGGTTTATTGAGAGGATTTTGAAATATCCCTAAAATCTTGTACCTTGACTTTACCTTTGGAGTTTCATGAGTTGAGGTCTCCTCTGATCATCTTGAGAGACTTGAACCTTAAAGTGTATATTTACCCTTGCTTGAGAGGAGTTGTTGAAAGAAAACATAGGTCTCTCATGGAGATGGTGAGGTGTATGGTCAAAACTTAGGCTTTATGTGTGCATCATATGTGCTTGACAGGTGTACCACCAAAGCACTATAGTCTATCATTGCATATGAGGCTTGGCATGGTTGCAAGCCATATGTTGCTCATCTATGTGTCTTTGGTTGTCTGACATATGTATTAGTGCATGAATAACAATGTTGGAATTTGGATGACAAAGTAGTGAAATGTGTTTTTGTTGGATACAATTCTGAAAGCAAAGGCTACCATCTATATCATCCACACACTAAATGCTATTAGTGCATGACCAACAATGTTGGAATTTGGATGACAAAGTAGTGAAATGTGTTTTTGTTGGATACAATTCTGAAAGCAAAGGCTACCATCTATATCATCCACACACTAAATGCATCTTGGTTATCGGTGGTTGGGTTATTGGGGGTGCTCAAAATTTCTCTTTAGCATAGGCACCCTCTAGTATTCATAAAAATACCCCTTTTTTGTATAATGGAGACGTGCCCATGTGAACACTCTCCTAAGCCCTTTTTAATATTTCCCTTATGCTATGGTGTGAAAGCGTCCTAAGTAATCAACCATTTTGCACACGTAAGGAAGATCCTATGTAGAGATCCCACGCCTTTAGTTTCTTGGGATTTGGTAGTTAGAGAAGGAATATTTGCAAGGTATTCAAAGATATGGTAGTTAGAGCATGTGCTCTGTTTTTTACTATTCAAAGGAGCACATGGGAAAATGTGCTTAGACTATATATAGAACCTCTTTTTTTGTAAAAGGGGGAGCTCTTGGTTCGACGTGCTTTGTTGATATATTTAGGTAGTGATGGGTGTGAACACACTAGGACCGCTGGGGCACTTTTATCCCTCTTTAGGAGGTTTTTTTTCCCCGTCTTGTATATATGCCTATTGCCCTAATGGGCCACTAATCTTTGTACATTCTCTAGTAATACATTCAGTATTGTGTGTTGTGCTCCAAGCTTCTTCTTCTTCTTCCTTGTGTTGTTCGCGTGCTTCTGCAGACATCTAACTCCAACAATTGGTATCAGAGCAGGTCGTTGCTTCATCTAGGGAGCCGTCGACACTTCTCCAGTTGCAGTCTCAGAATTGCATAAATTTTGAGATCAAAACACCTTTGCCTTGAGATCAAAACAGCGTGTTTTTGAGATCAAAACAGCTTCACCTTGTGGTGCCAAAATCATGATCTGAGCTCGTTTTGGCCTCCAAATGCACTACCATAGCGCTTGTGCAAGCTATTTTGTCTTTTTGTGCCAAAGGTATATGCCAGTTTCTGTTCATTAGTATAAGTGTCTTGAAGTCTGCTACAGGTCTAACTGAATTCGTCTGGGCAGTTCTGTTCAACTTTTTGAGATACAGTCAATTTTCTGCATCAAGGTAGTTTAGTCACCGGCCATGGCTGAAAGCAGTGATGTATTCCATATGTTGGCTGTTGAGGATACGTTGGATGGTACCAACTACCCGTTATGGGCTTATATGATGCGACATGTGTTGGTTGCAAAAGGACTGTGGAACATTGCGCAGGGTGTCGAAAAATGTCCTATCACACCTGCAACTCTTACAACTGCAAGTACTGAAGCTGATGCAGAAGGTGTCGAAGATGATGATATTTTGCATATTCCTATTCGTGCTGCGGTTTTTGCTACACCTACTGCAGAGCAGATTCGCTGGGATGGCAGAGATGCCCAGTCACATGCATTGATAGCTTTGTCTATCAAACGTGCCATTATTCCTCATATTCGCTCTTGCAGAATAGCTAAGGATGCTTGGGATACACTTGCCACATTGTACCAAGCTAGGAATGAGGCTCGTGTTGCTTACCTCCGAAAACAGTTGGAGAGTGAACAAATGAATGAAGGTGATTCTATGGATAGTTTCCTAACGAAGATCAAAGACTTGAAGGAACAATTGATTTCTACTGATGAGGTTATACATGATAGCTCACTTGTGTAGACCATTCTGAAAGGTCTTCCTGATTCATATAAGAGTTTTGCTTCTACTCTTCGGTTGATGATGAAAGGCAATCCAAATGCCTTATCATTTGAGGAGTTAGTCTTTGTTCTGTTGCACGAAGATCAGTCCAGGCAGAACAGGTCCATTATGTGAGTTGCAGATCAAGATTTCCTGGCTAGTCAAAAGGGCAAAGGATAATGGAGATCCTCAACCAGTAAGAAGAAATGTGTTAATTCTGCATATTCGAAAAAGAAAGATAAAGATGAGAAGAAATGAGGAAAGCAGAAATTGTTTTGTAAGTACTATAAACGGAATGATCATATCTTAAAGAACTATCTAAAACTAGCTGCTAAAGGGGCAAAGAAGAAAGAGGCTAGAATGGTTGTTGCAAAGGCCTCTACACCAAAAACAGAGTCTGCTAATCTTGTGTAGCAAGAAGAATGGGCGTTTACTATTGTCTACAGTTTTGAACCATAATCTCATGAGCAGTGCATATTTGCAGTAGACTCAGATGTTTGGTATTTTGATAGTGGGGCAACCAAACATATTACCTCATAGCGTAGTTTCTTCTCTTCACTCGAGCCTGCCCCTACAGGGAATACTGTTACATGCACCAACAACTCCTTTTATCCTGTTATGGGAGTTGGTAAGATCATTTTAACTATTGCTAATGGCGGTTCTTTCATTTTGTCAGATGCTTTATTTGTGCCAAAGATCAAGAAGAATCTGTTATCAGTTTCTGCATTAGCAAAGATTGACTTGGTTGTGAAATTTGTTGATGACAGGTGTACAATTCATGATCTGTCAAATGGAGATGTGATAATTGCTTCAAGCATTTTATGTCGTGGGTTGTATAAGCTCATAGACTATGAAAGATATGTAAATGATTTGGCATGTGCAGTAAATGATTCTCAGGCTATGTCAATTGCGAAGCTTTGGCATGCATGCTTTGGTCATCTGAATTTTGCTAGTTTGCTATGCCTGTAGAAATCTAAAATGATGTCCTCTTTGCCCAAACTTGAGGCACCTGGAAAACATGTTTGTGAAGGTTGTATTTTGGGCAAAATGCAGCGTTCATCCTTTCCAAAAGATGGTTCAATTTGGGCTACTCAGAAATTATAGCATGTACATAGTGATGTCTGTGGTCCTATGCAAACAGTACTTTTGGGAATTATCTTTACTTCGAGACTTTTATCGATGATTTTTCCAGGCATGCATGGGTATATGAGGTGTATGGTCAAGAGTCAGGCTTTACCACATAGTTTCTGGCTTGAGGTTGTCATGTGTGCAACATATGTACTGAACAAGTGTCCCACTAAAGCGCTACAGTCTATCACTCCATATGAGGCTTGGCATGATTGCAAGCCATCTGTTACTCATCTGTGTGTTTTTGGTTGTTTGGCATATGCATTAGTGCCTAAACAACATCGTAGAAAATTGGATGATAAAGCAGTAAAATGTATTTTTGTTGGGTAGAGTTCTGAAAGTAAAGGCTATCGTCTATATCATCCACAGACTAAATGCATTTTGGTTAGCTGTGATGTTTTTGTGGAAGATGCTATTCAACCATTGATTTCATGTACTAAGGAGACATCTGTTAGCTCCAAAGACATGTATGATACTTTGCTGCCTCTTTTTACAGGTGGACAGTCTAGTGATGGTCCTAATGAGGCAACTTCTCAGCCTTTACAGGTTTCATGTGATGATGCAGGTAATTCCATTTCTGATGCAGATGTAGATGATGCACTTATTGATGAGAGAGCTAATATTGAGTAGGCAAGAACTATGCCAAAATGGCTGGTGCAAACCTTGCGTGACAGCAAATTAGATGCACCTCTGTCATATCGTACTCCATCAAGCTCTCATAGTGCCTCTTTTGCATCAGACTGCTATGCTATGGCTGCATTTAGTCTCTGTGATGAGAATGAGCCTGTTTTGTTTGATGAAGCACAAAATTCAGAAATTTGGATGGTTGCTATGCAATCTAAATATGATGCAATAATGAAGAATGGTACTTGGTCTTTATGTGACTTGCCTCCTGGCAAGAAGGCCATTGGCACTAAGTGGGTATACAAGCTCAACCATAAACCTGATGGTACAATTGACAGGTATAAGGCTAGGCTTGTTGCAAAGGGTAATGCGCAGGAAAGAGGCATTGATTTTGATGAGACCTTTGCACCTACATGCCATATGACTATTGTTCGAAGCATTTGTGCACTTGCAGCCCATCATGGTTGGAATGTACATCAATTGGACATTAAAACTGCATTTCTGAATGGTGACTTGCATGAAGAAGTGTATGTTTTTTAGCCCCATGGCTTTGTGCAGAAAGGGCATGAAAACCAGGTGTGCATGTTAAAGAAGGCATTATATGGTTTAAAGCAAGCACCATGTGCTTGGTATGAGAAGATACATGCCTCTTTGATTCCACATGGTTTTGAGAACAGTCCAACTGAAAGCACCTTATATGTTAAACGTGCTAATGATGTGCTTCTGATCATTCATGTCTATGTTGACTACATGCTACTCTTTGGTCCTATTGAGAATCATATTGCTAATTTTAAGGCTGATTTGCATGCCTCATTTGAGATGTCTGATTTGGGGCATTTGCATCACTATTTGGGCATTCAATTTATGGAAGTTGATGGTGGAATGGCTTTGTGTCAAATGAAATATATTGACGCATTATTGCAGCGTTTTGGCCTTGAAGAATGTAAGCCTATTGCCACTTCTATGGAGAGAGGTTTACGATTGAGTCTTCATGATGCTGGAGATGCATTTGATGTTGTTCTCTATCAGAAGGCTCTTGGATGCTTGATTTACTTATGCATTACTCGGCCAAATATTCAGTTTGCTGTCTCACATATGAGCAGGTTTATGCATTGCCCAGGAGTCAAGCATTGGCAAGCAGTTAAGCGCATCTTTCGCTATTTGAGTGGTACTCGGCTACTTGAGTTGTTTTATTGCAAGGGGAGATCACTATCACCAGATTTTCATGCTTTTTCTGACTTTGATTGGGCTGGTTGCTATGACACTCATGTGTCCACTAGTGGCTTTTGCTTCATGCTTGGTAGCTCATGTATATCTTGGTTGAGCAAGAAGCAGCCTACTGTGGCCACTTCCATTTGTGAGGCTGAGTATAGGGTAGCTTTCGTAGCGACTGTTGAGTGGTGTGGCTCAAACGCCTTATGGCTGATTAGGGTGTTGGTCAGTCTTCTGCCACCACCATCTTCACTGACAGTCAGAGCGCATTGGTAGTTGCGAGGAACCCTATGTTCCATGCTCGCACTAAGCACGTTGAGGTGCATTATCACTATGTTAGGGAGAGGTTCTCTGCTGGGGAGATCAGCTTGGCATATGTGCCCATGCAGGAGAACATTGCAGACCTTTCCACGAAGGCTCTGCCTAGGGAGGAGTTTGAAGCTTTCCGCAAAGCTTTGGGCTTACTTCCTTTTCTGGAGTGATTTCCACATAACTTGGCACTTCCTTATACATGAGTGCCAGCTCCTTGTTCACCGCATCACTCCCAGGGGGGATTTGTTGATATATTTAGGTAGTGATGTGTGTGAACACACTAGGACCGCCAGGGCACTTTTTTCCCTCTTTAGGAGGTTTTTTCCCTCGGCTTGTATATATGCCTATTGCCCTAATGTGCTAATAATATTTGTACATTCTCTAGTAATACATTCTGTATTGTGTGTTGTGCTCCAAGCTTCTTCTTCTTCTTCCTTGTGTTGTTCACGTGCTTTCGCAGACATCTAACTCCAACATGCTTCATGTATCTATTTTGAAATGAATGGAAGAACTCTCTTTTCTCTTATAGTTTGTGCATATTTGTATTTAGTCTTAGAGGGTGAGAGTGAGATGTGTGTGTGTGCATGCTTGTATTTCTTATGTGTACAGGTAGAATGTTGTAGTTTCTTGTATTTTACATATGTGATAAGGATCCTTGACACCCTTCTCTCCATGTTCTCAAGGGCTTGTGGCATACCATGAGGCTGATGGCCAATGGCTTGAGCATGTTGGAGGTTGGGTTGGGTGAAAGAAGAGTCTTTCTTGAGTCCTCCTCTTTCTTCCATGCAAAGTGGTGTGGGTCTAGGATTCTTACGGGCATACTACCACAATAGTTTTGGTACTGTTGCCAGGGAAAACGACCTTTCATCACTTGGAGAGCTCAAACGCATGTGGTAAGGTATCGGTTTGCAAATGTTTTTGCTTATACACCTAGGTTATGTGTGTTGGCATGAAAATTTTACCTTTTCATTAGTCCATTAGCTCCCCATTTATTGTTAGGGTAGTTTTAGTTCGTGTTTGTTTGATGAACAAAAATACACCCTAACCCCCTCCCCCTTCTCTCTCTCTCACATACACACACGTCCACTCACAACCACTTAGGCATAATTTTCCACCACTTCCATTTCTTGTTTTCAGTGATAGCCTGGAGCAAGGGGATGGATAGTACTCTCCCTTGTTCATCCCTCTCTTCATTTACAAGTAAACACAAAGAAAAAGAGAAATACAAGTCCATTTTCCCAAAAATGTGCTTAGGATTCTCGCAAAGGAGCCTTGGAATTTAAAATCACAAACACTCTTTGGTGGTGTGTAGGGGGGTTGGACATTTCCCTCTTCCTTTTCCTTTCTTAATTTTGAGTCGAGGTCATGCATGCAGATATTCATCATTAATAAGAAGATTAGTGGTGGTTTGAAAATCGGTAGGTGAAATATTCCTTACTCCACACTTTATGGCAGTTGGTGAGCTGGTTATTATGTTGGTGGAGGGGGGTATTTTCCTCCTTTCTCTCAATTACGTGGGGGGAGTGGTTCCACTCTCTCCCTTTTCCTCAGTCCTCTCTGCGTGAGCCTTTGTGATTCTGGTTCGAGCCTTTGTCCTGCTCCATGCCATTGCATGTGGGGGAAGGGGGGAGGAAGCTTCCTATCCCTCCTTTCCCCTCTCTTCACCCATCCTGAGTTGTGACCCTCCATCACAACTCTCCCTAGTGGTGCTACTCTGAACCACTCAGGCTACTGCACAAGGCATTTCTACTACATCGTCGGTCCACCCTGGCACTTCTCTAATGCTGTAGCTTTGTGTCCTTGTGCGTACTATGCTATGAGGACAAACTTACACACCCCTTCTACCTTGTGGGTCAAGTTCTTGGCTATGGGTTGATCTCTAAACGATGATTTTGAGCTCCTTTTCAAGCTCCCTCATCGGTTTGCCATTTTTCTATGTTTTGTCTAGCTCGGTGCTCCCTAGGTTTGGTGGTTTCCATTGCTACTAGATACTCCTTGTGGTGCTCGGGCTTCCCCTTTTGTATTTGCTAGTCACCGGCCTTGCACATCTGTGGTATGGTGCTCGAATCTTACTCTGCAACCGTCTCCTCCCAATAATACAATACCATTACTACTACTCTGTGTTTGCTTCTGAGGTGGGCTTCCACTCCGAGTTCTTCTTCGGAGGTGGTGCTTTGTCTGGCTTGATGAGAGTCGGTGGATTCCCCAACAAATGTTGTAGGTCATGCAAGAGCGTTCCTCCCAGTCCAGCTACCTCAGACTGAAGATATTTGAGATTTTGGTCGCCATCCTTAATTGCCATATTAGGGTGCAGCTTTGAGCTTCTTGCTTGCTTTTGAGGTGTGATGTTGGTACCTTCCGAGGAGATTACATGCCCAATGTGGTTATCATCATTCTCCTCAACCTGATCACATTCCCTCAACATCATTGTGTGTTGTCATTCCTATCAGCTTATGTGTCTCCTAGAAGAGTTTGTCACATGAATCTTGTAGGGTGCAGCATGGTGGCTCTCCCTCTTTATCTCTCTCCCATCAAAATAGCTCTAAACTGTTGTTATCTTTTGGCTTCTAGTCGGGTTATCTCAAAGAATTTTATAAGAGTATATAGAGCTTGGGTTCTTGTACACTGCATAAGAGGCTTGAAGTATTTTGACTTTCAATCTGCACATTCCTTGATGTGGATAAACCAAGACATATGTATTTGTTGAATGATGTCACCCTTTTTAAGACTTTCTAAACTATAGAATTGGAAGGTCAAAGGCAATATGTGCCCTCAAAAAGCTTGCAAGTCTATGGTAATTTTGTTATTTTAGGTGGATTTTCTTTAAGCACTACCATTACAACATCCTTTCTAGGACTACGAATAGCCGAGAGGTGGAGGCTTTGATGTTTTGATCTTGTTGGGATGGTGGGGCCAATCTTTTTTGGTATGGGCAAAAGAAAACTTGTGCATTGTTTTCCTTAAAGCCAGGTTTAAGTCCTTAAATTCAAGCTAAAGTGAGACTTTATTGTCCATAGCATCGCTACAAGGATCATTGGATTGGAGGACTACATGCAACATGATGTGTGGAATTATGGTGGGGGGATGGTGACTACCCATTAGTTGGGATGGAGTCCAAAACCCAAGTGCGCTTGTCAACACAAGTGCTCAGTTTAGCATATTTTGTCATATTCTTGATTGCTTTGAGGCTTAATAGTTGTGTAAGGAAGGGTGGCACATGGTTAGACTAGGCACAACGAGTGAAGATTTTGGCAACAACTAGCTCATTTAGCACAACATCATACATGATGGCCACCATTTTTTTTGCCCATGGTTCCACCCTTCCTTCTATACTATACTAGGGTGGCCCTCTCTGTGTGCCTCATGTCAAGAGGTTTTAATGCATGGGGGATTGGGTGCATAATGCTTTTGGTTGGGGGGTTTTGATTACCACGTTCAGGAAACTTGTATCTATGCTCCAACACTACAGAAGAAGTGTTTCCCCATTCCCTTGCATCAAGACAAAGTGAGAATACCCTGGATGCATAGATATGTACTATCGTCAAAAATCAAAATGCTGATGTTCGTGCTTCTTCATGCTGTTCTTTATGCTATGAGCATGTGTATTTTGGGAAATATATATTTGTGTGAGTGTGGAGGTGAGGCGTGAAGTTTTGGTTGGGCTGTACTTGGGGTGTTGGAGATCTTGGACTTCACATTTGCAAAGATTTTATGTCCATTACAGGAATCAAGACCTTCACCTACGAATGATTTAATGATGTCCACCTGTAAAAAGAGGAAGCAAGGTATCATACATGTCTTTGGAGCTAGTTGATGTCTCCTTAGTGTAGAGAGTACACGCCTAGAAGAAAAATGAAAAGAAGAGTGTACTCACAAAAGAAAGAGTGTGAGAGACTCAAAGTGAGTAGACTAGCCACATGGTAGTACATCTATATGCTGAAGTCCTCCATTGAGTGTACAAAGTCATGTTGTGTGTCGGTAGGACCATGGAAGCCCCCTCTAAACTGAGAAGCTAGTCCAAAAAAGGATCCAACTGAGTGATGAATCCAAGAATATGTCGGAGTACCCTATAGTAAATGAAAAGATGTTGGACTCATAGAATGGAAGAGTACATGCTAAGAATTTTGTTGTAGATGAGATAAGTTGAGTTTCAAAGATAGGAATGGAAAATGAAAAGTCATTGATCTTGGAGTAATGCCCAACTGAAGCTTAAGGGAAATATAAACCTTTGATGGTACGATAGGAGGTGTAGTCATCTGAGGTATAATTTGAGATGGTATCTCTGATTCCTCCCACTCCAAAACTGTATCATGATCTAGAAATTCATGTACAAAGAGAGCATGCTCCACATAGTATGACCGTCCAAAAGTGGAATGATACCCCTCTGAAATGGAAATGGGAGGATCCAAAAGGGATGAATACTTAAAAGTATTCATCAATTGTGCAGTCTTTGGTTATTGTAATTGAGTAACTCTTTGGGTCCTAGAGTTTATATGCATTTTGCCGCTCACTATAGCCGATGAAATGGTAATGCTTAGGCTGATCATCATCATCATGAACTTGGACATAGGCATCACTACCAAAGATGTAGAAATAGCTCACACTCAGCTTCTTTTGAAAGTAAGCCTCAAATGGTGCTTGGTTCTTCAAGACATCTGAGAACCCTATGTTCTGAATATGTACTACTCTCTATACTCCTTCACCTCAAAACTTTAGTGGAAGTTGCTTTTGACTAAACATAACCTTGGCCATCTAGATCACACTTTGAATCTTTTTTAAGGGAATACCTTGTTGAGTATCTTGTTTGGCTTGATACGTAATGCCATGTTTCTTCACGTACTTGGAGAAGTTCTAATTGACAAAGCTATTGTCTCCATCGGATCGGATGATCTTCAAAGAACTTGGAAAGTCTTCCTAAACTGTTTGTGTCCACTCCTTAAACTTGGAAAGGGCATCCTCTTTATGCTTGAGTGAATAAACCTAGGTTTATCTAAAGAAGTCATCTACCATTAGTAAGAAGTAAATTGACCCACTAAGAGAAGGTGTATGCATAGGTCCACAAATATCCGCGTAGACTAATGCTAAGGGTGGACAATCTAGTGCTAGTCCAAACGAGGAAAATTTTCAACCTTTATAGTTTCATGTGATGATGTAGATCATTCCTTTTCTGATGCAGATTTACATGATGCACTTGTTGATGAGAAAACTCATATAGAGGAGGCAAAAACTATGCCTAAATGGTTGGTGCAAACTTTGTGAGATAGCAATTAGATGCACCTCTATCATATCGTACTCGTTCAAGCTCTCATAGTGCTTCTTTTACATCAAATTACTATGTTATGGCTGGCTCTAGTCTCTTTGATGAGAATTAGCCTATTTCATTTGATGAAGTGTAAAATTTTAAAAATTGGATGGCTACGATGAAATCAGAATATGATGCTATTATGAAAAATGGTACCTGGTCTTTATGTGACTTGCCTTCTGGTAAGAAGGCCATTGGCACTAAGTGGGTATAAAAGTGGAAGCATAAGCCTAATCGAACGGTTGACAAGTATAAGGCTAGGCTTGTTGCAAAGGTTTACGCTCATGAAAGAGGCATTGATTTTGACGAGAACTTGGCTCCTACATGCTGAATGACTATTGTTCGTAGCATTTGTGCACTTGCAGCTCATCATGGTTGGAATGTACATTAGTTGGACATTAAAAATGCATTTTTGAATGGTGACTTGCATGAAGAAGTGTATGATTTTCAACCCCATGGCTTTGTGCAGAAAGGGCATGAAAACCAAGTGTGGAGGTTGAAAAAGGCATTATATGGTTTGAAGCAAGAACCACGTGCTTGGTATGAACAGATACATGCCTACCTGATCGCACATGGTTTTGAGAATAGTCCAACTGAGAGCACCTTATATGTTAAGCATGCAAATGATGTGCTTCTGATCATTGTTGTGTATGTTGATTACATGTTGCTCACTAGTCATCAGAGAAGCATATTGCTGATTTTAAGGTTGATCTGCATGCCTCATTTGAGATGTTAGATTTGGGGCATTTGTATCATTATTTGGGCATTCAATTTATACAAGTTGATGGTGGAATAGCATTGTGTCAAAGAAAATATATTGACATATTATTGTAGCATTTTGGCATTGAAGACTACAAACCTATTGCCACTCCTATGGAGATAGGTTTATGATTGAGTCTTCATGATGGTGGAGATGCACTTGATCCTATTCTCTATCAGCACGCTATTGGATGCTTGCATTACTTGGCCAGATATTCAGTTTTTAGTTTGTTGTCTCACAAAGGAGCAGTTTTATGCATTGCCTAGGTTCAAGCATTGACAGGAGGTAATTAAGTGCATCTTTTGCTACTTGAGTGGTACCTCGCTACTTGGATTGTTTTATCCCAAAGGGTGATCACTACTACCGGATTTACATGCTTTTTTTGACTCTGACTGGGTTGATTGCTATGACACTTGTATGTTACCAATGGTTTTTGCTTCATGCTTGGTAGCTCATGCATATCTTGTTTGAGCAAGAAGCAACTTGCTGTGGCCACTTTTAGTTGTGAGGCTGAGTATAGGGTAGCTTTCACAGTGGTTGTTGAGTGTGTGTGGCTCAGATGCCTTATGGTTGATTTGGGTGTTGGTCGGTCTTCTTCCTCCACCATCTTCACTGACAATCAGAGTGCACTGGCACTTTGCGAGGAACCCTGTGTTCCATGCTCGCACTTAGCACATTAAGGTGCACTATCATATGTTCGGGAGAGGTTCTTTGCTGGAGAGATGAGTTTGGCATATGTGCCCACATAGGAGAACATTGTAGACATTTTCACAAAGGCTCTGCCTAGAGAGAAGTTTGAAGCTTTGTGCAAAGCTTTGGGCTTACTTCTTGTTGGAGTTTGAAGTCCATAGAAGCACACGAACAACACAAGGAAGATGAAGAAGCTTGGAGTACAACACACAAAAGTGAATGCATTACCACTAGAATGTACAAAGATAAGTAACCCATTAGGGCTATAGCCATATATACAAGCCAAGAAAGAAACCTCATGAAGAGGGGAAAAAGTTTGCAGCCATCCTAGTGTGTCCACACACATCACTACCTAAATATATCAACAAATTCCCCCTATAAATGATGCAGTGAATAAGGAGCTAGCACTCATGTATAAGGAAGTGCCAAGCTATGTGAAATCAATTCACAAAGGGAAGTAATCACAAAGCTTTGTGGAAAGCTTCAAACTTCTCCCTAGGTAGAGCTTTTGTTAAAAGATCTGCAATGTTCTCCTATGTGGGCACATATGCCAAGCTGATCTCTCCAACAGAGAACCTCTCCCTAATATAATGATAGTGCAACTCAATGTGCTTAGTGAGAGCATGGAAAAATGGGTTCCTCGCAACTACCAATGCACTCTAACTGTCAGTAAAGATGGTGGTGGAAGAAGACTAACCAACACCCAAATCAGCCATAAAATGTCTAAGCCACACACACTCAACAATCATTGTGGAAGCTTCCCTATACTTAGCCTCACAACTAAGAGTGGCCAGAGTAGGCTACTTCTTGCTCAATCAAGATATACATGAGCTACCAGGCATGAAGCAAAAGCCACTAGTAGACACATGAGTGTCATAGAAACTAGCCCAACCAAAGTTAGAAAAAGCATGTAAATCTGGCGGTAATGATTCACCCTTGGGATAAAACAATCCAAGTAGTCGAGTACCACTCAAGTAGAGAAAGATGCACTTAACCACCTGCCAATGCTTGATGCCTACGCAATGCATATACCTACTCATCTATGAGGCAACAAACTGAATATCTGGCTGAGTAATGCATAAATAAATCAAGCATCCAATAGCTTGTTGATAGAGAACAACATCAAATGTATCTCTAGCATCATGAAAACCTGTCTCCATAGGAGTGGCAAAAGGTTTGCAGTCTTCAAGGCCAAAATGTTGCAATAATGTGTCAGGGACAAAGGAGACCATCCTGAACCTTAGATTCCATGTGAATCTTGTATCTCATGATTGGATGAGAGTTAGGAGAAACCAAGGTTTCCATTGCACCCGAAATGTGCAAAAACCCTAAGATCGAATGTCTACTTGCCTCATTCGGATATCTAGAGCTCATGTTTCGAATTGATGACATCATCAATTCGTAACCGCCCTTCATGAACCGCCCTTGAAAACCTATATAAGGAGGGGTTGGCCACATTCTTAATTAGTCTTGCCAATACCAGTCTTGGGAGCTCAAGGAGTCATGACTGCCAAGTAAGTACTCTCCAAGTTCCAGTTCCTGTTGTAATCTTGTATCGTGGACATCTTGTCTTGTCCTCTTGTAATCTCGTAGTACGAGATCTTGTCGAGTTCTTCCTTGTATCTAGTTCATCTCCCGGAAGGGAGTTCTTGTAATCTAGAGATCTTGTTTCATACTTACGATCCTGGGTTGTGGGATCTCCTGTATCATCTCTAGTCGAGTTGTTCATACCTATCAGTCCCAGGTTGTGGGACATCTTGTATTAGTCACGTATTCTTGTATAATTTCCCCTTTGTTGGAGACCTCTAAATCTCCAAAGGTTTGATCTATACTGATTTAAGATCACCGCTATATCAGTTATGGATCAAACTTTACACAAATGTTATCTTCATTTACCAAAACTTTCAACTATCACTTCTCTGAGTGAAAATCTTCATTCTTCAATAGGCTGCTTCACTGATTGACTTCATTACCTACACATATCTTTAGATTTCTTCAAACAAATGATGCACATATCTCCACACTACTTTTGCGCAATCATATCAACCATTAGTCCTTCAAAAGAGCCATTTAAACTTTAATTTGATCCTTAAGATCAACAGTATGTCAAAAACTGTTTTCCTGACCAAGCGACTTTGACATAGGTAACTTCTAAGGTTGATTTCTCACAACACAGATCCCGTTTTGCTAAATGTTTTTAGCCATAGCTTCCTTACCTTCTAACTTAGATTTTGAATGCTCATTCATAAAAAACTTTACACTGTGCACTGAGATCTAAGCAAAACATTGACACGAAAAAGTGCGCGACTCTGAGGGGTCTACCTGCAAAATTTACATACACATGTTCCTATTCATCATACTGACAACATAAAAGGGATTAAACCATGAAACTTTGCACATAGATTCATTTGCTTGTAGATTAGATGTGTACAAAAGGATTTCTGATCCACGTGATCAGACTAAGAGAAATCTAGGAAATACTTGTCGCTATTTTTGAAGATGTTTCTCTTCTCATCTATCTCTATGACACTTGTCTTCTAATGACTCTCTCTCTCTCTCTTATGTATTTCTTTACATCATTGACTTATATACATGATAAGGATTACCTATATTCATAGTACAAGAATTTCCACTTGTAATGTACATATGTATACAAGCTATCATTCTGAAATCTCTTCACTTTCTCAAATGACTTCTTGAACTTCAACCTGATCATTGACATGCTTCAAGCTCTTTGTAATCATCAATTTGTGATTGCTTTGTTCCAACAACTCCCCCTCAATCACTAATTGTGATTATTCCATTCTTCTTTACTCCTGCCATCTCTTTGAACCTCTGTAGCTTAGGTCCATCCAAGCTTTTTGTCAACGTATCTGCAACTTGCTCTTTTGTTGGAGTATACAACACTTCAATCTCTTTATCAAGTACCTTTTCCCTCAAGAAATGATACTGAATCTCTATGTGCTTAGTTTTGGCATGAAAAACAAGGTTAGCTGCCAAATATAATGAACTCATACTGTCTCCAAAGATAATTGGAGTACTCTGATCACTTCCAAAACTTTTCAACAAGGTCTTTAACCATATCACTTCTTTTGCACCTTCTACCATTCCTTTATACTCAACTTCTGTAGATGACAAAGCAACTCTATGTTGCTTCTTTGAGCATCAAGAAACTAATTTATCTCCAATATAACAGAGATACCCATGAGTAGACCTTCTATCATCTGAATCACCTGCCCAATCTGCATCACTAAACACTTTGATTCTTGTATCAGAAGTAAATCCATAATACAAACCTTCACTTAGGTTCCTTTGATATATCTGAGTACCCTTTGAGCTGCAATCCAATGAGTCTTCTTTGGACAATGCATAAATTGTGATAACACACCTACTGCATATGATAGATCTGGCCTTGTCAAGTTAGCATAGATTAGACTACCTACCAAACTCTGATATTTCTTCATATCATTGAATTCTTCACCTCCATATTTGCTCAACTTATGATTTACCTCCAATGGTGTGGTTGAAGGCTTGCAATCTTCCATGTTGAACTTGACCAGAAGATTCTTCAAGTATCTCTCTTGTGTAACATATACTCCATGTTGAGTATACACAATGTGCATTCCTAAGAAATAAAATAAGTTTCCCAAATCACTTATCTTAAACTCCTTCTCTATTTGTTTCTTAAGCTCCTTGATTCCTTGAGCATCTGTACCTGTGACAATAATATCATCAACATAAATACACATGTATATGTGCCCATTTTCACTTGCCTTCACTAGCAAGCTACTATCTGCCTTTGATGCTTGAAATCCACATTCATTCAAGAACTTAAAAAGCCTGTAATTCCATGCTCTTGGGGCCTGCTTCAAAACATACAAAGCTCTCTTGAGCTTACACACATAATCTGATCCATTTGAATCCATGAAGCCTTCTGGTTGCTCCATGTACACTTCATCTGCAATGTATCCATTCAGAAATGCATTCTTCACATCTAATTGTGATAACTTCCATCCTTTACAAGCAGCAATAGCAATCAATGATCTAATTGTAGACATCTTAGCAACAAGACTAAAGGTTTCATCATAATCTACCCCATAAGTTTGGGCATAACCTTTAACCACAAGTCTAGCCTTGTATCTAGACACTTTTCCATATGGAAATCTTTTTGTTTTATATACCCACTTACATCCAATAACCTTCTGATTCTTTGGTCTTGGCACCAACTCGCATGTTTCATTTTCAAGTAGAGCATCATACTCTTCTTGCATTGCCTTCTCCCAATTCTGTTTACCTTTAGCTTCTTCATATGTAATTGGATCCTCTTCTGTCTTCACAATGTAAGCATAATCTTTTGTTGTTAGGAAAGATGTATCATAGCTATACCTGATAGGTTCTTTTCTTTCTCTCAAGGATCTTCTGACCTCTGCACTTCTTGAAGTCTCAGCCACATTTGATTCTGGATCAAATCTTTGCCCATCTTCAACATTGTCCTGCAATTTATTTTTATAATCATCATCATCAATATCTTCTTCATACACACTTACTTTTGTCTTCCCTTTCCTTTGTATTTCTTTAACATCTGCATAATCATTTGTTGACCCTGTATACCATGTACTTTGCTCATCAAATGTAACATCTTTGGTAACAAGAAATTGCTTTGTGGATGGACTCCACAATCTGTAACCCATCTGTCTATCATCATACCCAATAAACACATTCTTCTCTGCTTTGGGTTCTAGCTTATGTCTCAATTGTGAAGGAACATAAGCATATGCTAAACATCCAAATACCTTACAATGATCAAGAGTAGGTTTCTTACCCCACCATGCTTCATAAGGTGTTATTCCATTCAAAGCTTTACAAGGTAACCTATTCACAAGGTATGTTGCAGTGTTGATAGCTTCTGCCCATAAGTAATTTGGACAATTCTTTTCTTTCATCATTTTCTTCTTTCTGCAACTCCATTTTGTTGAGGAGAGTACCTGCAAGTTACCTCTCTTTTTATACCTGCATTCCACAAATAATCATCAAACTCTTTAGAGAAATACTTTCCCCCTCCATCTGATCTCAACCTCTTGAGCTTTTGTTCTGTAATCCTTTTTGCATAAGCATGATAATGCTTGAATGTCTTGAACACTTCTGATTTGTCCTTAATTACATATAAAGTAATCCATCTGGTTGCATCATCAACAAACAACACATAATATCTGGATCCATTTATGCTATAGTCCCTTGAAGGACCCCACACATCTGTATGAACCAATTCAAGCACATTTGAGTACTTGTACCCTGATTTATTGTATGAACTTTTGTGTGCTTTACCTAATTGACAAGCTTCACACTTGTACACCATGTGTTGCCCTTCAATATTTGGCAAACCAAGCACCACATCATTCTTTGACATTTCCTTTATGGATCTCTCATTAAAATGACCTAGCCTTTTATGCCATAGGTCTAATTCAGACATCTTTTGACTTCCATAAGTAAATAAAGCATGTCCCACATTACCTTGGACTTTGAGAGTAAACAACCTTCCTTCCTTTTGACCTGCAATGATATTTCTATATCCCTGATTTGGATCTTGCACATAAACACCATCGTTTGTGAATCTGACTTCATATCCCTTTTCCACAATTTGCCCTACACTTATCAAGTTTTTAGGAATAGTAGAAACATAAAGTACCTTGGTCAAGGGTATACTTCCACTCTTTGTCTTTACTGATCCAATGCTCTCCACTTTATGCTTGGTGTTGTCATCTGTTTGAACTGTATGTCCATTCACCTTTGCTTCCATATTAGTCATCAATGATATATTGCCACTCAGATGATTGCTACATCCTGAGTCAATATAGAACACGCTTTGATCTTCTCCTACTGCTTCATGGGTTGCATTCAAGATGAGAGTCATGTCATCCTTTTGATCTGATGCATAATTATAATAATTGTGTTGTAGGACTGAGATTGAAAACTTCTTCCACCTCCTCTAGCATATGATGTCCTACCACCTCTTCCTCTGAAGTTGCCTCTTTGGTTTCTACCTCCTCTACCTCTTTGATTGAAGCTCTGGCTATTACTTCCACCATTTTGATTGTTATACCAACAATCATTTGCCAAATGATTGGTTTTTCCACAAATCCAACAAGCCTTAGTATTATCTTTGTTCTTACCTCCTCTTCCTTTACCTCTGAAGTTCATCTTCCCTTTTGTAAAGTTAACTTGACTTGAAGTTCCTTCATCATTAGTTGACTGCTTCCCTTTGCCATTCTTTTTCTTGTCCTTGGAGTACATAGCTTGACTTGCACTCGTATCATTGTCTCCTTTAATGTCCTGCTCAAAAGTTAGCATGTGTCCTAACAATTGATTCAGATCAGGAGTAAAGTGATCTAGTGACAATTCTATGGACAATATGAAGGCTTCCACTTCTCATCTCCTCTCAGACCTGTAAGTATTTGCCTTACCAACTTATCCTCTTCAATGTCTTCATCTACTGCTCCCAAGCTATCTGCAATATCCTTCATCCTTGCCACATAATCAGAAACTGATTGTGAACTCTTCTTCTTGAAAGATGTGAATTCTGCCCATAATGAGGACTTCCTTGACTTGGTTGTGTTTTGGAAATTCTCTTCCAAAGCATTCCACACATCTGTTTCACTTTCTAATCCTTTGATGTGAGGTAGAAGATAATCATTTACAACCATGTAAATGATGCTTCTAGCTTGAGCATCCTTTCTCATCCAATTCTTCAAACATGCAAGTTCCTCCCTAGTTGGAACACTAGGATCTTCAAACTCTAGCTTTTCTTCTTCTCCTCTAATGAATGCCATCAAATATTTGCTCATGAGGTGTGCCTCCATCCTCATGGACCAAGCTGGATAGTTCTCCCTATCCAGCTTATCAATCTGCAAGCTTTCTCCCATCTTTGATCTTTTGTGTCTGTAATTACTATGATTTATGATAATAGAGTGTACCTTTGATATGAAGCTTTAATCCTTCTTGATCCTTTGAACTCGTGCTTTGTACTTCTGTAGGTTATCTCCAAGAATTTGGCTTTGTCCACCTTCAATTAGAAGGAACTCCAATATCTGCAACAGTCGGGCTCTTCCAATGCCTTTACTTCACTTGTATTGCACCTTCAGCTCTGATACCACTGTTGGAGACCTCTAAATCTCCAAAGGTTTTATCTATACTGACTTAAGATCACCTCTATATCAGTTATGGATCAAACTTTACACAAATGTTGTCTTTATTTACCAAAACTTTCAACTATCTCTTCTCTGAGTGAAAATCTTCATTCTTCAATAGTCTACTTCATTGATTGACTTCATTACCTGCACATATCTTTAGGTTTCTTCTAAGAAATGATGCACATATCTCCACACTACCTTTGTGCAATCATATCAACCATTAGTGCTTCAAAAGAACCATTTTTAAACTTTAATTTGATCCTTAAGATCAACAGTATGTCAAAAACTGTTTTCCTGAACAAGCGACTTTGACATAGGTAACTTCTAAAGTTGATTTCTCATAGCACAGATCCCGTTTTGCTAAATGATTTTAGCCATAGCTTCCTTACCTTCTAACTTAGATTTTGAATGCTTATTCATAAAAAACTTTACACTATGCACTGAGATCTAAGCAAAACATTGACACAAAAAAGTGCGCGACTCTGAGAGGTCTACCTGTAGACTTTACATACACATGTTCCTATTGATCATACTCACAGCATGAAAAGAATTAAACCATGAAACTTTGAACATAGCTTCATTAGCTTCTAGTTTAGATGTATACAAAAGGATTTCTAATCCACATGATTTGACTGAGAGAAATCTATGAAATACTTGTCGCTATTTTTGAAGATGATTTTATCTCATCTATCTCTATGACACTTGTCTTCTAATGACTCTCTCTCTCTTATGTATTTCTTTACATCATTGACTTATATACATATGATTCTAGACTTATCCCGCATCTATGACATTACTCCTTATCATACTAAGGATTACCTATATTCATAGTACAAGAATTTCCACTTGTAATGTACATATGTATACAAGCTATCATTATGAAATCTCTTCACTTTCTCAAATGAATTCTTGAACTTCAACCTGATTATTGACATGCTTCAAGCTCTTTGTAATCATCAATTTGTGATTGCTTTGTTCCAACACCCTTTGTTGGTGATCTTGTAATCGGAAGTGTATTTTCAAAATCTTTTCTACTATAGTCAGAGAGCACAATCTAGTTCTCCCCTGACATTTTCGCAAGACTAGCTTCTATCCAAGACCAGTCAACATGGAGAATTATTATGAACAGATCGTGGCATCACTTCAGAGTCTCCAACAACAAGTCGAAGATCTAACTCATCGACAGACACAAGTCGAGGTGGGACATTCAGTGCATGTAGGTGCACTCCTCCAAGAATTACAAGAACGAATCGGCAGTCTTCAGACAAATCAAGGGAGTATGCAAGTAGATCAACGACCTAGTACATCCTCCATGAGGGAACCCAAGATATGCATGCCAGAAAAGTTCGATGGTGATCGCACAAAGTTCCGAGGATTCTTGCAACAAGTCAAATTGTACATCCGTATGCATCCTAATAGATACTCCGATGATGCATCCAAGGACGGTTTTATTGGAACCTTACTCTATGGTCAAGCATTATCATGGTTAGCCCCAATCTTGGAGAAGGATATGGCTGTACTTCATGACTATGAGGGGTTTCTTAAAGAGCTCATTGCCACATTTGGAGATGTAGACACGGGTCAAGTGGCAGAAACAAAACTTCAAAAGCTATGTCAAGGTAACCGCCCTGCCTCTACCTATGCATCAGAGTTTAGGCAGTTGATATGTGACCTCACGTGGCATGAAGATTATTTCATAAGCCAATTTAGATGGGGCTTAAGAGATGATGTCAAGGACCTTCTACTCACGATGCCAGAGGTTAAGACATTGAATGAATACATCAACCAAGCTATTCAATGTGATAACCGCCTTTTTGAAAGGAAACAAGAGAAATAAGTAGAAGGGAGACCTCGCCAATGGAAACCCTTCCAACCCACTCCTAGAGATGAGTCTATGCTCGAACCTATGTAGATAGATGTAACTAGGTTCCAGCCTCTAACACCACAAGAGAAACAAAGAAGGAGGGATAAAAAGTTATGCCTGTATTGTGGAAACCTTGGACATATTGCAGTTAATTGTCCGAACAAGAGAAGAAACTCTAGAGTCGCAGCTACCCTTGTAGAGTAGGGAAACGACGAAGTCCAGTTGTAAAAGAGACCGTGCGGCCAGACCATGATATAAGAAAGGGTCTCATAATTCCAGCTACACCCATAGAAACATGTCTTGCACCTGTCAAGTTAATCATGTCCAAGAAGACCCTTTTCCTTATAGCGCTAGTAGATTCAGGGGCGTCCTCATGTTTCATCAATGAAGGATTGGTTAAGAAACATGGAATTCCTGTACTTCGGAAGAACAAACCAATAATAGCTGAAGTAGTAGATGGACGACCTCTAGCATCTGAGAATATAACCATGGAAACCACACCATTAAGAGTACACGTTGGTGACCATGAATCCCACATATGTTTCAATGTAATATCGAGCCCAGTACATCTAGTTATCATTGGAATGCCCTGGTTAAAGAAGCATAATCCAGACATTAATTGGGAAAAGAATAAAATCACCCATCGAGATATCCAGAAGAATCCAACATATGTAAGATCCAAAGCCTTCATATATGCAGTAAGGAAGGAACCTGCATATATGATCTATGCCATACCAATTCAAGAATCCAAGAAAGATGATCTAGTACAGCTACCCAATCAGTACAAAGGCTTTGCAGATGTTTTTGAAAAGAAGAATGCAGATATCCTCCCAAAGCATAGACCTTACGATTGCCCCATAGATCTTCAAGAGGGAGCACAACCACCCTTTGGACACGCAAGAACATTGATGAGAATCTAGCAAAGGGGTTTATCAAACACTCGAAGTCTCCAGCAGGAGCTCCTATTTTATTTGTAAAGAAGAAGGATGGGACTCTCCGGATGTGTGTAGACTATCGTGGATTGAATAAAGTCACTATAAAGAACATGTACCCGCTACCACTTATATCAGAGCTCTTGGAACGCCTTGGACAATCAAAATTCTTCACGAAGATCGATCTTCCAGGAGCTTACAACCTTGTTAGGATTAGAGAAGGAGATGAATGGAAGACAACATTTCGAACAAGGTATGGCCATTTTGAATATGTAGTTATGCCATTCGGTCTTACAAATGCTCCAGCTATCTTCCAACATATGATGAATGATATCTTTCGAGAATATTTAGATGATTTTGTTGTAATATACCTTGACGATATCTTAATATTCTCCAAAAATCTAGAGGATCATGAATGTCATGTAAAGATAGTCCTAGAGAAACTAAGAGAAAAAGGATTATATGACAAATTGGAGAAGTGATCTTTCCATAAGACAAAAGTGGAATTTTTAGGGTACATTGTATCAGATAAATGAATTTTTATGGACCCTAAGAAGATTTAGACAATCCTTGATTGAAAACCCCCTTCATGTTTTTGAGATGTAAAATGTTTTCTGGGGTTTGCCAACTTTTATAGGATATTCATCCCAGATTACTCCAAGATAATGACACCTCTTACCAAGCTTACAGGGAACTCCAAATTCTCATGGACTGAAGAAGCAGAAAAATCATTTCAGACCTCAAAATTAGCATTCACTACTGCACCAATTCTAGTTCATCCTGATTTTAGCAAGCCTTTCTTCCTAGAGACAGATGCATCAAACGTTGCCCTAGGGGGCCATTCTTTCCCAATATGGAGATGATGGACACCTACATCCAGTTGCACATCATTCAAGGAAAATTTCTCCTCTAGAAATTAATTATGAAATTCATGACAAAGAACTTCTTGCCATAGTGGATGCCTTTGATACCTGGCACCACCATCTAGAAGGAGCACTTCATGAGGTTATCGTGTATACAGACCACAAGAACCTAGAGTATTTTATGACCACCCGCATCCTCAACAGAAGGCAATCTCGATGGAGTAACTTTTTATCCAGGTTTGACTTTGTCATCACATATTTTCCAGGACGAAAATAGTGTCAGTCAGATGCCTTGTCAAGAAGGTCTTACCTTGCACCAAAGAAGGGTGAAGAGGCCTTTGATCAACAGGAGAGCATATTACTCAAGCCTGAGCATCTCTAGTTAGTAGCTATCTCTTCAAGCCATCATGAAGATTCAGCCTTGAATCACTTGATCCGTGAGACACTACCACGAGATGAATTGTTTTGTAACGTTAAGGAAAAAACTCAAGAAGGAAGAATTCAAGAAGTAAATGAACTCCAAGAAAAGGATGGGTTACTATTCTATAAGAACCTATTGTATGTCCCTCCAGGAACTCCCAGGATCCAAGTACTTCAACAATGTCATGACAACCTTGCAGGAGGACATTTTGGAGTGAATCAAACAATAGAACTTATATCAAGGGATTTTTGGTGGCCTCAAATGTGGAAGGAAGTCAAAGAATATATCCGAACCTGTGACACTTGCAATAGATCTAAAGTACCACAACATAAACCTCATGGCCTCTTGCAGCCTTTACCTATTCCAGAAAGGCCATGGGCTTCATTATCTATGGACTTCATCACAGAACTGCCAAAGTCAGACAAGTATGATGCCATTCTTGTTATAGTGGATAGATTTACAAAGATGGCACACTTCATTCCAACCACCAAGGCAATCATAGGTGCAACCACTACTAGGCTTTTCCTCAGATACATCTTTAGGCTTCATGGATTGCCTGATGATATTGTCAGTGATCGAGGTCCGCAGTTCATATCCTGATTTTGGAATAGTCTTTGCAAGCTCCTTGGTGTTCAAGTTAAACTATCTACAACCAATCATCCACAGACTGATGCACAAATAGAACGGGTGAATCAAGTCCTAGAACAATATCTCTGTTGCACCATCAACTATCATTAGAATGATTGGTTTGAACTTTTACCCTTTGCAGAGTTTGCCTATAACAATAGTGTTCATACATCTACCAAACATACTCCCTTCTTTGCAAATTATGGAAAACATCCAAGGATGGACATACAACTCGCAAATCATGTCAAGAACCTAGCTGCCAGAGACAAGGCTCAGTACCTCATGGAAATTCACAAAGAACTCAAGGAAGAGATCCATAAAGTTCAAGAAGAATATAAGTACTATGCAGATCAACATCGTGTCCAGAATCGATTGTATCAAATTGGGGATAAAGTATGGTTACTCAGAAACAATTTGCAAACTTCAAGGCCTTGTGAAAAATTAGATCATCAAAGATTTGGTCCATTCACCATCTTGGCCAAGATCAATCCAGTCACCTTCAAGCTCAAGCTACCAAGCACCATGAGAATACATCCAGTTTTCCATGTATCCATGTTGGAACCATATCAAATTTCACCATTGAGGGGGGAGAGTAGTCCTCCACCACCTATCAAGATTGATGATCATGAAGAATTTGAAGTCGAGCATGTCCTAGATTCCAGAATATCCCGAGGAAGATTGGAATACCTTATTCATTGGAAAGGGTATGACATCAGTGATCGTACTTGGGAACCTGCAGAAAACCTTCAGAGAGCACCAATCAAGGTTCGAGAATTCCATGAGAGAAATCCGATGAAGCCGAGACCAAATAACATGATCGCTCCTCGTGGAACTCGTCGCTTGAGGGGGAGGTGATGTCATGGAGAAAGGAAACCATCCTGAACCTTAGATTCCATGTAGATCTTGTATCTCATGACTGGTTCAGAACTACGAGAAACCAATGCTTCCATTGCGTTTGAAACGTGCCAAAACCCTAAGATCGACTGTCTACTTGCCTCATTCGGATATCCAAAGCTCATGTTTTGAATTGATGACATCAGTGATGACATCATCAAGTCGTAACCGCCTTTCATGAACTACCCTTGAAAACCTATATAAGGAGGGGTTGGGCACATTCATAATCAGTCTTGCCAATACCAATCTTGGGAGCTCAAGGAGTCATGACCGCCAAGTAAGTACTCTCCAAGTTCTAGTTCCTGTTCTTGTCTTGTTCCTTGTTCTAGTCCTGTCTAGTCTTGTATCCTAGACATGTTGTCTTGTCCTCTTGTAATCTCGTAGTACGAGATCTTTTCGAGTTCTTCCTTGTATCTAGTTCATCTCCCCGAAGGGAGTTCTTGTAATCTAGAGATCTTGTTTCATACTTACGATCCCGGGTTGTGGGATCTCCTATATCATCTCTAGTCGAGTTGTTCATACCTATCAGTCCCGGGTTGTGGGACATCTTATATCAGTCACGTATTCTTGTATCATTTCCCCTTCGTGGGTGATCTTGTAATCAGAAGTGTATTCCCGAAATCTTGTCTACTATAGTCAGAGAGCACAATCTAGTGCTCCCTTGACATAATGTGTCAATATATTTGGTTTGACACAAGCTATTCTGCCATCAACTTGCATAAACTAAATGAACAAATAATAATGCAATTGCCCCAAATCTGATATCTCAAATGAGGCATGCAAATCAGCCTTAAAATCAACAATATGCTTCTCATGAGGACTAGTGAGCAACATGTCATCAACATACACAACAATGATCAAAAGCACATTATTTGTAGACTTAACATATAAGGTGCTCTCAATTGGACTCTTCTCAAAACCATATACAATCAGATAGGCATGCAAATCAGCCTTAAAATCAGCAATATGCTTCTCATGAGGACTAGTGAGCAACATGTCATCACACAACAATGATCAGAAGCACATTATTTGCAGACTTAACATATAAGGTGCTCTCAATCGGACTCTTCTCAAAACCATATGCAATTAGATAGGCATGTATCTTTTCATACCAAGCACGTGGTGCTTGTTTCAAACCATATAATGCCTTTTTCAACATGCACACCTAGTTTTACATGCCCTTTCTCTACAATGCCACGGGGCTAAAAGAAATACACATCTTCATGCAATTCACCATTTAGAAATGCATTTTTAATGTTCAACTAATGTATGTTCCAACCATGATGAGCTGCAAGTGCACAAATGCTACGAACAGTAGTCATTCAGCAAGCAAGAGCAAAGGTCTCATCAAAATCAATGCCTCTTTCCTGAGCATAACCCTTTGCAAAAAGCCTAGCCTTATACCTGTCAACTGTTCCGAGAGGCTTACGCTTAAGCTTATATACCCACTTAGTGCCAATGGCCTCCTTGGGAGGAGGCAAGTCACATAAAGGCCATGCATCATTCTTCATTATAGCATCATATTCAGATTGCATAACAACCATCCAATTTTCTTAATTTTGTGCTTCATCAAATGAAATAGGCTCATTGTCATCATAGAGACTAGAGGCAGCCATAGCATAGCAATCGAATGCAAAACAAGGACTATCAGAGCCCGACTGAGTACGATATGACAGAGGTGAATCTAATTTACTATCACACAAAAGTCTACACCAGCCATTTTGGCATAGTTTTTGCCTCCTCAATATCAACCCTCTCATCAACAAGTGCATCATGTAAATCAGCAACAAAAATGGAATGATCTGCTTCATCACATGAAACTTGTAAAGGCTGACAAGTTGCCTTATTACGACCAACACTAGACTGTCCATCTGTAAAAAGAGTCAGCAAAGTGTCATACATGTCTTTGGAGCTAGCTAATGTCTCCTTATTACATGAAAGTAATGGCTGAATAGAATCTTCCACAAAAACAACATCATGGCTAACCAGACTACATCTAGTCTGTGGATGATACAGACAATAGCCTTTGCTTTCAAAATTGTACCCAAAAAAAGTACATTTCAGTGCTTTATCATCCAATTTCCTGCGATGTTGTTCAGGCACTAATGCATATGTCAGACAACCAAAAACATGTAGGTAAGCAAAAGATGGCTTGCGACCATGCCAAGCTTCATATGGAGTAACAGACTGCAATGCTTTAGTGGGACACCTGTTAAGTACATATGTTGCACACATAATAGCCTCAAGGCAGAAACTATGTGGTAAAGTGCGACTCTTGACCATACACCTCGCCATCTCCATGAGTGACATGTTCTTCCTCTCAGAAACTCCATTCTATTGAGGTGTATATGGCATTGTACACTAATTTTTTATCCCACATTCAATAAGAAATGCATTAAAGTCAGAAGACATATACCCCCCACCCCCCGATCAGAACGGAGGGTGTCCATTTTACATGCTAACAATTTTTTAGCCAAAACCAAAAACTGCTTGAAGAACATAAACACTTTGGACTTTTCTTTCCATGGATATACCCATGCATGCCTGGAGAAATCATCAATGAAAGTCATAAAGTAAAGATAGTTTCCAAAAGAGGGTGTCTACATAGGACCACAGACATAACTGTGAACAAGCTGCAATTTCAAACTAGCTCGATCTGAACCATCTTTTGGGAATGAGGAATGCTCCATTTTGCCCAAAATACAGCCTTCTCATACATGTTTACCAGGTGTCTCAAGTTTGGGCAAAGGAGACACCATTTTAGATTTCTACATGCATAGCAAACTAGAAAAATTCAGATGACCAAAGTGTGCATTCCAAAGCTTTGCTCTAACATAGCCTGCGAATCATGTACTGGTCATGCTGAATCATTCATAGATTTTTCATAGTTTATGAGCTTATACAGCCCATGACATAAAATGCCAAAAGCAATAATGACATTTCCATTTGACAAATTGTGAGCTATACATATGTCATAAAAAAATTTCACAACCAAGCCAATCTTGGCTAAAGCTGAAACTAATAACAGATTCTTCTTGATCCTTGGCACAAATAAAGCATCTGACAATGTAAAAGAACTACCATCAATAGTAGTCAGAATGATCTTACCAACTCCCATGATAGGATAAGAGGAGTTGTGGTGCATGTGATAGTATTCCCTATAGGGGCAGACTCGAGTGAAGTGAACGAACTATGCTGCAAGGTAATATGTTTGGTTGCCCCACTATCAAATTACCAAACATCCAAGTCTACTTTAGACATACATTGTTCATGAGAAGATGGGTCATAATTGCAAACAATAGTAAACCTTATTCTTCATTTGTGCACAAGATTTGTAGACCCTATTTTTGGTGTAGAGGCCTTTGCAACAACCATTCTAGCCTCTTTCTTCCTTGCCTCTTTAGCAGCCAGTTTTGGACAGCTCTTTATGAGATGATCATTTCCTTTATAGTATTTGCAAAACAAATTTTGCTTTTTTGTTTTCTTCTCCTCTCTGTCTTCCTTCTTTGATTGTGCATAATCAGCAAATTCCAGCTTACTAATAGAAGAGCTACATTTTCCTTTGCCCTTCTGAGTAGCCACGAAAGCTTGATTTGCAATACGCATAATGGACCTATTCTGCCTAGACTGATCAAAACTCTCATATGAATTGGGAACACCATTCAAAACATTCTGCACAAGTGAACTATCAGGCAAGATTTCATCAATAGAAATCAATTGTTCCTTCAAATATTTGACCTTTGTCAAAAAACTATCCATGGACTCTCCTTCATTCACATGCTCACTCTCCAAATGTTTTCAGAGGTAAGCAACACGAGCCTCATTCCTAGCCTAGTATAAAGTGGTAAGTGTATCCAAATATCCTTAGCTGTTCTACGAGAGTGAATGTGAGGAAAAATGGCATGTTTGATAGCCAAGGCTATCAATGCATGTGCTTAAGCATCTCTGCCATCCCAACAAATTTTCTCTGTAGTAGGTGTAGCACAAACCACAACACGAATAGGAACATGAACAATATCACCATCTTCAATGCCATCTGCATCACCTTCAACAACTGTATTTGTAAGTGAAAAAGGACATTTTTCAACACCCTCTACAATATTCTACAGTCCTTTTGCAACCAATATATGATGCATCATATAAGCCCACAATGGGTAATTGGTATCATCCAACTTATCCTCAACATCTAACATGCAGAATACATTATTGCTTTCAGCCATGGCCACTGACTAAAACACCTTGATGCAGAAGAATGATTGTATTTGAAAAAGTTGAACAGAGCTACCCTGATAAATTCCACTAAAGCTATAGTAGACTTTGAGACGCTTACGGTGGTGAACCAAAACATGTATATATCTTTGGTGCAAAAAGACAAAATTGCCTACACAAGCACTACGATAGTGCATTCAGAGGCTGAAATGAGCTCAAATCACAACTATGACATTACAAAACGAAGCCGTTTTGATCTTCTAATGACCTTGAGTATGCTTATCAATTTTTGTGCGATTCTGGGACTGTGACCAAAGCAGTGTCAATGATGCCCTAGATGAAGTGACGACCTACTCTGATACCAATTATTGGAGTTTGAGGTTTGCGGAAGCAAATGAACAACACAAGGAAGATGAAGAAGCTTGGAGCATAACACACAATACTAAATGTATTACCACTAGAATGTACAAACATAAGTAACCCACTAGGGCTATAGGCATATATAACAAGCTAGGGAACAAAGACCTCCTAAAGAGGGAGAAAAAATGCCCTGGTGATCCTAGTGTGATCACACACATCACTACCTAAATATATCAACACTTCCTTTTGTTGATTGATTCTACATAGCTTGGAACTTCCTTATACTTGAGTGCCAGCTCCTTGTTCACCACATCATTCACCACATCACTCCCAGGAAGGATTTGTTGATATATTTAGGTAATGATGTCTGTGACCATACTAGGATCATCAAGGCACTTTTTCCCTCTTTAGGAGGTTTCTTTTACCTCGGTTTGTATATATGCATATAGCCCTAATGGTTCACTGATCTTTGTACATTCTAGTGGTAATACATTCAGTATTGTGTGTTGTGCTCCAAGCTTCTTCTTCTTCCTTGTGCTGTTTGCATGCGTCCATAGACCTCAAACTCCAACACATTTGATTTTCGGTTCACTTCACTTATTGAGTATATTCATGGATGACTTCTCTACCTTCTTTAGGGCTAGAACAACCATTTGGATACAATATTTGCACTAAAATTGTTTATGAGGTATTGAACCCAAAAAAGTGCCATTGAGTCCTAGTTATTAAAGGCACTCTACTCCATCACATATTATATGCTTAAGGTATGATCCTAATCCCAAAAAAATCATTTCAATCCTTAGGATTCTTCATCCAAAAAATCCCGAGCAAGTCCAAGGATTCCTTGGACACACATTGGATATTATTAAAAATCTATTAAGATGTACACAGCTATTGCTAGAACCTTGGTTAGATTGAATTCTCTTTGAAAGATGAGGAGGATATTCCCTTATAGCACTAAAGAAGAAATTGTGTTCATAATGAAGTATTCAAACATCTTTTATAAGGTATCAAGTTTGTTGCCAGAATAGATCATCAACCTCTCAAGTACTTATTGAATAAACCACATGTAATATGAAGGATCTAAAGATGGATACTCTCATTTAAAGAATTTTATTTTCAAATGGTTCATAGTTCAATTAGAGAATATGTTATAGTCATTCACTTGTTGAGCCTCATTATTACCAAAAAAGAGAGCGGGTGAAAGACGGTTGTTGAAATTCACAACTATTTTGTGTAACTATCAAGGCAATATCAAGATGTTTGGAAATTATTGGGTGTTTTTAGTTCAAAGGGGCTTGAGTGATTGTAGGAAAATATTAGAGAAGAAGGAGAAAGAGACATTGCACCAAAAGTCTTTGGGCCTTGATTAAAATGGAAGATTACAATAGCTTTTGTTTCCAGAATAATACAAAATAATAATTATGCATGGACCCTTTTAGGACAAAGAAGTACACGCAAGTATAATTGGAGTTTGAGGTATGTGGAAGCACACAAATAGCACAAGGAAGAACGCAATGCCTTTAGCAAAACACACGATACTAAATGTATTATCAAGTGTACAAAGATAAGTTACTCATTAGGGTTATAGAAATATATTTATAGGCTATGGGAAAAAAATCTTTCAAAGAGGGAAAAAAGTACCCCGGTGTCGTAGAGATTTCCATCTCTAAGTTTGCTTCTACTCGCTTCAAAACAAAGGATATATTGTTCATTGGAAAAGGACATGAAAAATAAGTATTTGGCAAGCAACAAATAGATAGATATGTATATGAGAAGTTAAATACATCATGTTACTTCTACTTCTTTATATGTGCTGAGCCTATCACATATGGTGGCATTGATTGGTGTAATAAACATTTCTCATCTATCTTTTGGGATTATTTTCGGGATTGATTATATCAAGAACTTCATAGAAAAACCTTGAATGAGTAGTGATATTGTTAGTATATGATCAATGTCTACCCCTCATGATTGTATGCACATTTTGTAAGGCCCCCTTTATGAGGAGAAGCCAATCGTGCATTACCCAATTGATGGGAATCCCAACTTGAATGTTGGATGAAGGTCATATTGGACCATGTAAGGTATTATAAGGAAGGGAGTTACCAGGGTCCCCAATTGTGGGGTCCGGGGCAGCGGTGAGCAGCCCTGGCTGGGGGGTCCAAGGGGGCCAGCGGGCCCCCTGGTGGGGGTCCGAGGGCAGCGCGCCCGGCGCGACGGTAAAGGGAATATTCCATGGAATATTCCCTGTCGGAGTCAGAAATCATTTATATTTGTTAGGTCGGTTCAACCAGTCTAAGCTGTGTATGGCAATTACGCGGGCGGTGGCCGCCCATGCTCTACCGCCCATGTATAGCCGTCCATGGCAGGCCACCCATGATCCTATATATACATGACTTCTGCACTACCTAAGACACTGAGTTGAGCCAGCATACCTCTACCTTGTATCTCCCTATCTAGAGTTGTCTAGATCACCATTTAAGCTCTACCTTGAGAGCGCACGGGTGGACAACGCCATCATCTTTGTACTTGCTGCTAGTAGAAAATTGTTGAGATTCTCCTATATCTGTTATCTTCTCTACTATTGCTCCTATGTTATATTGCGTAACTATTGTCTTACATGGTATCAGAGCTGTAAGGTTCGAATAGCTTGAGAAGTATCATTATTTTAGCCTACTAGCAGACTAGAATATCAGTAGATTATTCGAGTGATTACATGATGGCTTCATCGTCGAACACTAGTCTTGGTGCTTCAGCTAATGTTAATGCTGCACCTATTCGAATTCGTCCACCTGCATTCACTGAAGGGAAGCTGGATGGAACCAACTATAAACTCTGGAAGTTCAAAATTTCTGCAATTTTGGACTCCTATGAATTACTTGACACTGTCATGGGACCGATGGGATTGGATCCAGAGCCTATACCAGTTGAAGATCCAACAAATTCAAGATTGATGATTCAGCCAGATCCAGATCTTCTACGAGCTTGGAAGAGGTGGAATGCTGATGCATTATGTGCGATTGTCACTAGTGTAAGTGATTCTGTGCTTACTTTAGTTCAACATACTACTAAAGCACATGAGGCTTGGGGCATATTGGCTCGACAATATGAGACCAAGAACCACACTAGGATACAGAATTTAGAAAATCAGTTGGCAAATGAAAAGCATTCTGATTCTGAAAAGGCTGAAGATTTTATCAAACGGATAAAGCATCTTCAAGATCAATTGGCTGCAGTTGGTGTTGTTATAACACCAAAAGAGCTGGCTCGAAGATCTGTACGTGTTCTTCCAGCAAAGTATGATGGATTAGTAACAGCCCTTAACACTCAGGTAAGGCCAACTCCTCTTACATTTGAAGAGTTTTGTGCCATGCTTTTAGAAGAAGAGATGCGGCTGAAGAATTGGCAAAGTACAACTGATGCTGCATTCTCAGCAAATGCAAAAGGTAAAGGCTCTTCAGAGGGATCAAAGAAGAAGCCAAAGAAGAAAAAGTTCACAGGAAGTTGCTTCTATTGTGAAAAGAAAGGCCATGCCATCAAGGATTGCAGAAAGAAGCAAGCTGATGAACAGAATGGGACTGTAAAATCATCATGGAAGAACAAAGAGTCTGCAAACAACACAGAGCTGGAACTTTGGGTAGCTATTGAAGAGGTATGTTCATCTGCTCAAGCTCGTGTTGATGAGCCATGGATTTTAGATAGTGGAGCTTCTCGCCATATGACTAGTAAAAAGGATTGGTATAGTTCCCTAGTGCCTCTGCGGGAATCCATCAATGTAGTGGTGGGAAATGACTCCAAGTGTCCAGCTGAAGGAACTGGAACCATCTCTTTTATCACTTCTCCAGGTGTTGAGAAAAATTTATCCGATGTTCTCTATGTACCTACACTCAAAAGAAATTTGTTGTCAGTTTCTGCAATAACAAATCGAGGACTCGAAGTTCACTTCAATAAGAGTGGTGCGGAAATCATGGATTCATCAGGTAATGTTGTAGGTAAAGGCATACGACAGGATAACTTGTATGAGTTAAGTGCTTTAACTGCTACAGAAGATAAAGATGTAAGCAGGTTATGGCACCAACGATTTGGGCATCTCGGATTTGCAGTTTTGAAGGAGATGCAACGAACAGGGGTGGTTGCTCATTTGCCTGCATTTTCAGAGTTGCAGGAACCTTGTGAAGCTTGTATGATGGGCAAGCAACAACGAAAGGCATTTCCAAGAGAGACCAGCAATCGATCTCAAGCTCCTCTAGAGTTGGTACATGCTGATCTCTGTGGTAAAATGTCTACACCTGCTTTAGGAGGATCTTTCTACTTCTTGCTGTTAGTCGACGATTATAGTAGAAAGATGTGGGTTTATTTCATTCGAGAGAAGGCTGATGCTTTTGAAGAATTTAAAACGTGGCATAAGTATGTAGAAAATGAATCAGGAAGGAAACTGAAGAAATTTAGAACAGATAGAGGAGGTGAATTCTTGTCAACAGAATTCAACAATTACTGTAAGGAGCATGGTGTGAAAAGGCAACTTACCACAGCTCATACACCCCAACAAAATGGCGTTGTTGAGCGCAGGAATAGGACAGTAGTTGAAATGGCTCGTTGTATGTTGAAGGCTCAAGACATGCCTGATTCATTCTGGGCGGAAGCAGTCAATACAGCAGTCTACATCCTCAATCGAAGCTACACAGAAGCACTAAAGGGGATGACTCCTCAAGAAGCATATTCTGGTAAAAAGCCTTTAGTTTTGCATTTCAAAATTTTTGGTTGTTTCTGTTATGCACATATTCCTGATTCAACAAGATCAAAGTTGGATTCAAAAAGCAAAAAGTGTGTCTTCCTAGGATATAGTGAATTGTCTAAAGCATACAGGTTATGGGATCCTGAGGCAAGGAAGATTTTTGTCAGCCGAGATGTGTTGTTTGATGAACGACCACACTTAGTAGAAGATAAAGGTAAATCTACTATCTCATCAAACGGAGAAATATCTCACCTTGTGCCTATCAAAAGACAGGGTAAAGTTGAGGAGGAGGAAACATCTGATGGAGAAATTTCCTCAATAAAAAGCCAACCAGTTGTAGCTGCACAGCGTAAGCCACTACCGAAGTGGGCACAACAGCTCTTTGATGATCACAATCCACATGTAGATGTACCAGAATCATCATCAGATGGATTACGAAGATCAAAGAGAATAGAGGAGCAAAGAAGAGCCTCAGAACACATTGTCAACATGGCTCTAATGGCAGATATCATGGGTTCGATAAAGGAACCTACCACCATTGAAGAAGCCATTGATGATCCAGGTTGGAGAGCGGCAATGCAGTCTGAGTATGATAGTATACTAAAAAATGATACATGGGATCTAGTCGACTTGCCGCCAAAGAAGAAGGTAATAGGTACTAAATGGATTTGGAAAGCTAAGTATAAAGCTGATGGAACATTAGAAAAGTATAAGGCACGATTAGTTGCACAGGGTTTTTCACAGATTGAAGGGTTTGATGTTCAAGAAACTTTTGCACCAACAGCACGCATGACAACTATTCGGACGGTACTTGCAGTAGCTGCACAAAAGTCCTGGCCTATTTTCCAGATGGATGTCAAATCAGCATTTTTGAATTGTCACCTCAAGGAGGAGGTATATGTATCTCAATCACCAGGTTTTGAGGTGCCCAATTCAGAAAATAAAGTTTGCAGGTTGAAGAAAGCTTTGTATGGACTTAAGCAAGCTCCACGAGCTTGGTACCAACGAATAGATCATTTTTTCAAAAATATGGGTTTTGAAAGAAGTACTTCTGATGCTAACTTGTATGTAACGAAAAGGGATAGCAAGCTAGTTGTTGTCATTGTATATGTAGATGATTTGATCATTACAGGAGATCATCAGGAACTCATCAATCAAACTCGGATCAGCTTGGGAACTGAGTTTGAAATGACAGACTTAGGTCTACTCCATTTTTGTCTGGGAATTGAAGTATGGCAAAGGAAGGATGGCATTTTCATCTCACAACAAAAATATTCCAAAGAAATTCTCAAGGCATTTGGAATGATGGACTGCAAACCAATTAGCACACCTATGGAGGTAAATCATAAGCTATCTATGGATGATAACATGCCTGATGTAGATGCTAAGAAGTATAGGAAGCTCGTTGGAAGTCTTATTTTTCTGTGCAACACTAGACTAGACATTTGCTATGTTGTTGGAGTGTTAAGCAGGTTTTCCAACAAACCTAGGGAGAGTCACTGGAATGCTGGTATGCGAATTCTAAGGTACATTGCAGGAACCTTGGATTTTGGTATTTTGTATACCACATGTGATACACTCCAAGGATATTGTGACTCAGATTGGGCTGGAGATTGTGATTCTAGAAAATCAGTTTCTGGATATTGTTTCTCACTTGGTTCAGGAATATTTTCTTGGGTAAGTAGGAAGCAACCAACTCTCGCACTCTCCTCCACTGAAGCAGAGTACAAAGCAGCTTGTTTTGCTTCTTGTGAGGCAGTCTGGTTAAGGAGAATTCTTGCAGATCTAGGCTTTCCATCAAATATGCCAACTGTACTCAAGTGTGATAATCAAAGTTGTATGGCTATTGCAAAGAACCCAGTATTTCATGCTCGCACCAAGCACATAGAAGTACAGTACCATTACATTCGTGAGCTAATTGAAGATGAAATTGTGGAGCTAGAATATTGCCCAACAGAGGCAAATTGTGCTCACATATTCACTAAAGCACTTGGAAGAGAGCAGCTCAACAAGCATCTTCAACAGATGGGCATAGGACCGAGACCTACTTGATTTATCATCGGTAAACATTGAGGGGGGGTGTTAGTATATGATCAATGTCTACCCCTCATGATTGTATGCACATTTTGTAAGGCCCCCTTTATGAGGAGAAGCCAATCGTGCATTACCCAATTGATGGGAATCCCAACTTGAATGTTGGATGAAGGTCATATTGGACCATGTAAGGTATTATAAGGAAAGGGAGTTACCAGGGTCCCCAATTGTGGGGTCCGGGGCAGCGGTGAGCAGCCCCGACTGGGGGGTCCAAGGGGGCCAGCGGGCCCCCTGGTGGGGGTCCGAGGGCAGCGCCCCCGGCGCGACGGTAAAGGGAATATTCCATGGAATATTCCCTGTCGGAGTCAGAAATCCATTAGGGCGAAAAACGGCCGAAAAGGGGCTGTTTGCTAATGAGAGATTAAGGAAATTGACAAATAGCGTCTTTCCACGTGTACAAGAATATAACATTGCTGTCTCTTTTAACCGTATGGAGAATTTCTTTTTTTAATACAATTTTCTTTCAAAGCGCCGCTAAAGTGATGAAGAGTCTCGTATTCAGTGTACAATTTTTCGGTTTGATGCAAAAAAAGATACTTTTGCACACTACACAAAGCATATTCTCGAATTTCCAAGAAGGAATTGATTTTTGAAGATACGAAATATTTTTGGGTTCACAAAATGTCATGATCATTCAACGACAGGGTTAACATCAAATCAAAAGTTTCCACGTGTACAAAGCCTTTTTTTCTATAAATACTGCCAAAATTTGTGAACGTCGGTTTCTCGCTTTGAACATTCTTCTTCTCCTAAGTTCAAATGGCTTCTTCTTCTCGTCGTCCTTCCAATCGCGTAACTTCATGTGAGGTTTACAACAGAAGAGAGGATTCTTTGTGGAAACCTCTTTCCGTGAAAGTAAATGACTGGGTTACTATGCTTCCTAGTTGTAGAGGTGCCCATAAAGTCAAGCGTGCCAAAAGAGACAACACAAGAAACCATTGGAAGGGACGTATTCTCAGTTTCAAATTGAAGAGATGCGGTTGGTTTGCACGAGTACAACATGTGTACACCGCTAAGGATCTTGTTCTAGAAAATCATTTGCAATTCCCTTCGTACTGTAAGTGAAGCTTGACAATGCTCTTCTATCATTCCAGTTGATTTTGTATAATGAAACATATGTTTTTGTACTGCAGATATCTTTCCTTCCAATATTGTGGAATGGCAACCTGTTGAATGTTTAACAGGAACATTCAGAGTTCTTCATAAGGAATATGCAGAACTCATGTATGCAGAGAAATCTGTTCAATTCTTCAATAGCATAGAGTTATTTGTCCATTATGCAGATTATCAAGTGCCGTCAGGGAGGAGTTCTTATGGAATTCTTGTACATGTACCTAGTCCTTGCATCTCTTCATTAGATTGGGATGCTCCTGATCATTCAACAGTTTCAAGTTTTCTCTGCAAAATTAAATTTGACATCCAGAAGGCAATGTCAGCAGGCCGAATTTCGAGAAGGATAAAGATTCAATGGTTTTTGCCTATTCATGTCTTTGTAGCATGCTTTAAAAACATGTTATTACAGAAAACAAAAACAATGTGGTTGAATAGGAGAGTCCCTATTTCAGAGATTGATGATGTTTTAGGTAGGGAATGGGATAGCAAAGAAGTTCAAAAGCTAGGTGACATTATTTTATGTAAAGTTAGTCCCAATTCTCTTTCAATCTCATATCAGATATGTCGACAATCTCTGGTTCTAGGATATGACTATAGAAGGTGGAAAAAAGAGCTTGGACTTTGGATAGCCTTGGACTCAGAGGAGAGCTATCCAGAATTTGAGTTAGAAGTATTGATTCATCCAGATTTTCAATCAAGGAAAATAATTGTCACTGCAAATTGGAATCTCAGAAATGTAAGGGAGCTTCTAGAATACCTTGATGAGGTATCATCTCAGTGTAGATTCTCAATTGATGATGCAATAGTTAACATTAGATCAGAGAAATCATTATCTTGCATAAGCTGCCTGCCACCAAGGGTGATTAAGTTCCAACCTTTAAGATTGTAACAAGTTAACCCTGACATTCTTACATAATGTATCTTCATCTAATAGAAGCTTCTATTGATACTTCCATTGAATTTTCTTGGCAGGATGGTTACAAACAATGTGTGTCAAATTATTAATTTTAAATGTCTTAGATATTTTTTAGGTCCTTAATTTCATATTTCCATTGATTTTTTTTTGCAGGAGTGAATTGATGACTAAGAAATAATTATACAAGAACTTGCATAAGTTAATTCTAGATGAAGAAGAGATTTAGAATTGAATATCTAATTTCAATTTAATAATTATAGTCTATCAAAGGTGCACACTAGTCTCAGTTAAATAATTTGATTCTATCCAACTTTTCTTTCCTCAAGTAATGCAAGAGAAATTATCGTGGTACACATAACAAGTAATATAAGAGAGTGTGGAGAACTTGGTGCAAATTCCAATCCAAGGTTTGGTATTTCAATATTAGAAGAGCATGTCTTAAGGCATAAAGCAAAGGAGACGAGATAAGTGAAGACGACCGATGCAAGCGACTAGTGCAATCTGAAATTGTCGGATGGCCCTTATCGCTTACATCGGTCGTGTTAGCAAACTACCGCGAGAGAAATTATCATGGTACAAACGCAAACTACCAAGTAATATAAGAGAGTGTGGAGAACTTGGTGCAAATTCCAATCCAAGGTTTGGTATTTCAATATTAGAAGAGCATGTCTTAAGGCATAAAGCAGAGGAGACAAGATAAGTGAAGACGACCGATGCAAGCGGCTAGTGCAATCTGAAATTGTCGGATGGCCCTTATCGCTTACATCGGTCGTGTTAGCAAACTACCGCGAGAGAAATTATCATGGTAAAAACGCAAACTACCAAGTAATACAAGAGAGAGTGGAGAACTTGGTGCAAATTCCAATCCAAGGTTTGGTATTTCAATATTAGAAGAGCATGTCTTAAGGCATAAAGCAGAGGAGACGAGATAAGTGAAGACGACCGATGCAAGTGACTAGTGCAATCTGAAATTGTCGGATGGCCCTTATCGCTTACATCGGTCGTGTTAGCAAACTACCGCGAGAGACTTCAAGAAGTGACCTTGCGTAAAGATTTGACTCACGAGTATAAAAACTAGCAACAGCGATGAAATGGATAATACGAACGATGCAAGCAATAGGGGCAATCCAAGATTCTCCGATTCCCCGTATCGCTTGTATCGGTCGTGTCCTCTTAATTCTTTATGTCCTTCTGTAACTTCTCGAATTTAAACACTTTCCAACAGGAATGAAGTAAAAAACCCACAATGCATTCATAATTGTGACATTAATAAACTTAATTGGACCATCCAATGAACTTTTGTCAAACTCTCAAGAGGTTCAATACAACTGTGACCATCTTCCAGATGAAGATTGGCATAACTACATACAATTTGTTAAAAAATAAATCTTCCAACTTTGATTGGCTTTACAATTGATTTCAATCTAAGACTCAAAAATTGATTTAACCCTTTCTATCCTTTTTAGAGCCTTGCTTTCTCTGTTGCTTCTGTCCCTTTTTGGAGCTTTCAGCTTGACTCTTTATGTTGTTCCCATGCTTTAGTGGTGAGTGAAGAGGAAGCCCTTTCTTTTTATCTTCAGACTGTTTTTTATCAGGTGGAGGGGGTGGAGGTGAGTCTGGATCATATGGGCAGATTGCATGTTTCATGATACTATTTATTGCTCTCTCTCTGATCAAGATGATCCATGCATCCGAGTAGTCTAATAAATTCAATTCAGGACTGTGGAACCTTCTTTCCAAGAATCTTACAGCATTTGCAATCACTCTCCAGCCACATGATGTTGAGTCTCTCTGCAATGGCACATGAATTTGGCTGTATCCAAATTGCTTTTGTTCATTCATTTTAGCTATTCCTAGAAAATTCTGATCAATATGCATCTTGAGAAGCTTTGCAGCACTGCATTGTAAAGTGAAAATCAAAACGGGGCATGGCTTTAAAATAGAGAACAACAAAATGTATAGTAACTTACACTTTGCAATTCCCATGCTGTGATGGAAGAGAATTGAGGAAAAGAGCTTGATATGCATTGAATTCCACAATAATCAAACTCCAATGGCCCCTGTCAATGAGTTGCATGTAAATATACTTTCTTAAATGAAACAAATATGTTTCCAAAATGAAGATGAATACTTACTTTTCAATATATGGGTAAATAACACATTCTACTTCTTCTGTAAAATCCTGTAGAAAGGACTTGGCATCTCCATGTTTATGCAAAAAACACTGTGTCACTAGAGGATCTAAAATAAATACTTTTCTTTGAACCGCTTCCTCACATTGTTGAAGAAGAACCCTACAAATCAAGAAATAAAAATGCAGTTAAGGAACTAGGAAATTATGCAAAACAAAAGCATTTTAAGGCCTCTAGATATACCTGAGTGAAATGTTGACCACACTATCTGATATTCAACATGAAGCTCCCTCAACATTTTGTTATCTTCAGGTCTAATGTCAAGAAACAATTCACTTTGCCATGGCATTCCAACATTAACTATTACCTGCCCATCTCCTTTCTTGAGGAGCTCTTTATTTGCTTTCTGTAACTTTTGAATCTGGGTTAAGATGGCACTTTCCTCTGTAAATAATCCCTGCTTTTTCCTCTCCTCCTCACTATTTGCTGCAGTTCTAGTCTCATGATCATGAGTGACTTGAGCGTTGATCTCTTCAATGACAACTGTTGTTTTAGGTGCTCGAGCTGGAGGTATATTTAAAATATTGAAGAATTTTTTATCGTGGTGATCAATAGGAACCAGAGCTTTATCAAACTTATATCTTATTCTTGAAACAATAACATAATCCTTCGCCATTAGTGTTACCCTATGAGAATGAGCAGCACATAAGTAGGCATCATTCATGAAATCAATAGCAAAGTCCTTTGCAGCTTCTTGCAGGCATAGGAGTGCTTGAGTTTGCCACCTCACATTGACAAAGGATGAGGTCTTCATCAAAGAACAGAGGTTGGCTGAGATCTGCTTGACAACTCTCATAAATGGAAGTCTTGGGATCAACAATCCCACAGACTTTTGAGCTCTTCTAATTTCCCTCAAGGACTTTACATGGTAGTTGACCCTTTTTTTTGAAGGCTTGTCTGGCACATTGGCTTGAACCTTCTGGGAATTTTGCTCCTGGACATTTTCCCCTTGGGCATTTTTGTCCTGACCCTCAGGGTACAACTTCCTTGCTGTCTTTTTGGTTCTAGCCATACTCTGCAAAAAATCAGTCTTTAGGCAAGGAATTAGGAAAAGTGGAATATTCCACTGTCAAAACTTACTCTCAAAAAGCTATGATCAATGACTCTTTCCACTATCAGAGGCACGACCGATGCAAGCGATAACAGTCATCCGGAAATGCCCGGATGTCCCTGATCGCTTGCATCGGTCGTCTTTAAATTAATCATCAAATATCAATAAATAATATGATCTTACAATGCAAAATACTCAATTATCACTAAGATAAAGATAATTGGAAAACTATAATCAATGACTCTTTCCACTATCAGAGGCACGACCGATGCAAGTGATAGCAGTCATCCGAAAATGCCCGAATGTCCCTGATCGCTTGCATTGGTCGTCTTCAAATTTATCATCAAATATCAATGAAATATATCTTACAATTCAAAATACTCAATTATCACTAAGAAAACGATAATTGGAAAACTATAATGAATGACTCTTTCCAGTATCAGAGGCACGACCGATGCAAGCAAAAGCAGTCATCCGAAAATGCTCGTATGTCCCTGATCGCTTGCATCGGTCGTCTTTAAATTTATCATGAAATATCAATAAAATATATCTTACAATGCAAAATACTCAATTACCACTAAGAAAAAGATAATTGGAAAACTATAATCAATGAATCGTTCCACTGTAAAAGACACGACCGATCCAAGCGATAAGAGTTATCCGTAAATGCCCGGACGTCCCTCATCGCTTGCATCGGTCGTCCCTGAATTCATCATCATATTTCAATAAATAGTAGTTAAAATAAAGGTAACAATGCGTTATACTCAAGCATAGCAAAGGAAACCAAAATTTGCAAGCTATGATCAAGGACTCGATGATATTAAAAAACATGACCGATCCAAGCGATTAGGGTTATCCAAAAATCTCGGATGTCCCTAATCGCTTGCATCGGTCGTGTCCACATTACCTTACGTAGAGAGCGCTCTCTATAGAAATTGTGAAGTAGCCTAAAAACGTGGTGGCAATGGAACCTCGACGCTTGGCAAGTGTTGACAGAAAAAAATGAAGGAAATGAATAGGGAAGCTTAAATAGGTCCCAAAACTGAGTTGATCATTGTGCCACGTGGCATGCCCTGATTGGTCCACGTCAGATACCCGTTGCGAATTCCAACGTCTTTTGCCACGTGGCATGATTTGATTGATCCACGTCATCTATCCGTTGCATCGGGGAACGTACACTTTACCATGTGGCACTCTATGATTGGTCCATTCGACCGTTTCTTCCCTCCTCGCCTATAGAAAGCTACTTCCTTCACAAACTCAAACTTTCAACCTTCAAAGAACTTGTCTCACTAGAGACACGACCGATCCAAGTGATAAGAGTCATCCGTAAATGCCCGGATGTCACTCATCGCTTGCATCGGTCGTCCCTGAATTCATCATCATATTTCAATAAATAGAAGTTAAAATAAAGGTAACAATGCGTTATACTCAAGCAACACAAAAGAAACCAAAATTTGCAAGGTATGATCAAGGACTCGATGCTATTTAAAAAACATGACTGATCCAAGCGATTAGGGTTATCCAAAAATCTCGGATGTCCCTAATCGCTTGCATCGGTCGTGTCCACATTACCTTACGGAGAGAGCGCTCTCTATAGAAATTGTGAAGTAGCCAAAAAACTTGGTGGCAATGGAACCTCCACGCTTGGCAAGTGTTGACAAAAAAAAAAGAAGCAAATGAATAGGGAAGCTTAAGTAGGTCCCAAAACTGAGTTGATCATTGTGCCATGTGGCATGCCTCGATTGGTCCACGTCAGATACCCGTTGCGAATTCCAATGTATTTTGCCACGTGGCATGATTTGATTGATCCACGTCATCTATCCGTTGCATCGGGCAATGTACACTTTGCCACGTGGCACTCTGTGATTGGTCCACCTCATTCGACCGTTTCTTCCCTCCTCGCCTATAAATACCTATTTCTTCACAAACTCAAACTTTCAACCTTCAGAGAATTTCTCACCTACATGTGTATTTTTCTTTCGTCGCCAACACGACCGATACAAGCGATTTTCGCCGTTTGACCTATGTTGACTCGCTCTAGTCGCTTGCATCGGTTGTGTTCTCCTAATAGACATACAAGAGAAGCTGCAGCTTAGATGGAGGTAATGAACGAGATCCTTAGTGTCTCTCCATCAGAGAAACTTCTTGATTTCATGGTTCAAGAGGGTTTAAGTGTAGATTATTTTCCTGATGCAATGACCATATTCAACCCCGAAATTGATTTTGAAAAACTCTTAGAGAACTCGAAAAGTTTTCTTAAGGATGAGTGGGAGATTTTCTTGGGGTTGGTCAATGGGAGGATCCTTTCTATTTCTCAGAAAACCTATGTCCATCCTCACATCTTTGGGAAGGATCCAATAGATAGGGCTAAAATCACAAGAAAATGCAGAAGGATATCCCCTTTGCCAGGGAAGCTTGATTTATGCCCAGAGCATGAAAAGGACTGCTGCTTGCTCCCTTTAAACATTGCTTTCTTGATATGGCTTGATCATATCTCAGTTGAAAGGGAGGAAAATGTTCATGATGAAGACGAGCCTTGCTTAGAGCTGGCACTTGAGGCTAGCTCAAAAACTATGAAAGGTGTCATGGAGATTGTTGAGGAGATCAATCTCCAAGCAGAAGAAGAGCAGGTCAAAGATTTTGATGTGGCCACTTTTAAAGCAGAGACTGCAATAAGGGAGCCAACTGAAGAAGTTCAAGTGTCTGAGAAGTCCCTACTTCTCCCAAATCTACCTTTTTACTTTATCTCTGGGAAAGAGTTCGTACCTCTATTTTACATTCAGGAACTTTTCAATCTAAGGGAGGACTACTGTCTTGCAGCTATAGCTGAGGCAGAAGAAGTTGCAATGAGATTCATCAATAAGAAAGGAGAAAGAAGAGAGGAATTTTTGCGTCTTGATTTGGATTTGTCTAATGAAGAATTCAAAGATTCATCACAAGGTCTTTCAAAATGCTTTGAGAAAGCTATCTCAGAGAAGCCAAAACTTGCTGATGAAGAGTTTGATGAGCATCAGAAGCAACTTGGAATATACTCATTTATTCATTCTTGGATGTCGCTGAGGACAAAGGAACAATTTGTATTGACTCAAAAGAGCTCATTGAGGAGGAAGATGAGGTCAAGGTATGTTGTTTGATATATTCTATAAATTAAAGTTTTTGTCCGAGATCTCTATTTTTAAGTGAGAAAATGACCACGACCGATGCAAGCGATACAACCTAACGGATAATCTCCGTTGGGCCTTATCGCTTGTATCGGTCGTGTTCGGACTTGAAGAGGAAGATGAGGTCAAGTATGTAGTAAAATATATTCTCATGATTTAAAGGCAAAGGAGATGAGATGGGCTTGATGCAAAATCTCTATCTTGTGTCAGTTTGTCTAAGTTCTCCATTAGAAGTGTCAGAAGTCGATCACGACCGATGCAAGCGACAAGGCCCATCAGATATTTTCCGTCGGGCCTCATCGCTTGCATCGGTCGTGTTTGGACTTTAGGAAGATGATGTCAAGGTATGCAGTTAACTATATTCTCAAGAACTTTAGGTTAAGGATATGAGATGGGACCAATGCAAAATCTCTTTCTTGTATCAGATTTGTCCAAGTTCTCCATTCGAAGTGTCAGAAATGGATCACGACCGATGCAAGCGATTAGGCCCATCGGATATTTTCCGCTGGGCCTCATCGCTTGCATCGGTCGTGTTTGGACTTGAGGAAGATGACGTCAAGGTATACAGTTAACTATGTTCTCAAGAACTTTAGGTTAAGGATATGAGATGGGACCAATGCAAAATCTCTTTCTTGTATCAGATTTGTCCAAGTTCTCCATTCGAAATGTCAGAAATGGATCACGACCGATGCAAGCGATTAGGCTCATCGGATATTTTCCGCTGGGCCTCATCGCTTGCATCGGTCGTGTTTGGACTTGAGGAAGATGACGTCAAGGTATACAGTTAACTATGTTCTCAAGAACTTTAGGTTAAGGATATGAGATGGGACCAATGCAAAATCTCTTTCTTGTATCAGATTTGTCCAAGTTCTCCATTCGAAGTGTTAGAAATGGATCACGACCGATGCAAGCGATTAGGCCCATCGGATATTTTCCGCTGGGCCTTATCGCTTGTATCGGTCGTGTCTAGGAGTTGCATGCAGCAATGATAATACATGTCTTGCTTGTGGGAATTCCCCTCATTTATCAAACATTAGATGTTTCTAGGCAGTTTGCAAATAGATATTGATGACGACCGATGCAAGCGATAACGACAATCTGAATTTCTCTGAAGACCCTTATCGCTTGCATCAGTCGTGTCTCTTGCTTTTCTTTCTAATAGTTTCAAGTTACTTCACATGTTTCCTTAAGTGTGCTTGCACTTCATCTAACCATGTTTTTCATTTTTATCACAGTTAACTTTATTGGATGAAGACAATTACCTTGGCAGGGGCAAGGGAACAAGAAAAGCCTTAGAAGAGAAAGGAAAAGCAAAGGTGGATATTCATTCTATTATCCACTATCTTCCAAAGTTGAACCCAGACACTTTTTGTGTTATTCACAAGCACTATAGTGAGGAGCCAGACTTTGCATTGTTCTGCTTGAGGACTCTATCAAAATACATGGGTTTTACTCCAATACCCTTTAATGCTTTCAGAGTTTTACTGCTTGAAAGAGCAACTGCATTCAAAATTTTTGGATATGCCCCAGGACTCAATGCTTCAAGGGCAGGGTACTTTCTTTGTTATTCAAGCTATGCAATGGCTGCAGGGGTGTCAGATTTAAAAAGCATTGCTGGATACAGGAGAAAAGAGTTCCTGAGATATAGAGGTGATTTGCCAGAGCCAAGCTCTTTCAAAAGGCTCAAGGAATGACTTGATTTTTTCAAATTCTATATCTCAACAAATGTACATATACAGAAATTACCCAATGTGATATAAGACATTGCAAATTTTTTTGGTGTAATTGTTATTGATTCTCTCGTCAAAGTCATCTGATGGTAGTAGACATATTTCTTTTCAAAGCATAATACATCATGAAATGTACATACATGACATCTTTTATTTCTCAAAGAAATAAAAGACATTGCAAATATTAAAGCTCTGTTTGAAATGTGGTCTTTTTCAGTTTGTGATATTGATACATGATTTGTCTGGAGATAGCCATATCCTTCTGATTATATTTGGCATGAGGTCCTTTGTAATTGTCTTCTAAAGAACCAATCAAAAAGCTCTCTGAAGGCATTGCTCTTTGTTACTCCTCCTCCTTTCCTTGTACACCTAAAGAAGCTTGTCCTTGCTTGATAATGAGATTTTTCCATGCCTTGGGTGTTCCACATGGCAAGTGGTTCTTTTTCTGCAAAGAATGTACCATGCACAAGAAGAATATGCTAGAAAGCAGAAGAATTTCATTAGATCTTTATTTCAATTAAAAATAAATAAATTGAATAAAATATCTTTGGAGCTCACCAAGTAGTATGTTATGTCTTTGGCACCCCATGCCTCTATGATGGTTTCTATAAGCTCTGTGGTCGCCTTTCTGAAATCTGTCACATAACTTTTTGATGTTACCTGCTGCCTCATGATCTTTAAAAGATTATCTAGTTTGACCCACACATCCATTCTCTTTTTTGCTATTTCTGGTTTGCTTTTTACATTAGTCGTGACCTCACAAAATGTTTTCCATGAATTCCACATGGCATTAAGTTGTTTGCCATCATGGTTGCTGAAGAATCTCCTTGCTTTTGCACCTCCCATTGAGACATCCTGTAAAACATCACCTGTATTTTGTGAAAGCTTTGGATCTTTTCTTAGATGAACATCACCACCATGAAACCCCATTTCTGAAAGAAGACAGTCACATTTTTTTATGCATTCATCTGCAAGAGTTGTAGGCTTGATAGAATATGCATAATCCAAGTGAAGACGGACCAACTTGTCAATGATTCTTAACTCTGCATGTAGTGTACATATGTGTACATTTGTCAATGCTATTGGAAGTATGGGATCCCAAATCATTGAAGAAGATGAGTAGTTACGAAGAATAACATTTTGTCTAGAAGGAGCCTCTTCACCCTCAGCTCTAGTAATCCATCCATTTGTGCCTGGGCTTTGCATGCAGTACAAGCAAGGGTATTTAGAATTTGCTCCCCCACTTATACCAAACATGCATTTGAGTGTCTTTAGGTCTCCACTCAAATGCCACTCAACTTGAAAGTTTCCGTAGTCTTTGACATTCAACAATTCTCCTGCATGATGCCCTTGGATAACATTTGGAATGTTTGTCTGTGAGAATAACCATTTAAGTGTTTTATGGCTCTCAGATGGAACTTGAGCACAACCAACCCACCATAACTCCATTTCTGATTGTACTTTGAGAGATGGAGTATCCAATTTCCCAAGGCTATAGTCCAAAGCTTTGTTCATCAGTGCAATGCTTATTCTCTCCATCTTTTGATGTTTTTTAAGCTCAGCTTCATCAAGTTTGATTACAAATTTAAATAGACCAGAACATTCATGCTCTTTTATATTATAGAACTGAACCATGTATGTTTGAAGTTTTATAACATCTATCCATATGTTGTTAAATGCATTGTAAGTGAAATGTAACTTTTGTTTTCCTACTTCGTAAGGCATGTTACCGTGAATATGTTTATATTCACCAAATACTGATGTGATCTTCTTATTCAAGCAGAGCCGAAACTTTCCTACATGATGGGGTCTAGGCAATCCAAAACTTCTAACTTTGTTAAATTTTAAAAATTCACACCAAACTTTTGAAATTGCTCTATAACCTTTCCTACTCACTCCGACACTATCACAAATATTTTGAATTTGAGATGGTTCTAGTAAAAGATTCATTTCTGTCATGAGTTTTTGAAAAACAAAGCGTTTCAAGCATGTATTTTCATTTAGTTTCAATAGTCTTAAAACATCATTTTGACTCAAAATTTCATTACAGAAATGTATGTGCTCAAAACTGCTCGACATATTGAAACCTAGCACATTTGTCACATGATCTCTAACAATTTTCATTCTTTTCTTTTTCTGGCCAGATTTTTCAGTCAAATCTAAAAAAGGTTTTACTCGTTTTGACCGCATTCTCAAACCTATAGGAGTTTCTTTCATTTTTTTAAAAGACTCTAACTGAGAAGATAAAGTGGATAATTTGTTTTCTAGCTCCCTCATATGTAAATTCTTCTGGTGTAGTGTGTTTTGTAAATAGTTTATGTATTGTACATAATTCCTTGAAATATCCCAGAGCCTTGAACAATAGCCTCGTAAACCATCCTCACCATCTCCCACAAATCTAATCAGATCATGAAGATTATGAAAAGGGGGGTACCTTCCAATTTGTGGATCAATTGGATAAACAGATCCATCTGTCCATATGTCGATATGTTTCTTGCCTTCCTTTCGCAATCCATCCACTTCAAGAGGATGAAGAGCCCTTCGAAATACGTTTCTTGTCGTCGCATACTCCTGACTAACTGCAATGTTGATATGGAACGTTCTACAATGATTTCGATTGTTTGAAAGCTCAGGGAGAGTATTTGGGTTAACGTTCTCCATGGTCTGCTATGAAAAATGACCAGCAAGTGTCTAAAATGACGTGAAAGGGAGAAACAGGCTTGCTATGAAAAGTAGAGAAAAAAAGCGCAAAACATCATCAGCACACATTATATAGGTCCGTGAACAAGAGGAAAATTCAACTTTTGAGGCGTAAGATATCACACAAACTTCGAGGCGTAAGATATCACACAAACTTTTCATGATTATATGATACGAGTTTCTCTCTCTTCAAAATTTGCATAAGATACGTTTTAAATGAACTTACACAGAATTTCTTAAAGGATTTGACAACTTTAATCCCGATTAAGCACAACTAATTGAAATCCTTACACGGCCCTTTTTGGGCCGTTTTTCGCCCTAATTGATTTATATTTGTTAGGTCGGTTCAACCAGTCTAAGCCGTGTATGGCAATTACGCGGGCGGTGGCCGCCCACGCTCTACCGCCCATGTATAGCCGTCCATGGCAGGCCACCCATGATCCTATATATACATGAGTTCTGCACTACCTAAGACACTGAGTTGAGCCAGCATACCTCTACCTTGTATCTCCCTATCTAGAGTTGTCTAGATCACCATTTAAGCTCTACCTGAGAGCGCACGGGTGGACAACGCCATCATCTTTGTACTTGCTGCTAGTAGAAAATTGTTGAGATTCTCCTATATCTGTTATCTTCTCTACTATTGCTCCTATGTTATATTGTGTAACTATTGTCTTACAGATATTTGGATGTTATAGAAATATGCTTCTTTCTATGAACTCACACAGGGATGTATATGTGGTAAGCACGTTTTTGTTAACTGGGACAATTGCAGCGCATGCAAGAGGGGAGCCGAAATGCTACCCCTTAACAGAAGCATGCATATATACATCACCACGAATGTCATGGAGGATAGCTATCAAAAAGGTACTCTTAGTTTTTGCATGGAGGCCACCAAGTTGGATGGACGCGCGCTGCAGGAGACAAAAGAACTTGAAAGTCTGATTTTGTATATAAAGAAGAACGAACGCTGTGAAAATAGGGGAAGGCCAATTCAATGTTCTTTTCAGGAAAATTAGCAGAGAAGAAGAAAGTGGCGCTGACGGCTGAAAGGAGAGCTGTGCACAATTTTGGAGGGCAGTTCTCCTTGGTCTGCGTGAACCTACCTGTAATACCCGCTATTCTCAAGAATCTTGATGAACATCTGATGATCGAACGATTTCAATTGATCATTTTTCATCTGCCACAATCCGGATGGCAGAGGGCAGCGCACGATTTAAACCCATCGAAAGTCTAACACTCATCTACAACACTGGAGAGGAACATCTTGATCGGGCAGAATAACTTGTTGTGGGAATAGCAGTGCTAGCCGAGATCTGGAAGGATCAGAGAAAGTAGCAGGAAGCTAAAGAAACAAGCGCTGATGATCTGATAAAGGCGCTGAATATGGGAAGAATTGAATCTAGAAGGGAGAACGATCTCAACAGAGCACTATAAATGACCGAAGGAGAAGAAGATACGAAAAGGAGATGCCATGGCGAATGATGAAAAAAAAGATAGTAACACATTTTGTACGCAAAGACTTTGACCCGCATGGATGTTTGGCAATTCTGCGAAAAGAAAATCTCTGATGCTCTATTTTGCAACCATCTTTGAGGCCGTACTCATCACAGAGGATATCGATAGAAGAAGGAAGATGGCAGTACAATTTTTGCTATGCACGTTTAACTACAAAGGTCTGATAGGATTGCGTTCGTAAATATTGACAAAAAGGAGTAGGAGGTCGGAGATGTGATAGGCTCAGCACATATAAAGAAGTAGAAGTAACATGATGTATTTAACTTCTCTTATACATATCTATCTATTTGTTGCCTGGCAAATACTTCTTTTTCATGTCCTTTTCCAATGAACAATATATCCTTTGTTTTGAAGCGAGTAGAAGCAAACGTAGAGATGGAAATCTCTATGACACTCACCCCCACCAAACCTGTGCTTCCTTTGGATGCACCAACCTGAGAATAAACCTGTCTTCTTCATATCATGAAATGTGTTTATATATCATTTTGTTACAAAATCTTCAAGTGCATAGGAAAAAAAAATAGTAAAGTGCCTTATGCAAGGCCATGTAATTAGCCCTATAGATTGCATACTTTTAAAATGCATGTATAAAAGTCATGGTGCAAACAATAAAGGAAATAGCTTCTGATGACGAGGCTTGTGCTCTCATCTTTCATACATCAATATGAAAACACATAAATCCTTACAATCACTCTTATGTGCAAGGGTAACACTCAGTTTGTGCCCCGATGCATGGTCATGTAATGTGACCCTTTCACATGCATACTTTAAGTGCATTTTCAAAAATTTATGGTGCATAAGGGATAAGAGCTTTTGATGAAGAGGTTTTATGTTCCAGACTTAGACTTTGCTCGCAGATTTTTATCATACATGTTACAATCTAGATTGGTGCAAATGGACGTGCACCTAAGAGAAAAGCTCAACATGTGTTTTTACATAGATTGATGCGTACTTTAAATGCAAGATTAAACAAAATGGTGCAAAAATGGAAGTAAAAGGTTATTCATAGTCTATTCTTGAAGAAAAACTTGGTTGTCCATAAACTCCCATTCTTCATCCTAAACCTGAAAAATAATTCATCTTGAAACACTTGTGAGAAACATAACTATTAGCATACTTAAACCAAATATAGCAATCCAAGATAATACTTCTCGATAATCCATCTGTAATAACCAAAGCAGTATTAATTCAAATTTTAAACATATAATAAAAAAAAGTAAAATTTCTTTGATCAATGATACGTTACCTTTTTTATGAGGAAGTAGGTTATAACTCCCATGCTCATAATTACCTTTTGATGAGGGAGAGGTAAAACTCCCGTGCTGGCAATTACCTTTTGATGAGATATTTACACTTTAAGCACGTCATCATCTGGCTAGAAAAAATTAGATTATAGAAACTTTTTTTTTTCATGATATGAAGAAGACAGGTTTATTCTCAGGTTGGTGCATCCAGAGGAAGAACAGGTTCGGTGGGGGTGAGTGTCATAGAGATTTTTCATCTCTACTCTCGCTTCTTCTTGCCTCAAATCAGATCATTGTTTGGAACAAAGGTTCACGATGTCAACCTCAAGTAGAAGGTCGGAGATGTCATGCCCGGAGAGATGACCACCCACACCTCCTGCTCCTTTTTGTCAATATTTACAAACACAATCCTATCAGACCTCTGCAGTTAAACGTGCATAGCAAAAATTGTACTGCCATCTTCCTTCTTCTATCGGTATCCTCTGTGATTAGTACGGCCTCAGAGATGGTTGCAAAATAGAGCATCAGAGATTTTCTTTTCGCAGAATTGCCAAACATCCATGCGGGTCAAAGTCTTTGCGTACAAAATGTGTTACTATCTTTTCTTTCATCATTCTCCATGGCGTCTCCTTTTCGTATCTTCTTCTCCTTCGATCATTTATAATGCTCTCTTGAAATCATTCTCCCTTCCAGATTCAATTCTTCCCATATTCAGTGCCTTTATCAGATCATCAGTGCTTGTTTCTTCAGCTTCCTGCTACTTTCTCTGATCCTTCCAGATCGCGGCCAGCACTACTATTCCCACAACAAGTTATTTTGCCCGATCAAGATGTTCCTCTCTAGTGTTGTAGATGAGTGTTAGACTTTCGATGGCTTTAAATCGTATGCTACCCTCTGCCATCCAGATCGTGGCAGATGAAAAATGATCAATTAAAATCATTCGATCATCAGATGTTCATCAAGATTCTTGAGAATAGTGGGTATTATAGGTAGGTTCAAGCAGACCAAGGAGAACTGCCCTCCAAAATTGTGTGCAACTCTCCTTTCAGCCGTCAACACCCTTTCTTCTTCTCTGCTAATTTGCCTGAAAAGAACATTGAATTGGCCTTCCCCTATTCTTACAGCGTTCGTTCTTCTTTATACAAAATCAGACCTTCAAGTTCTTTTATCTCCTGTAGCGTGCGTCCGTCCGATTTGGCGGCCTCCATGCAAAAACTGAGAGTACCTTTTTGATAGCTGTCCTCCATGACATTCGTGGTGATGTATATATGCATGCTTCTGTTAAGGGGTAGCATTTCGGCTCCCCTCTTGCATGCGCTTCAATTGTCCCAATTAACAAAAACATGCTTACCACATATGCATCCCTGTGTGAGTTCGTAGAAAGAAGCATATTTCTATAACATCCAAATATCACTACTCATTCAAGGTTTTTCTATGAAGTTCTGGATATAATCAATCCCAAAAATAATCCCAAAAGATAGATGAGAAATGTTTATTACACCAATCAATGACACCATATGTGATAGGCTCAGCACATATAAAGAAGTAGAAGTAACATGATGTATTTAACTTCTCATATACATATCTATCTATTTGTTGCCTACCCAATACTTCTTTTTCATGTCCTTTTCCAATGAACAATATATCCTTTGTTTTGAAGCGAGTAGAAGCAAACATAGAGATGGAAATCTCTACGACACTCACCCCCACCAAACCTATGCTTCTTCTGGATGCACCAACCTGAGAATAAACCTGTCTTCTTCATATCATGAAATGTGTTTATATATCAATTTGTTACAAAATCTTCAAGTGCATAGGAAGAAAAATAGTAAAGTGCCTTATGCAAGGCCATGTAATTAGCCCTATAGAATGCATACTTTTAAAATCCATGTATAAAAGTCATGGTGCAAACAATAAAGGAAATAGCTTCTTATGAAGAGGCTTGTGCTCTCATCTTTCATACATCAATGTGAAAACACATAAATCCTTACAATCACTCTTAGGTGCAAGGGTAACACTTAGTTTGTGCCTCGATGCATGGTCATGTAATGTGACCCTTTCACATGCATACTTTAAGTGCATTTTCAAAGATTTATGGTGCATAAGGGATAAGAGCTTTTGATGAAGAGGTTTTATGTTCCAGACTTAGACTTTGCTCGCAGATTTTTATCATACATGTTACAATCTAGATTGGTGAGCAAAGTCGGCCTTGAGGTTGACATCGTGAACCTTTGTTCAAACAATGATCTGATTTGAGGCAAGAAGAAGTGAGAGTAGAGATGAAAATTCTCTACGACACTCACCCCCACCGAACCTGTGCTTCCTCTGGATGCACCAACCTGAGAATAAACTTGTCTTCTTCATATCATGAAATGTGTTTATATATCATTTTGTTACAAAATCTTCAAGTGCATGGGTAAAAATAGTTAAGTGCCTTATGCAAGGCCATGTATTGGGCCCTATAAAATGCATACTTTAATATGCATGTATAGAAGATATGGTGCAAATAAAAAGGAAATGGTATCTGATGATGAGGCTGGTGCACTCCCTCACATACAAGCAATGTGAGAATACACAAAACCTTACAGTCTCTCTTATGTGCATGGGTACCACTCAGTTTGTGCCTCAATGCATGGTCATGTAATGTGACCCTACCACATGCATACTTTAAGTGCATCAAAAACATAAGGGTGCAATAAGAGAGGTATTTAGCATTCAATAATGGTGGTCATCTCTCCGGGCATGACACCTTCGACCTTTTGCATTTTCTAGAGGAAATTTGATTAAAGAGAAAGTCCGATCAACAGTGCAGAGGTGATTCTCTAAGGTGGCATGGAGAGTTTGATGCGCAGAGAAGCAATTTGCTCCCAAGAGATCATGAGTTACAGAATCACGTGATGAGGATGTCTGATACTGTGAGTTTTTTTTACAATTGTTTCAAAATTACCGACTCAATGTATGTATTAAAAGAAGCATTCCTCTGTTATGCATTAATGGAGTATATATTTTCGTTGTAACTAACTTTTTCTGCGCTTTGTTTTCCATGATACCATTGTTAGTTTCTTATTAACGTAAATTATGTCTGCTATTAGTTATGTCATCCGAACTTTACTTATAGGTACACGATTCAGATTACACAAGACTGAACAATTTTGATGTGTTTTCTTTCTTGCATTTTATGAAATTCTATTTTATTGAGGAAAAAAAAAGTTTCTGTAATCTAATTTTTTTAGCCCGATGATGACGTGCTTAAAGTGTAAAGATATACTGATAATCAGACTACCATAGTTTCTGCATATATAAAAGTGAAAGGGTCGAAGACAAATCCAATACACCATTTTACCGAACCATTTTTTTGTTAAAGTTTGACATGGATTATATTCCATTTATGTGCGTATGAAATATTTTTCTTTGACTTTGGACTTGATCCACGTGCTGTTTTATGATCTAACTCCAGTGATAGAGTTATTTGTTATGAATCTTCAGAAAGCATCCGTACATCACTATTTGACCTCAGACGATTGGAAATCGTAAATATATCCACGAAACTTTAGAGTTGTCAACTATTGATCTCACAATGTGTATGTGATGCATGTGCGATAGCATTTTCCTTACTCTATATACAAAGGAGATAAAAGGTGATGTGAAATCCATCTGTGTAGGATTCGCAGTTGACAAGATTTGATCAGGAATAAAATTCATTTGAAAAAAAATAAATCACACAACAACACCTAGATTATGTTGGCAAGGCCTTTCCTTTCTGTTACAAAGAAATCTTCTTGTTTTTTTTTTTAAATAAAGGAAGTTCGGCCTTAGCCTAATCTCCCGGACTTTAATTATAATAAAGAGAAAAAGTTACAAGTGAATGGGACTAGTGCCCATGGGACCCCCCAAATCCCACAATGCAGGGGAGGAGTATGGTAAGCTACAGGGCATTACAAATGAGGCAGATAAAATTATCATCACCCTCATATGGGACCCATTTGGGTTTCAACTTGCTGTTTTCAAGGAGATAAATACAGTGATGTCTAAACGGAGGCGAACTCTTGACTCGGGAGATTCTTTTACCTAGGAGAAACAAGGATTTCTCGATCGACCATTCCTTAGGAGTTTGGCCAAAATTGACAGCACAACGCTCCCTCCAAATCTTCCAGAGAGCCTCACCTCTGATGGCATTCCACAGCCTCGATGAGCAGCCGATCGCCTCACCCAACATCACTTGTTGCCAGTTGATTTGACTCGTGAGTCTCAAAACTCGGGTCACGTGATGCCAGATAACACGGGACTTCAGGCAGTCGAAGAACAGGTGAGCTAAATCTTCGATGCACCGATGGCAACGCTTGCACCATGGCAACACACCATAGATTTTGTTAACCCTTGCATTGGTCCAGATACCTTTATGCAAGATCTGCCACATGAGAACGGACTTTTTGACCTCAATTAGGGGGTGCCAAATAGACATGAATTTTAGCTCCCACCGAAGTTTGGTCCAAGAAAGGCACCATCTCTTGTTAAGGGTGTGGTGAACATCTAAATCCTCTTTGAAGTTGGGGATTCTGATTCTGATTGAAATCTTCTAAATCCTCTTTGAAATCTTCTTGTTGCTTTTGATTCTGATTGAAAGAATGAATGCAGATTCTTTTTCCATACTGAACATGATTAAACCCGTAATTTTTGTGTACGATATATTAAATGTGGTATTTATGACTTATTACCGTGCAAAATAAGAGTCACTATTTTTTTCTTTTTTTATGAAATATCAAAACGTATTTCTTTTTTAAGATTAATGCTTTGAAGCAAATGGTGCATTGTTTTTAAGAATTTATTTGAAAAATGAAATACTCATCCTTTATAACATAAATCAAGTTATGGTTGGTAACTTATGAGTTTAAGTCGTTGAAGCTTATCCGAATGATCCTATTGCAAGCAAGTACACTTATGTTTACTTTACTGTGAATGAAAAGAAAAAAGTGATCGGAGCTCACTCATAGTTAGAAATTGATTCAAGTTGATTCGTTTTCGCTTTAATTAACACTGAATGGAGAAGTTCTTTTAATTTATGCTTTGCAATGATGAATCTTTATGAATGCTTAGATTCTGCAGGTTTAAAGAACTCGTTATGATGTAAAGCAAAATACATTTTTTTTCTTATTTGACATGGGTAAAGTGAGTCGATTGTTTTCCAAACGATTATTGAAGTTTTTACTATTTCAAGCATTCAATAGGTTTTGTACCGGATTGTAACTCACGTTGAATATCTATGTTTTATTTCTTTACGTGTCATTCAATCTAAACAAATACTTCGTTAGTTGGAATATGGTATTATAGAATAGTAAAATTAAGCATTTTCTTACTCCAAAATTGTACAAGTTCTTACCTTGATAGGAGAAAAATCTCAGTGAAAAGCCCACTTAGTGAAGACCCATAATCTTTTGTTTCTTGATTTACTAATTACTTTATGAATATATTCTTATTTATGAAAGAAATGATTGACTAATTTCGTTGATAAACTCTGAATCGTTTTCAAAGTTTTATAAATATCTCCTTCGGTTACAATCTTATGGTATTCAATAGCTTAACATCAACAACTCATATTTGACGAAAGCATAAAGATGTTTTGATGGAAGTGGTAACATTTAAGAATAGATTGGAAGATGAATCAATAGTTGAGCAAGTTTATTTGCGTAAAGAACTTGTGTTTGATGCTAGTCTTGGGGTTTGAACTAACAATGTTTCTTGAGTTTATCTATGCTCTCTGAGTCCACTTCTATCATACCTGAGTTTGCTCCAAGCACCCGGCGTGCGTCGTATTTCCTACGGTCGGCTTGATCCACCGACCGTCACTTTCGTGCCTACACCGGTTGTAGTGTGTTCACACACATCACTACCACATTATATCAACAAATATCCCCTATGTGTGATGCAATGAACAAGGAGTTGGCACTCATGTATAAGGAAGTGTCAAGCTATGTGAAAAGAGATCAATCCACAGAAGGAAGTAAGGCCAAAGCTTTGCGAAAAGTTTCAAACTTCTCTCGAGGTAAAGCCTTTGTGAAAAGATCTGCAATGTTATCTTGTGTGGGAACAGATGCCAAACTAATCTTCCAAGCACATAACCTCTCCTTGACATAATGATAATGCACCTCAATGTCCTTTTTGCATGCATGCAACATAGGGTTCCTCGTAACTACCAATGCACTCTCACTATCAGTGGTTTGCAGCTATGATAAATCTTCTCATGAACAATATATTTCTATAGTAGACTCAGATGTTTGGTACTTTGACAGTGGTGCACCCAAACATACTACCTTCAAATATAGTTTCGTTGGTTCACTTGAGCCTAGCACTACAAGGAATACTATCTCATGCACTAACAACTCCTCTTATCCTATAATGGGAGTTGGTAAGATCATTTTAATTACTGATGATGGTATTTCTTTCATATTATCAAATCCTTTGTCTGTGCTAGGAATTACGAAAAAATTGTTGTCTACTTAAGCATTAGTGAAGGTCAACTTGGTTGACAAATTTCTTGATGATAGATGTACGATTCATGATCTATTAAATAGTGATGTTATTATTGCACTTGGAATTTTATGTCAGGGCTATATAAGCTCATATACTATGCAAAATCTCTCAATGATTCAGTATGTGTAGTTTAAGATTCTTAGACTTTCTCAAATGCAAAGTTTCGACATGCACACTTTGTTTATCTGAATTTTGCTAGTCTACTACATTCACAAAAACATGAAATGGTTTCCTCTCTGCCCAAAACTTGAGGCACATGGTAAAAATATTTGTGAAGGCTGTATTTTGGGCCAAATGCAACATTCCTCCTTTTGAAAAGATGGTTCAATACCAGCTACTTAGAAATTAGAGCTTGTTCATAGTGATGTGTGTGGTCCTATGCAAACACCTTCTTTTGGGGACTACCATTACTTCATGAATTTGACTAATGATTTTTCTAGGCATGCATGGGTGTATCCATTGAAAGCAAAGACCGAAGTGTTTATGTGTTTCAAATAGTTTGTGAATTTGGATAAAAATATATCATCATGTAAAATGGGCAACCTTAGATTTGATCGAAGGGGGAGGGGATACATGTCTTTTGATTTTAATGCATTTTTGGCTGAATGTGGGATAAAACATCAATGCAAAATTCCATATATGCGTCAATCGAATGGAGTTTCTAAAAGAAAGAATAGGTCTCTCATGGAGATGGCAAGATGAATGGTCAAAAGTTAGGCTTTACCACATAGCTTCTAGTTTGAGGTTGTTATGTGTGTAGCATATGTTCTTAACAGGTGTCCCACCAAAGCACTATAGTCTATCACTCCATATGAGGCTTGGAATGGTCACAAGCCATCTGTTGCTCATCTATATGTCTTTGGTTATTTGGCATATGCATTAATGCTAGAACAATAGTGTAGAAAATTGGATGATAAAGAAGTAAAATGTATTTTTGCTAGGTACAATCTGAAAGCAAATGCTATCATCTGTATCATCCAAAGACCAAACACATTTTGGTTAGTTGTAATGTTGTTTTTGTGAAAGATGTAATTCAAACATTAATTTCATGTACTAAGGAGACATCAGTTAACTCCAAAGATGTGTATAACACTTTGTTGCTTCTTTTTATAAGTGGAAAGCCAAGTGCTTGTCCAAATGAGACAATTTCTCAGCCTTTGTAGGTTTTTCATGATGGTGCATATCATTCCATTCCTAATTTAAAATTACATGATGCACTTGTTGATGAGGCGATGATATAGAGGAGGCAAAAACTATGCCCAAATGGCTAGTGTGGACTTTGCAAGATATCAAAGTAGATGAAGATCTATCATATGCTACTTGTTTAGGATCTCATAGTGCTTTTTTGCATCAGATTGCATAGCAATGGTTGCCTGTATTCTTTGTGATGAGAATGAGCCTATCTATGATGCTATTATGAAGAATGGTACTTGTTCTTTATGTGATTTGCCTCAAGGCCAAAAAGGACATTGACACTAAGTGGGTATACAAGATGAAGCATAAGCGTGATGGAATATAAGACTAGGCTTGTTGCAAAAGGTTATGCTCAAGAGAGAGGCAATGATTTTGATGAGACCTTTGCTCCAACATGCTAAATGACCACTGTTTGTAGCATTTGTGCACTTGAAGCTCATCATGGCTGGACATTAAAACTGCCCTTCTAAATGGTAACTTGCATGAACAAGTGTATGTATTTTAGCCCCACCTAATTTGTTCACATATTTTTATGTGAACCATTCTTTGAGGGAGGCTCAGAAATTGAGAGCAGATTTTCCAAATAACTTCACCTCTTTGGATAGTTGTAGAGCATCCAACAACATCACAAAAGAGAAGAACATGTTCTGTTTCACTGAAGACTTTTTTTGAAATATCAATGTAAAAGAGAAATATGTATTCCAACTTTTTTACCAAAAAAAAAAAAAGTAATTTTGTAAAAGTTCGGCCTAGTCCTTGTTTCCCTTGTTTGAATTAATAAAAGAACAATAGTGTCCTTGGGATCCCCTCTGGATTATATCCGACAGAGCAAAGGTAGGATGGCTCGAAGGCGAAATAATGGTGATGGTGAGAATTGGATAGGAAACCTTTGTTTTAGAGAGATTTGCAAGGAAGGCTCATGATCTTTCCCTCTTTTTCATGGGTTGCCCATTTACTTTTGATCTTGTTATTTTCAAAAATAGAAATCCTATGGGGTCCGAAAAAGAAAAAACTTTTTACAATTACATATTCTTCTCCCGAACATGCCAAAAGATTTTTCAATCGATCATTCTTTGACATGGCCATCCAGTTTGACACTACATCTTTCTTTTCATATCTTCCAAAATGCTTTCTCCTCATAGTATTCCACAAGGGAGAGGAGCACCCTGGCTCAGAACAAACACTTGATGATTGTGGATGCTTTATGTGCCTTTGTTTCACAAGCTATTTCTTTAGAAAATCGCAAGAAGCATGTGCGCTGAGGACGTGGTACTCCCTTTGCTCGCTCTTTATTTCTGCTTTTCTTCATGCTTTTTTGATATTGGTACACGGTCCAGATTTCACGTTCAAGGTGGCCAATGCATGTGTCTGTAAGAGAGAGAATGAAAATGAGATTACCGAGTCCTATGTACTCGAGGTGCGAGAGAGAGAAGGAACCTTGTAGGCTGAGTTGTAAGGTGAGCGAGAGAAAGAGAGAGATTCGAGTATGAGAGCTTACAGGGTTGTAAGATGAGCGAGAGAAAGAGAGAGATTCGTGTATGAGAGCTTACAGGTACGAAAGAGGGAGAGGTGACGGTCAACAAAGCCTCCGTATGAGTGATTAAAGTAGAGACAGAGAGAGAAAGAGACGCGTAAGTTGTAACGGAGCCTCATCTATCTGTGAGAGGTTGAAGGCACAAGAGAGAGAAACACACAGAGGTAGGACTCCGTGTGCTAGACCTAAGGCGAAGCTTCGCAAATAGCCAGTCGTGGCAGGGCCCTTCACTTCATCCGAGAAATGAAAAGCACATACAAAAGCAAAAGCAAAGCAAAGCGAAAGGCTGATAGCGAAAGGCTCTACACACGTATGTATTTATTTTATATGTACTCTGTAACTTGCGCAAGAGGATAGTAGAAGATGCGGAAGCGGATGCTGAAAAAATAAATGTAAGAATGCTAAAGTTTCTAATGTCGTAACATTGAATATACACGTAGGATCTAATGAACACTCTCTCGTGCTTAGAAAGGGAAAACTTTTTAGCTCGAAAGACTCGGGGGGCTTGGGTATCTTGGATATGGCTGGGTTGGTTGACAAGTTGGCAGCAAAGTGGTTTATCAAGGCTTGGAGCAATAGTGAGTTCTCTTGGGTTAAATTGATCTTTAGAAACTTGAAAGACCTTACTTTAGTTGGTCTTCCAGTTGGAAGGACATTGGGATCCTCATGCTTTTGTTCTCCCCCCACTCAGTGTCCCCTAAAGGCTCTAGCCTCGTGTATTCCTTATGGAAGAGTTGGAACAAAGCCAAACAATTCATCAAAATCAGTGATGAGTGGAAGTGGGCAGTTGGGATAAGACAAAATGACTCTATCTCATTCCCGATCATCGACATAAGGGGGGTGGAGTCTTGGAACCTCCAAACTGCTAAGCGGCTATGGAACAAGGGGTTCAAACAATGGAAATAGCTCTGGAAACAAGAGATTGGCCAGTGAATCAGGTTTGAAGACTTAGACCCGAGACATAGAGTTTCCCTCGAGGAATGGACTCTCCTCCGAAACAGGTGTTTAACGTGGGACCACTCAACTACCTGCCTTCTCGGCGGACAAGATCTTCCGTGCCTAGAGGGCCTCAAATGGAGCAATGGTAAGAAACTATCCAGAATTCCCAACTTCAAAGAAAACTTAGATGGTCATCACACTCTTAACAAGGTGTGGTGCCTTTCTTGGACCAAACTTCGATGGGAACTTAAGTTCATGTCTATTTGGCACCCCCTTATTGAGATCAAGAAGTCTGTTCTCATGTCGGAAATCTTGCATAAGGGTATCTCGTACAATGCAAGGGCCAACAAAATTTGTGGTGTGCCTCCATGGTGCAAGCGGTGCCATCGATGCATCGAAGACCTTGTTAACCTTTTCTTTGATTGCCCCAAATCCCGTGTTATCTGGCATCACATGACACGGGTTTTGAGATTCATGAACCAACTCAATTGGCAACAGGCGCTATTGGGTGAGGCGGTTGGCTGCTCATCAAGGTTGTGGAATGCCATCAGGGCTGAGACTCTTTGGAAGATTTGGAGGGAGCGATGTGCTGTCAACTTTGGCCAAACCCCAAAGGAATGGTCGATTGAGAAATCCTTGTTTCTTCTAGGTAAAAGAATCTCCCGTGATAAGAGGTCTCCACCGTTTAGGCACCACTGTATTTATCTCCTCGTTGATAACAAGTTGAAACCCAAATGGGTCCCGCATGAGGGAGATGATAGATTTGTACTCCTCATTTGTAATGCCCTTTAGCTTACCGAACTTGTCCCTTGCATTGTAGGATTTGGGGGGTCCCAAGGGCACTAGTCCCTTTCACATGTAACTTTTCTTCTTTATTTTAATTAAAGTCCGGGAGGCCAAGGCCAAACTTCCTTTTATAAAAAAAAAAAATAGTCCCACGCTGTTGTCTCGGTGGTTGGGCCTTTTGCCTCTTGAGGCGGGGGCGAGGGCTAAACCCCCATTGGCAGCATTTGTGAGGGACATGTTAACTTGGAATGATGTATCATGTGGTTGATGTGTCACTGCCTATTCTACCCCCCGATAGTTGTGGTTGTCGTTTAACCCAGCTATGTAAACCCTTGTTCTTGTGGGATAAGGGGGGTCCCATGGGTACTATGCCCTTCCTTGTACAATTGCATTTTCAAAGTTAAAGCTCAGGAGAGTAGGCCTCACCGAACCTCCAATAAAAAAAAAACTTCTTAGAATCTTGGATCCTTCTACCTAGACATTCAAGGGATTTCTCAATAGATCACTTTTTAAATTGTTTACCAAAGTTGATTGCACATGTTTTCTTTGAAATCTTCCGAAGTATTGATACCCCACATCTTTCCATTCTTGATTTTCTAGATTTTCTATATGAGAAATTAAATGGATTTATTATGTCTAATGCGCATAGCCCACTTCCATCCATAGCTTGGGATCAAATGGAGCTTCATCCGATATTTGTCCGTGATGATCCATATTTGAAAGGGCTAAGGTCAAACAATGACAATAGATTATAAGACATCTGAAGAGTAAATAAAAATCTAGATTTCTATTGCAATCTCAATGTTAAATGGTACATCTCCTAGTCCTGAATTAACAACAGGAAATTCAAGTTTAAAGAGATTTGACACTTGCTTGGTAAGCACAAGAAAGGTTTTGGACGAATGTCAAATCCAATAAAATTTGCAATGCTCCTTCATGCTGCAAAAGATCCTCAAAGCATGGGTAGACATTGAGCATCTCTTTTTCTCTTTCCCTAAGAGAGCCAAAGTGTGGAAGGGAGTTCAAAATAATTCGCAAGCTTGGTCATCCAATCAATTGGACACATGAATTGCTTAATGAGGCATTTGATTGTTTCTAGTATCGTATCATAGGTGAGGCCGGAGATGAAAAATTTTTGTGATTAGCTTTGGCAAGTCCCCTAAACAACAATTCATAGAAAATTCCCCACATTACTTAGGCAGAAACTTAGAGACCATAGGATTAATCCTCCTTTTACACATTGTAGGTTGTTCGTGTTTTAAAATGAAAGATTAAAAACAAACAGATCCATGAAGCACTTTTCAATCTTCTCTGTGCCTTTCTCTACTTCTCTTGTTGAGACATTATTGTAGCATTTTGGCCATGAAGATTGCAAACCTATTGGCACTCCCATGGAAATAGGTTTACAGTTGAGTCTTCATGATTTTAGAGGTGCATTTAATGTTGTTCTCTATAAGTAGGTTGTTGGATGCTTGATCCACTTATGCACAACTTGACTTGATATTCAGTTTGCTCGATCTTATAGGAGTAGGTTTATGCATTGCCTAGGTAACAAGCATTGGTAGGCATTTATATGCATATTTTGCTACTTGAGGGGTACTCAACTACTTAGATTAGTTTTTCCCAAGGGGGGAACCATTACCGCCATATTTGCATGCTTCTTCTGATTTAGACTACACTAGTTGTTGTGACACTCTTGTGTCCATCAGTGTACATTCTGTATTGCATTGTGCTCCAAGCTTCTTCTACTTCCTTCTATTGTTCATGTACTTTCAAAAACATCAAACTCCAACAATTTAGCTATCTTCATTGATTTTACAATCAGAAACCAACTTGTAAACTACCTTTGACATGTTGCGAGATGCATAGCTATATGAACTATTATGCCCGATCTTGATTATCATCAAAATTTTACCATATAGCTTTACAATAACTCTACTAACTATAAAGATAAGAATTTTTTATAATAGAAGAATTTATTGATCCATTGGACTCCATAGTTTTACAAGAGACTGACTCCGGACATGCATACTCATGTACATAAAACCTTTTTTCAACTTCAAAATTTTTCTCACCTTGATCATGAAGTCCTCCAAAAGCACCATCGCTTGTAAGATGTGTTAAGTGTGTTATAGTAACGGTAACGCTGTGTTACTGTCTAGCCAAAATCGTTACCGAACAAATATTAAACGTAAAACAGTGATTCACCGTAAATTGTGTTAAACTTCCAGTAACGTCATCGAAACAACGTGGGTTCTTGGGAGTGGTAGGGGTCTGTTAGATAGAGGCCCTGTACTAATTTCCAAAATCTTTGCACAACAGTAAATAACCATTAACACGTCTTAGCTCAGTTATTAGCCTTCATCAAACAATATCCGATTTCTGGGAATCTGTGTATCTAACTCTTACAGACTACACTGGCTATTGAGACAGGGAAGTAGTCCGAGTATTACAACACTACTAACAACTAATAGGTATTATATTTTCGTAAATCAACACACAACTTCTTCATGACAGGTATATATGCCGGATAGCAGACAAACTCACAGTAGGCAGTAAATCAACCAAAAGATACTATAATTGATAGATTCATTCGTCACAAAACTTATCAGTACTCTTCAATCAACTTATTCATGCTACTGAAGGTACTAGCTCTTCCTCATAATCGGGATTACCAGAGAATGATACCGAAGGTACTGAATTCGGTAGCACAACAGAGCATACGAGAACACACTTCCAGCTATCTATTCGGAATTCCCACTATCAATTAGCTTATGCAAAGAAATGACTGACAGTACGTAAACCCTGGGAACTTATACAACCGAACACAACGCCAACAAGCAGACACACAACCTTTTACTTACGATTCGTTACTATGCACCATAGTATCAGTGGGCGAGGCGGAATGATCAAAACACTAACAAGACTCAGACTACACAACAATACATCACACAGGCTTCGACAATCACTCTGGCAAGTCCAGAAAAACGGGCTCTCGACCACTCTTTTTCCATTACTTTATAAAGATGTTTACAGGATGCGCGTACCAACTTTTCGCGCGAATTTCAAAAACTCCGTTACATCTTGCATACATTTGTCCTACTCCCGCGGCCGTCTAACATTGGCACGCACGGTGGACTCGAACCCGCAAGTGATTTTTTATTACAAAAATTATTGTTCATCTATGATTCCTTCTAGATACATATTTCTGGCTAATCTAAATGTACGGGCTATTTTTTTCTTAAGGGTTTCTAATAACTGTTTAAGGGTGTCGGGTTCTAATATATGTGCATCTACTCTAACAGAACTAAGGGCAATGGCTTCGGTGAGCAAAATTTTGGCCTGTGTTTGCAGAAAGGCCTCCTGTAAGTAGAAGTCGTTGGATAATGCCACATCTCTGGCTGTCTTCATTTCACTTACTTGCTTCTGCATTTCGGTGATTCGGTCTTTCTGGTTGCGTACCTGATTATCTAATCTTTCAAACTGTTGATTCTGGAACTATATAGTTTTGTGATATGCATCTCGTTCTCTGCGGGCATTCGCTAAGTCCTTTTGATATTTGGTTTCCCTGTTCAATTGGTATTTGAGCATATTGTTGGCGCCGTCTAAGGATTCTTTCCTTCTCTGTAGTTGTTCCTCGGTTTTCTTAGCTTCTCTCTGTTGCTCTTGGTATTTCTGTACTGTGTCGTGCAGCTGGAGTCTTGTTTCTTCCAGTAGGTTTCCTAGCGCGATTCGTGTGTCTTCTGTATCTTTGATTGTTTGATTTAATCTTGTTATCTCTGTGTCGGCAGCTGACAGTACTTCTTCTTTTGCAGCCAGTGCCTTATCTCGCTGGCTTAAGCTCTCTTCTTGTGCTTGGAGTGTAGCCTGTAGGTACTTGATCTACTCATGGAGTGCATGGTTTTCTGCTCTTGCGGCTTGTAATTCTTCCTGGAGAGGGGTGATATCTGCCTCCATCACTTCCAATTTTCTTTGGAATTCATCTCGTGCATTGTCTGTGGCTTGCTTCAGTTGTTGTGGAAGTTGTTGGGATAGATTAATCAACATTCGACCCATAGATTCTAATTCCGAAAAAACAGGAACGGGGTGGGGTGGCAGAGGAGGGCGAGGTTGCGAAGAGGTTTCGGTGAGGAGTTGTTGTGAATTTGGTGGTGAATACTTGAGAGAGGATGTAGAGGCTTCAGCAGTTTCGGTGGGGTGACTGGGCTTGATGGGACTGCGGGGTGGTTCCGATTGGGAAATGGGGTTAACAGGTGGTGTTTTGGGGAGGGCAGAGTCAGTGGTTGTTACCGTGTTTGTTTGTTCTGCATTGTTCGCTTTTGTGGATTCCATTGCCTTCAGTAGCTTATCTAGTGCATCTCTGGCAGATTCTTGCTCGTCTACCTGTTGCTCTGATTCTTTTTCGGTCGAAATTGATTCTGTTTCTGCTCGATCCTGTTGTTCTTGTTGATCAATCGATGATTCATTGTGCATTGAAGTAGCTGTATCATGGAATGTCTCTTCTTCGTTCTTCTCTTCTTCTTTATTTTCATCTCTATCTTTTCTGGCTGAGCCTTGTGCTTCGCTTTCGGAGGAGCTAATCCTGATTTGTTTCCAGCGGAACAATTGATTGAGCTCTTCTTCATCTTCTTCTTCCTCATCCTCTAGTAGCTGTACTGATTCTTCATGCCTTAGGACGGGTCCTCGTGGTGGTGGTTGAGCTGCGAGTATGGTCGGAAAGAGAAAGGAGAGGATGTGGGGAAGTTTGGATCGAGGGGTGGTTCCTTTGTTGACTTGTTTCACTATGGCTACACACTCCTTATGGATACGGTGAAAGAAAAAGGAGGTGAAGTTGACGGGTTCATGTGCAGCAAGGTCGATGGCGGAATAGAACGGGCGGGATATACCGTAGGTGCGTTTCTGGAGGTTAAGGATTGCGATTAAGAACTGTAATGCAATTCTTTCAGGTTCGGGGCGGCAGAGAATGGCGTATTCGTTCGATGAATGGCGGGGGAAAAGTTCCGTCATGCAGGCTACGGGGATACTTGGGCCATTCTCGGGGCCTTGTGGAGTGAGGCGGAAGGCTTCGGCGAAGGCCTGGAAGGTTATTACGGTTCTAGATGGTAGGGAGGGGAAGAGCCATTGTTGTTCAGCGATGGGGGATTGGGCGATGGCAGGGATGATTTGTGCGAAGAAGGGATGGGCTTCCACTGAGTGCCATGGCAGCTTAGTGAAGTTGACCAACCATCGGGTGCGCAGGTATTCTCCTACCTCGGTAGGGATACCATCACAGAAAGCTGTGTAGTTCGCCAACGCTTCCATTGCGCACGCGAACACGAATACACAGGACACAGCACACGGATACACAGAACACAGAAAACACAAGCACAATCATAAGAACACAATAGCGTTTTTTGGCGCAACCGAAGAGCTTAAGTACAAATATTACGGTGGGGAGGGTAGGAAGTGATGGTTATCATTGTGCGGTGCTGGAATGATATTGCTTTTAATTTGGCGTGCATGCTTGAGTAATTGGTAAGGAGGGCGGCTTATGACAAAACACGGCTATTTTAAAAAGAAAAGAAAGAACATACTGAAAAGTAAAAAACAAAAGCTAAAAAAATGCGGTCCACCACCGAATGATTTAATGCGGACTAGTAGCGCTTTGATATGGCCGCAGCTTCGAGCCGTTGATTGCTTTTGGAAGTGGATTTTCGGTCAACATAGTCAACCAAAAAGTTGCTAGACCGATTTGCTCTGAGATTTTGTAAGGGCCGAACCATCGTAATTTGAATTTGCCTGCTGATCTATTTGACTTTGCATTATAGAAAAGTACAAGCTGTCCTAGCGAAAATACAGAGTCTTCAGGTTTCGATCGTGCATCCTTGCCTGTCTTAGTTGAACTTCGTGCATGGTTAAGAAACTGAGCCATCGGTGCTCGTCTAACTCTCTGAGTGTGTCCAACCGAAATGACAGTGAGTCTTTCGGTAGCAGTTTTTGGGTAATGGCTACTCGTAAACTTGGTATAAATATCTCCATTGGTGTTATTGCTTCTAAGCCATAAGCTAATTTGAAAGGGGTCAATCCTGTTGTTACCTTGTAGGTAGTCCGGTATGCCCATAACACTGCAGGTAGCAGTTGATCCCATGTTTCCGGTGCGTCCATGATCAATTTCCGAAGTATATTCAGCAGAGATTTGTTTGTACTTTCGGCCAAACCATTAGCACGTGGATAATAAGGAGAACTAAATTTATGTGTGACCTGGAACGACTATGTAAGTGCCTTCATTAAATTGTTTACAAAATGAGTGCCTTGATCTGATACAATTTCCAGTGGTAATCCAAAACGTGGAAAGACATTGGTTAGTAGACACTTTGCTACCGTAACGGCTGTAGCAGACCGTAAAGCCCAGGCTTCAGCCCATCTGGTTGCATAGTCTATACAGGTCAGTATGTAACGGTTGTTATTGAAGACTGCTGGTGGTGTAATTGGACCGATAAAATCTAGACCCCATTTCTGGAAAGGTTCCAATGGTAAGATGGGTTGCAGAGGAAAGAGATGACGTTGCAGAGGCTGTCCAGCTCTTTGGCAAGTATCACATTGTTTGACAAACTATAATATATCTCTGTACATCGTTGGCCACCAGAGACCACTCTATAGAACTTTCCGGTGAGTTAGGTCTGCAGCAAAGTGGCCACCGGAAGGAATCGAGTGAGCCAAAGTGATAACTGAGTTAACTTCATGCGATGGAATACATCGAAGTAGGATTTCGGTGTGATCTACATAATATAATTCTCCAGCAATTAACCGAAATCGGCGGCTAAAGACTGCAATTTTCTTGCGTACTACTCTAGAAGTCTGAGATGGAAGGCAACCATCATTAAGAAAGGTCAAGATCTGATCATAATATGAAAATGGGATAGGTGGGTCTGCAGAATCTTCATTAATTGGTTCTGACACATAAATCGCGGGTGTCGTGTCATCTATGCCCACCGGAGCTTCACCGGAATCTAAGCGGGATAAAAAATCTGCTAAGGCATGTGAACTGCCTGGCCGGTGAATGACTTCGTAGTCAAATTCCTGCAAGAGTAAGACCCATCGCGCTAATCGACCACCTAGATGCTGTTGCCAAACTAGATAGACAAGTGCAGCGTGATCTACATGAAATGTGAATTTACGGCCTAGCAAGTAATGTCTGAATTTCTTGACCGAATATACTAGCCCTAGACATTCTCTTTCTGTTACAGAGTAATTTCTCTCAGCAGGGGCTAATCTTCGGCTTGCATAATACACTGGTCTGAACCATTTATCAATTTGTTGCATCAACACACTTCCTATTGCTATATCTGAAGCATCAACAAATATATGAAATGGGTGATCCCAGTCCGGCGGTTGTAAGATCGGAACTTGTGTTAATAAATGCTTTAAACGATCAAATGCTATCTGGCATTCCTGGGTCCATTCAAATTGTCGAGGTGTTTTGCTGATTAGCTTGTTTAGTGGTATAGCCAGATGAGCAAGCCACCGTAAGTGCCTTCCATGCCACCGTACTTGGCCCATAAAGCGCATAACTTCTTTTGGAGTAGCTGGCACCGGAGCTTCTAATACTGCCGCAATTTTATCTGGATCTACTTGGATACCTTGTGCAGATACAATGTGGCCAAGTAATTTGCCACATGAGACCGCAAACACTGATTTGTTTGGGTTCATGCAGAGTCTATACTCTCTGCATTTCTGAAAGCAGCACCGTAAATGGAACAGGTGTGCTATCATCTTACCGAAAATTGAAAAATCGTCGAGATATACTTGCATAAATGAAGTGAGATAAGGAGAAAAGATCTCTTGCATACATCTTTGAAAGGTGCTTGGTGCGTTTCTCAATCCAAACCACATTACCGTACAAGCAAAGACACCCTAGTTGGTAATAAATGCAGTTTTTGGTATATCTTCTTTGGCCATTCTCACTTGGTTGTAGCCACTGTATCCATCTAGGAATGAGTACATCTCGTGACCTGCTACTCTATCAAGCATGGTATCCAAAAAGGGGATTCGAAAAGGATCCGGTACGGTTGCTGCATTTAATTTTCAGTAATCTACACAGATTCTCAATTGCTTGTTTTTCTTAGGCACAATCACAGTTGGAGAGATCCATTCAGCATGCTCTACTGGCACGATGAATCCGACTTTTAATAACCTATCAAGTTCTACCTTTACCTGAGATGCATAATGGGGATTCATCCGGTAGCTGGTTTGCTTTATCGGTCTTGATTCTGGCTTCAACATGACCCTGTGCTGGTAGATACGGGGGTCCAATCCCTTCATGTCTTTGTAGTCCCATGCAAAGACGTCGGTGAATTCTCGGAGTAGCTGGATTAAGCCTGCTTGAAATGTTTCCGGTAAGTTTTGCTTTATCTTTACAGGACGCGGATGATCTTCATCTCCTAAATTGTAAGTGATCAGCTGATCTTTAGGGACATAGAACTGTTGATGTTTCTCTGTGTTGTCTGTTGGTTTAAAGAGTTGCTGCAGTTCATTGTCATGTGTCGAGACAGTGTCTTCCTTCTTAGCCTCTTCTGTGACGGGTATTACTGTACAAACTGAAGCATTCCAATTATCTACAATGGTCTGTAGATCAACAGTTCCTAAGGAAATTAAATCAACGTTATTCTTCAGAAACTCTTCTTCTTCATCGTCTGACAATCCATCTAGCATATGGACTGGTTCAACAAAATACGGTCTAGCATGTAGCTCGCAAGGTTGTATAGCATCTAATTTTACCACATATCTACGATTGGCATCTTTAAATGTAAGCTCTTGTGCAGACCAGTCCTGTATTACCTTCGCATGCTTCAGCCAAGGTCGGCTGAAAAGAAGGTTGTAATCCAAAGTGGATTCCGGAAAATCTAGTATAACAAAGGTCATTTTAAAGGTCGTACCTTGTAAAGTGATGGGTACATTTCGCACAATTCCTACGGGATGGACTCTTGATTGATCTGCCATTCTGACAAAAAATTGAACTGGTTCGATTTCGGTCCATCCTAATCTTTTGCATAATGCCGCAGTCGCAATGTTAACACCAGAGCCTCCATCAATTAATACCTGCGTAATCTTATGATTCTTATACCATATTGTAATCAAGGGGACTGAATGATCAACCGTAGAATCAGGTTCCGGTTGAACTGCTGCTGTCACCGGAATACAAGAAGGTACCAGATTGAACTGTTGTTGGAACTGTTGGCGAATCCCAGGTACTAATGCCAGTAGTTGGCCCAGAGGCAGAGTGATAGATGCCTTAGATAAGATTTCCCAGGCCTGTTGAGATTGATTGATAGACTCTACTGATGTTGAAGTTGATGCCTCTGCTGATGCGGAGGTGTCTACGGTTGGTAATGTATCTGCTGCTGATGATGTTCCTGCTGCTAACTCCTTTTGTTGTGTTCCTTCCTTTGTTAACGAGGGCTGGGTTATCGGAATAGGTTCTGGGAAGACTGGTGGTTTTGCTGTGGTCCATTGACTAGCCTTGTTGTACATTTTGTGTTGTTCACGTATCCCTGGTTCAAATATTTCTACTGCTGGTTGCAGTTGTTTACCGGAACGGGTCTGGATTGCAGCAGCCTATGTCTCCACCGGTGTGATTTTTACCATGTTGGCCATTGGATTTTGACGTTCATTCTTCCTTTGATCATACTCAGCTGCATCCTTGCAAAATCTCCTAATATGTCCAAATTCACCACAAAAATGGCAGCATGGTGGTGGTAAATTGGGATTTTCCGGTGGTGGTCCGTTTTGCCAGCGGTTTGGATTATAGTTGTTATTCCTCTATCCTCGGTAATTTTGATATCCTTGCTGCTGGTTGTTTCTCATTTGTGGAGGTACATAGTGGTTGGCTGGCTGTCCTTGTTCCTGGATAATTGCATTGACAGTCGTTGTTCCCTGTACTCTAGCATTGTATGCGCAGTTTTCGGTGGTGTGTCCAACAATGTTGCAGATAGCACAGAATGTCTGATTAAGTGCGCAATTGGCACTGGTATGTCCTGAATTTTTGCATATGTTGTAGTATACTTGTCTAGTCATATCTTCTACAACATTTTGTTTGCTTTTAACCATTCCAGATCTTCTGTAAATCCGCCAACTTTGTTTTCCAGTTGCAGAGTCATTGCAATTACTGCATCGAGTGTCACAGCTCCGACACATCTTATGATCATGATCTGCTTAAGTTGTGGAATCAAGCCATTAATGAACCACTGAGTGATAACGTCATCTGGTAAGTTAGCATGAGTCGATGGTAGCTGCCTTAAGTGTGTTCTGAAGAGAGTAGCATACTCCTGTACGGTTTGATTTGGTTTCTGTCTATTGTTTTGCAGATAGTCAAAAATTTCGGATGGATTCTTTTTTAGCCTGAATCGCTGCAAAAAAGCATCTCGTACTGCTTCGTAGGTGCCGAAATGATTAATATCATATTCTGTAACCATCTAGTTGCTTCATTAACACGTGTAGATTGGAAGACAATGGCTTTGTAGGCCTGATCCGGTGGATGGTTGAGAACTGCGTAGCTTATCTCGAAAGTGCGTACGTGAGACTCCGGATCATCTCCTTGAAATCCACCAAACTTCGTGTATGTCACTCCCGTTGGAGGGGGCCTGGGTGGACATAACTGTTGTTGTTGTTGCCCGTCCATCGTGAGTGTATTATACCTTCCTTCTGTATCTAGGGTCTGAATATCTGAACTATCGAAATCTGTATCGTCGGATGGCGCACTTTCCGGTGCGATTATCTTGCTTAATATGCTTCGAATCTCTGTTTCGAACAGCTTTCCTTCCTTTTTGATGTCCAGTGTATGGGAACTCGCTTCTAAGCACGGTGATTGGGCTGAAGATTCAGCAGAAAATGCTAAATCGTCACCGAAAAACTATGATTCTCTTACTGAAATATTACCGGAATGAACCAAAATTATGCCCGAATTCGGCATTTTTTTGCCTTCGCCGATTTCTTTGACTAGAGTGTTTCTAATCGTAGATGAATCTAAATCTTTTTCCAAGATTGTTAAATTAGATTCCAACTGCATCTTAGTAGGTTCTAGAATTACTATATCTTCGACAGACTGTGCCGAAATAGTACCGGAATGTACCAGAGGCGTAACAGGTTCCACCGGAATATGACCGGAATCAGTTCTAACGTTCTTAACTTTCTTGAAAACTTGGCCAGACCTGGTTGTACTTATACCTTCCAGAGTTGTCTTTAGTACATTAAGTACTCCAGACTGATGGTTCTTGGGATACGTTTCACCGGATCGAGTAACCGGCATGTATCATTTTTCGTACTAATCGCGTAGTATTACTAACGGAACAGTTTGCAACAATCCGATTCTATTGCTACTGCCAATCGAACGATAATCTAATTCTGACAGACAACTGACAATCTTGGTGCCACCTTCCCACAGACGGCGCCAAGTGTTAAGTGTGTTATAGTAACGGTAACGCTATGTTACTGTCTAGCCAAAATCGTTACCGAACAAATATTAAACGTAAAACAGTGATTCACCGTAAACTGTGTTAAACTTCTAGTATCGTCACCGAAACAACCTGGGTTCTTGGGAGTGGGAGGGGTCTGTTAGACAGAGGCTGTTGGCATACAAGTCAGATGAAGAGCATACTAGCACAACGGAGCAGTCATGCACAATACGGCAACAAGGCCCAATCATTTTTTCCATGGACCATTTACAACTCAAGTGATTTTAATCACTACACAAACATTGTAAATTCCGTTTTTGGTAGAATAGACTCCATTTTGTTCAAGCCGAGGAGTCCTCGAGCTTGAGGAGTATTAGAATTAGCTACATATCATTGAGCCCTCAAATAGGCTTTAGAACCTAATTTTTAACTAGGCCGGACACTAGGTCTGGACAAGACCAAAGCTAGTTAGAAAACTATAAAAAGAGCTAGAGAGCTCATTTTTGGGGGTTAGATTGTTTGTGAATTGAGCTTATGTAAGAGATTTTTTGACTAATGCAAAGAACTTCATTGTTCCTCTCCTTTTTCTTGCCTTGTGTGCACGTGTGTGTGTGTGTGTGTATGCTTGTGTGCTTCTCACTCACACACTTGTGCCTTCACTTGCTCATAGTCTTCATACTAGTCCTCACGTCTCCACGGATTGACAATTATGAGGTGAATCTTCTCACGTTGGTACTCACCATTGTGCTAGAGTGACACCAAATTTGGCGCCGTTGCCGGGGAGAGAGCTTCGAGGACGAGCGTGTGATGGTAAGACGTCGAGTTGAGACATTGGAGTTATAGGTAATATCCTTCCTTTTCTTTATTTTTCTTAATTTTTTCCTTACTTTCGCATCACCATCATCACTATCATCATCCCCACCATCTCCCACCTCCATCTCCATCTCCACAAAAAACTTCAGTTTTTTGGTCATATTACACTCCCCACCTCATTTCCCTCATTTCATTGTGAGAGAGAGCGAGAGAGAGCTTGCATACTATCTATTTTTGGTGTGTTTTTGAGCTTTTGTTGCAGGAACTAGCTGTACCACCTTCTCCAGTAGTGTGCGTAGGTACGACAGACTCTGCACAGGTCTTGGGACGACGATCTCTGTCTGTCGCGATAGACAGAAAAACTTAATATTTTGTGAATGCGTGTTTGGCACGGTAACCTACACCATCAGAGCACTCCAAATCACTAGAAGTTTCTCAAAAATTTGCATTTTTTCAGTCTATCGTGACAGACACCATCTATCGCGACAGACACCGTCTATCGCGACAGACCAAATCACGATAGACGATAGACACCGTCTATCGCGACAGACACCCGTCTATCGCGACAGAAAGAGACCCACGATAGACCCCGTCTATCGCGACAGACACCCTGTCTATCGCGACAGACCAAATTCCACGACAGATCCAGTCTATCGCGATAGACACCGTCTATCGCGACAGACTAAAACCACGACAGACGATAGACATCGTCTATCGCGACAGACCACTCGATCGCGACAGACACCGTCTATCACGACAGACCACTCTATCGCGACAAACACCGTCTATCGCGACAGACCACTCTATCGCGACAGACACCGTCTATCGCGACAGACACCGTCTATCGCGACAGACCACTCTATCGCGATAGACCACTCTATCGTGACAGACACCGTCTATCGTGACAGACACCGTCTATCGCGACAGACAGCCCCCCACGACAGTTTGTGTCTATCGCGACAGACACTGTCTATCGCGATAGACAGACATTTTCGATAAAAATTAAGGGGTATTTTTTTTGGAAATTTAGGCTAAATTTTGGGCATATTTGCACTCTCAAATACTCACACACTTGCAAAGGCCTTAGAAAAATGCATTAAAACTCCTGAAAGGTTCTGTTTGTCTGTTTAACCCCCTAAACCCTGAACGGTCATAACTTTTTCATACGAAATCCATTTTTTGAGCTCTAGGGCTCGTCGGAAAGCTCGTGGCATATACTACACGTCCTCAAATTTTTTTCATAAGAATAATGCGTTGATTTTCAGATAGGATATTTGGAAGTTGACACACTGAGGGGTAGGAACACCAAGGGAGCTCTAGAGGAAATTTTTAGCAATACAAAAGGGGGAACAAGGGTCATTAAAAAAGTGTCTGAAATAAATTGTCTGTCAATTGAAGGATCAAATTGAAGCCAAACTTGGGGTTCTTACAGGATCATCGAGAGCTCTTGGAGAAAGCAAAGTAAGTGCCAAGGCGAACAAGCTTGGGAACGTGCTTCCTGGGTAGACCAGCATCGCGAGGAGGAGCGACTTGAGGTTGGAACATCACTTAACCCCCTCAGTCTATTCTTAGCATAGGCTAAGTGCGAGTAGTGTTCTGATTGACTAGGGGTACGATAGGAACACTCAAGTTTGAAGAGCCCTTAATTTCTCAAGTGCAAGGGTAGGCTCAATTGTAGTCAAGGGATAACTTAAAGGAAAAGAACTTAAACTAAGTGGACGCAGAACATCAAGTATGACCCACGAAAGTGCTCCTGATGACGCTTAATTAAAAAAACAAGAAAACACATCCAAAGGAACTTAAAAGGAACAAGTGACTGGTACCAAAGAATCAACAACGTACAAAGGGCATATGAACCTTAGGTCAAGTAGACACCTAGGGAGAGACAGACAAAGTCTTAGATCTTTAGAGGCTAATGTCAATCATACTGCGAGGTCTTGGGCCCAGCAATTGAGCCATCATTCGTATTACCCTAGTTCTGAGACTAGTGAGTCTGAGATGTCCCACGGTATGGAGACACCTACAGGAAGTTCTGGGGTGCCATATTTACATAGGGTGGAAGGCCCTTACAAGATGCAACTCGAGTACCTTAGGACCAACCGATTAGGTGCTAGCATCTATGAGGATGGCCTAGGAAGAGCGGTGGTCCAGATTAAAAACCCTGACCAATCCATTGGACTAGAGCGCCCAGCTGTCAAGTTTGAAAATGGAGCATACTTGGACAAGGAAGGGACAATATATGTAGTCACCAGTCATCCCGATAGGACAGATGAATTTGGGAATGTGGTCCCGGAAACGGACTTAGGTGACCTAGAGCAAGGAAACATGGGCGAAGAACCTAGAACCCCCCGAGGCAAATCTGTTCTCACGAGGATTATCACACCAGAGTGGATCCCCCAAGATAATAAGAGCATAGATCTCCTCTTGAACCGAGAGACGGATGAAGCCTTTTGGAGATATAGATCTAGTCAGCCGAGTGAGGTAGGAACAATCATGATATATGAGTTCAAAGATCCTAATATTCCAGGAAGAGTGACCTACTTAGATCACTCTTCATAGAGGATCTTTGGGGTTACAGAAAATGATAGGCATGCTTACACTTGGAAAGGAGAATTTATTTTCCCCCAACCAAGATCGAATGTGTCCATTGGTCGCCAAGGAGCTGGAACATCTCAAGCTCAGGGGACTCAAAGAGAAAGGAGTCGAGAGAGACCTGAGGTAAGCTTTGCCAACTCTTGGGGAAGAGAAAGAACGAGAATGGAAACGAATAGAGGGGAACCTGAGGGACATAGAGCCCCAGGGAACCAAAGAAATGCCGATGATTTCCCTCTGCCAAGATCGAGAGAGCACACGAGGACCTTGAGACCGACCCAGCTAGTTATGTCCATGAAAAACTACTTCGATGGCACTGGAGACCCCTACGATCATGTAGCTAAGTTTAAGCAAGTCTTGAGAGCTGAACAAGTTGAAGACCTGTTCACGTAGTACAATGCCTTTGGTTTAACCCTTAGGAACACCGCCCTGACATGGTTTCAGCCACTAAACGAGAGGCAGTTTAGAAGCATAGATCAACTTTTAGAGGCATTCATTATCGAATTCTCTAAAAGTGGCATAAGGCATAATACTTCCTCATTGATATACAACTTCAAGCAGACCCCGCAAGAGACTGTGAGACTTGCAGGAAGAAGATTTAGGCAATATCTTGAGCGATGTCCTAGTCCTGAGTTACCCACGGCCGCTAAGCAAGTGGCTTTATTCTTGGATGGATTGCTAAGTACCAAATTGAGATCATATGTGTACTTGAATGACCCCCGGACTATAGAAGAATGTGTATGCATGTGCATCGATATTGAGGATAACCTAGGGGAGGAGTTAGAGCTATCCAAAATCTACAAAGATTCAGATAGTACCTCTAGCCTCTCTTCCTCACAATCCACATCAATTGAGGAACTTGCGGAAAAAGTAGCTCAAAAACTAGGTGTCTCTAGTAAACAAATTCCTAGATTTGCCCCAGTAAAGAGGTGCTATACTTGCGGTGGTGACCATATGGCAAACGCATGTCCCATCACGGCTCAACCCCAAGTGAATCCTAGCAGCCAATATTGCACCATAGAGCGAAGGTACACAAATCACTCAGCACAGGACTGCCCATATAATAAGCAAGCGGTTAGGCAAACCTACCCTCAGCCATACCCTCAACAAGGCAGATACCAGAGTCAATATTCACCACAACAGTATATTAGGCCTCTGCAAAATTACCAACCGCAATATCAGGCCCAACTGAGACCCCAGCCAGTGCTAGCACAGCAACCACCTGCTCCTACTAATGTGATTCCGGTCAAGTATGCTGCTGCAGAAGAAAACCTGAATAGAGCGATAGTCCCAGTAACACCATTAATCTCAAAAAGTGATCCCAGTGACCATAGCTTTGATTCTACACATGTTGATAGTCCCCAGGCTTACTACATGTAGTCTCCTGAACATGGTGAGTCTTACTACAGTGAGGAACCGAGTGAATCTATTTGGGAGACAGAGTATGCGAATGTCATGTACACGAACCCCAACCCTAGACCTCAACCTAGGCAGGTAAGACCTCCATTTCCTAGAGGGCCATGCTACAGATGGCAGGGAGATCATCTCATTCGTGATTGTCCCTTGCCTCCACCTACACAACCCCAGTCAGTGACAATCCAGGGCTATTGCCAGGAGTGTGGAAAGGAGCATCACTCCTATCAATGTGATTGGCTTAGTGGTAGACTCCACAGGAAGTGTGACTTCCACAACCCCAGTACAAGTCATCACGAGAGCCCAGACACTTAAGCAAAACCAAGACTTAGGCTAGGAAAAGAATGCGGAGGTTAGTGAGACTGAGAGCCAGAATAAGAAGAGGACAAGAGCTTGGAGAGATATCCGTGAACGTATGAAAAGGCAATGGGCAAGAAAGGTGAGCGAACTTGAAGAAAGCCTACGAGAAACCAAAGCCAAAATCATAGAAATCACATCTCAAACGCACTCTCATGCATCCCCGCCACTACCATCCCCTTCACCCTCCATTCCTCCACCCACCAATCCACCACACGTAACCCAATCACCACCCCGAGTAGGATCAGTCTTAGCCGATCCCACTCCTGAAGATCTAGACATGATGCTTAAAGCATATCAGGCCAGAATTCAAGAAGGGCCCAATGTAACAGATCTTGAGAAATGTTACCCTAGAGCCGATCTAGAGATAGAGCGAACAAAGCTTTGTGCTAAAATGGTCGAGTTGGCGCAAGCCATGTTTGAAGCCACTCGTTTGTTCAATGGCTCTAACCCCATCAGAACACCATTGCACTTTGATGGTCTATTGGATAGATTGGAGGGGTTACTTGCAAAGTCTGGAAAAGGAGCCACCTCCCAGGCTAAGGAGAGGGCAAGTGATAGAATAAGCATTCCTCCCAAGGAAACTTATGTGCCTAACTCCACTAAACTAGACACCTCTTCTTCTATGAATCAATACACACCAGAATTCTTGCGATAGATTCAAGAAGAGAAATGGGCTAAAGAGAGTGAAGTTCCTCCTCCCATTGAACTGGTGGATGACACACACGATCAATTCCCACAAGACCTTCCTTCCATTTATGGAGAGCAGGAGAGTGCCCAATCTCAAGAAAGATTAGACTTCGAGTCTAATTCTTTACAGGAACTACCCCATTTCACAGGCCCATGGGAAGCAAAGTCCACTTGTATGAGAGCACCCACGGTCATGGTACAAAATGAAGATTCAGTCACACCTAGGAACACAGAGGTAGTGAAAAACACTAAAGTGTAGTGCAACCTCACCTTAGAAGAGCTGCTTAAGGTTAGACAAGAAGTGTGGAAACATGTAGCCAATCAAGTGCCCAAGATAGCAAAACCTCGTTCCCAGGTAGGATCCCAGAGAACAATGCCAAAAATACCCTTAGACAAGATAGGAGACATGAGTGAGGGCGAAGAGCGAAACACATATCTCCCCATCACTCATCAGGGATACACAACCAAGGCCATCTTGGACTCAGGTGCAGGAGTTGCAATTGTTACCACTTCCTTATGGAAACGATGGGGCAAGCCAGCTCTCAGGCCAACGAGAATGAAATTGCAAATGGCTGACGGGCACATAGAAAGACCCTTAGGACTACTAGAGGGGATAACTCTCACTACTTGTGGTGTAGAGTTTGAGCACACATTTGCTATCTGTGACTTTAGCAAAAATCAAGCCTATGAGATGATTTTGGGAAGACCATTTATGCGGCAATTGCAAGTGGTACAGGATTGGGGAACCAATTCCTTGTATTTGCAGCACTTAGGTGTTACAACCAAAGTCAATCTCAAGGATTACTCTCATAGAGATGTCCCTCCTATCCAATTGAACCCCATGCATAGAGCCAAAGATGAGACGGAATCGGTGCATTCCCTAGGATCAGGATCCTCATGGATGCATGAAGACACTCACTTATGGATGTGTAAGGTAGCAGTAGAAGAAGAGAAGAGAGAAAAAGCCAGGGAGATAGGTGCAAAAGAAACCCATAGATCCATCCAAGACCCAGCCTATGCACCTGTAGTTTTTCCAGATGAAGAATTCCAACCTCACGGCTAGGCAGAAATTCTAGCAACCATGGATGTAGCCATCAATGAAGAACAATGGACACCTCACTGTGATGAGGATGGCTATGACATTTCAGTTTTCTCCATAGAGCCGATCATGGGAGAGGCAGTTTTAGAAGAATGTGAACCTAGCCCTGATGCATTTGAGGATGCAAGTGACTCCGATCTAGAGTCAATCATTATGGACTCACTTTTGCATCAGATGAAGAATACTTCTATGAAGTAGAATTTCAACCCCAAAAGCACGGAGAGCTTACAAAGGATGTAAGGCTAGCCACACATGTAACCCCTAAGGAAGAAGGAAAGGAAAGAAAGAAGAGAGAAGTCACACCAAAAGAGGAAGAATCTTTGTTTGAGGTCCCGGAAAATTTTAGGAAGTATGAGATAGATGACAGGAGAGTCATGATTAGAATGTCTAAACGAGAGGCGCAATCGGGAGAGGCCTATGATAACAAAAAAAACCACCAAGAAAATAGTGGTAGCCATAGAAGAAGGAGAAGAGAGGTGCACTTACATAGGACATGACCTCACTGAGGAAGAAGAGCATGAGCTGACAGTCTTGCTAAGAGAATATAGAGATGTATTCGCTTGGAGTTACAAGGATTTGAAAGGAGTGGACCCGGACATATGCTCACATACGATTCCCATGACCACAGAGGCCAGACCCTCAAAACAAAAGCCATACACATACAATGACAACTATGCTGCCAAGATCAAAGAAGAGATAGACCGCTTGGTTGAAGCTGGATTTATCTATGAAATTGAGCACACTGAATGGGTATCCCCCATTGTAGTGGTGCCCAAGAAGAACGGCAAATTACGAGTATGCATTAACTTGAAGAAGGTTAATGCAACCACGATCAGGGATAATTACCCGCTTCCTATCACTGAGCATCTATTAGAAAGGGTGGCAGGCAAGGAAGTGTACAGCTTCCTAGATGGGTTCTCTGGCTACATTCAGGTGGCCATTGCACCAGAAGATCAGCATAAAACGGCTTTTGCCACAGAGTGGGGCATATTCGCTTTTAGGGTAATGCCATTCGGGCTTACCAATGCTCCCGCAACCTTCCAGACATTGATGTGCCATGTGTTTAAAGAGTTCATGAGAATCAATTTGGAAGTCTATGTTGATGATCTATGTGCTCAATCCAACATTAGACAAACACATATACATGAACTCACGCAAATCTTTGACAAGTGTAGAGAGTATCAAGTCTGCCTGAACCCAGAAAAGTGTGTTTTCATGGTCAGGCAAGGCAAAATTCTAGGACACATAGTGTCAAAGAATGGCATATCTACGGATGAAGAGAAAGTAAGAGCTATAGCCGAATTACCTAGGCCAAAGAATGTCAAGGAAGTACAAGCTTTCATGGGGCATTGTGGTTATTACCGACGATTTATACACATGTATGCCATCATAGCAAAGCCTCTGTATGGACTGTTGACTAACTTCGAGTGGACTGAGGAATGTGAGAACTCTTTCAATGAGCTCAAACGGCGATTATGCTCAGCACCAATCTTGACTACACCAGATTGGAATAAGCCCTTCCATGTGCATGTGGATGCATCCAATTATGCCATTGGATGTGTGCTTGCACAACCTACTGGTGAAGGTAATATGGATCTTCCCATTGCCTATGCGAGTAGACAATTGAATGCAGCTGAGCGAAACTATACCACTACCAAACGAGAGGGGTTGGGCATGGTGTATGCGGTTAAAAAGTTTAGACATTATTTGCTTGCAAATAAGTTTAAATTTTTTACTGATCATCAAGCTCTACTATACTTGGTAAACAAGCCATGCAACACAGGTAGATTGGTGAGATGGTTCCTCTTACTAATGGAATATGACTTTGAGGTAGTGGTGAGAAAAGGCAAGACTCATTTGAGAGCAGATCATCTCTCTAGGCTCACATCCGGAGAAGCCCCACAAGGAGTATCGGATGATCTTCCTGATGCCTACTTGTTTAATTTGGAAGTAATAGCTAAGTGGGCTAAGCCATTAGTGCCAGTATTGACATACGGGCCTAATCACCCAGTAATAAACACTCAAGGTACAGAGGTAGTAAAAGCCCAGAAGTACCATATCATGGCAGGAAGCATGTACAAGCAGACAGATCAAGGGATCTTGGCTTGTTGTGTAGAAGAGGACGAGTACACTAAATGGTTGCATTTAGCACATGTAGGTGCATTAGAGCAACACTACTCAAAGCAACGAACCTTACAGACACTAAGGAGACTCGGAGTGCATTGGCCGACTATGGAGGTTGATGTCCAAAAGTTGTGCAAGGAATGCCCAATCTGCTGCACTAAACCACCTATGGAACATGCCACTCTTTATCAAGTGTCCATAGTGCCAGATTGGAGTGAACCTCTAGTATCCTTCTTAAGGACGAAAACATTCCCTCCACACATGACTCTGGCTAGGCAAAGGAGTTTAGAACAAGAAGCCTAGGATTATTCACTCATTGGTGATAATCCATACAAGCGTGGTAAAGATGGTTACCTGAGACTATGTGTCCATGAGAGTGAATATCTCAAAATCCTGGATACTGCTCACCAAGGTGTAGCAAGGGGACACTTTGGACCAGATCGGGTAATCAAGGCAATACTATTTGCGGGCTTTTGGTGGCCAACCCTTCACATGGATGCACATACCTATGTGAAACGGTGTGATGTTTGTCAGAGAACTCAGTACCCTATACGCAAGGATGAGATGCCACTGAAGCCTATGATGGGCGGACGTGCGTTCTCTAAATGGGGAATAGACTTTGTTGGCCCTATTAATCCCCCAGCTAAGGGTTCACATGTTGAATATATCATCGTGGCCACAGACTATCTAACCAAGTGGGTAGAAGCGAAAGCTACTACAAAAAATGATGCTCAAACAATAGCAAAGTTTTTATTTGAAAATGTATTCACGAGGAACGGATTGCCAATAGAGTTGGTGAGTGATAGAGGCACACACTTCTTGAATGAAGTCATAGAAAACCTTCTCCAAGAATTCTTGGTGATACATAAGAAATCGGCCCCCTATCATCCACAAGCTAATGGCCAGGCTGAGAGCACTAATAAGATCTTATGCAATGTGCTGACTAAACTAGTGAACAATAAACGCTCTGATTGGGACAAACAGCTACACCATGCTGTTTGGGCATACCGGGTTGCCTATAAAACGGTACTCCAAGCCAACCCCTTTCATATGGTATTTGGCCAAAATGCTGTGCTACCTCTGGACTTTTTGATACCTACATTGAAGGTAGCACAAGAGCATGACTGGACAGGCCATGAACTCTCCTCTCGAATCTTTGATCTTGAACGTCTAGGCGAAACACGATTGAGAGCTGCAGCAGGAATCTATGCAGCGAAGAAGAGGCAAAAGGCATATTTTGATACACATGTGAAGGATAAAGGCTTGAAAGCAGGCGACCTAGTCCTAGTCTACACATTGAAGCAGCATGCACAGAAATTAGAGAAAAGAGGTTACGGGCCAATGATTATCAATAGAATCTCCACAAGTGGCGCAGTTCAACTAGCCACTTTAGAGGGCGATATTCTACCAAGTTACATGTGGATGCAGAGTCAAGTTATATCAAGAACCCCTCGCTGAAGAGATGCTAAATCGACTCAACACTGCCAAGAAACGTAAAGAAGAAGAGAAACGAATCAGAGAAGAAGCACAGGCAGAAGCTTTAGAACGCATCTGACGAATGAAATTGAGGAGACAAGGCAGAGACCCGCCTATGCTTGACACTCAAGAATCTGTAGGCTATCCTATGCCCATGTGTGAGACTTCAGTTGGGCATTCCCATAGAATAATCGACGGACGGCCTTTTGTAACCCTAGGAGTAGGACAAGGAAAGGGTGCAAAGACTGTAAGAGCTTTGATTGACTCAGGTGCATCCACTAGTGCTGTCAAGTTGTCTTACTGTCAAGAATTGAAATTAACTGTCGATCCTATAGAAGCATATCTCATAGGATTGGGAGGTGTGGAAACCCCTTGCATGGGCAAGGTGGATCTTCCCATCTCCATTCAAGACGAAGTGATGACAGTCAAAGTACTAGTGTGTCAAGATGAGGACCTCACTGAGCCTCTTGTCTTGGGTCAGCACTGGATCTATGATCATGCAGTCAACCTCAACCTAAGAAGTGGACTTCTTCAGGTATGGGTAGATCATAGCCGAATTACAGTTGAATTGGAAAATGAGGCACTCAAGGAACTAGGCAAGGCACAAACTCCTGGTCCTTCAAGGGGCGCACATGAAGTTGACAATGCTATTTTTGTCCAAAACTGCATGATGCAGAAAGAGGCTTGTCTCAACAACGGAGCCAGGGAGAGGACAAAACTCCCTTCTTTTCCCAAGACCAGAAGGTTGCAACAACCAACGGCAGATCAAATACAGAAGCAGCAGAACACTACCGATACTGGATGCCAAAAAAAGGAGCAAAGCAGATTGTTTTAGCCATGGAAACAAGTATGGAGGCGGAAAGGCGAATACCCTGTTCAGACCAGGCCGACCCCATGGCCAAAACCTCTTATTAGTAGTCAACAACACGACACTAATAAGAAGTCCTTCATTAATTCTTCTGCGAAAGTGAAGTCTATTTGGGTACCCAAGAAGTCAATGAAGGCCAACCCACAATCACGACAAATCTGGGTGTCTAAGGCTTGCTTGCGGGCTCAAATAGCTACACCAAGGCCACAACCCGTACAACATGTTTCACTCACTCGAACATCTGAGGCCCAGTCTTACACATCACGCACGGACACATATTCTTCCATGAGCACTAGTAGAATCACTTGTAAATGGGTCCCTAAAAAGCCTCATCTTCAAGCAGATACCCCTATCAAACTCTTTAGAGTCTCCACAAAATCAAGATCAAAGCCCATCCACTGCATTTGGCAACCTAAAACTTGTAATAAACCCCCGGAACCCAGTTGTAAATCCATGCCCACCTACTAACTACGTCACTCTCACACTACATCATTCCACTTAGTTCTTAGGTCCAACCAATTCCTAACTACACACACAAGCACCGAGCACTTATTAACCTACTAATCTCTCCCGAACATCATGATAATGTTGTAATGGAGACAAAAACGGTTCTAACTTGTCCTTTACAATGTTAACACATGTTTCTATATTCTCACAGAATCAGGAGGCAAGAAGTAACATGGCAGAAGCGACAGGTCCGAGCTCACAAGTAGGAATACTTACTGCAGGAATCGATGTGGATAGTCTACCTGTGGATGTGCCACCAACTGAACGACCTATGGAGCTGCAACACCTTCAGCAGATCCCGGTACCGAATCCACCCACAGGGATTACAAAAAGAGTCCATGCCAATTCTCATTGGTTCAATGGCATGCCAGGTCCATTAGGAGAGGCCAAGTATATATGGGAGTCTAAGTGCGAGTATGACAGATCATGGGTTCGATTCCAATTTTCCTCCAAGGAGTTTGAGACTCTACAGAACACCGAGAATCTCCAGACCATATGGCAACGTGCAAGGCTAGCAAAATACTTTGAAGCACCACTACCTAAATTGGATCTCCTCCGATGCTATTATTTGGTCTCCACATTACAAGCTAATGAAGAAAAGGACAAACCAAGATCATTTGTTCTTCCTTCCTTACTGGGCAACAACGAGTTAAAGAGGTTTGAACTTACCTTCGAGTTGGTGAGCTCTGCTTTGAATATGCACGGCACACATGTACCTTCTGAGAAGATGCTCTCATTCCTACTAACATGAAGGATAGGAAACTACTGAAGCTTAAAGACATGGCAGCACTCACACCAAACGTGTCCATCCCTCTCCGTATGTGCATGCAACATTTTGCTTTCCGCGGCCAAGACCGCTTCACACAACCACACAAAAGAATGTGGTTCGCTCTCTACTTAGCGGAGACAGGTGCGTTACCAATTAAGCTGCATGTATGGATTATAGATCAATTGTATGAAGCAAATAAAAGGTCTTCTAGGAAATTAGTGGTGAACGGTTGCTGTGCAATCACACACATTATTTACCGGTGCCAAGCATACGATGTTCCCATTGAACGTGCCTTAACTTGGGCACAATTACAAATGTTTAAGAAGCTCAAGACGTCCACACATCAATCCAAGCGCATGAGGGGTGCGATCCCTTGTGTCCAGACAAGGGAAGTTCTGACTACTCCTGAAGTATCGCCACGAGGGGAGGCCACTGTACCTCCCTTTACCATTAGGATACCCAGGTCTGGATCTGAAACTACACCACAAGCTGCCCCTTCAGCTCCTCCTGCTCCATCTAAATTTGAATTTTCTACTACTGGAGATGCTGAAGGAATGGATCCCCAGGACTTGGAAGCATTCTTACAAAGTACACAACTCTCTGATGTAGAGTTTTATTCAGATGCAGAAGAACAAGGCACATCTTCACAAAGAAGAAGAAAATCTATAGACGGCCGCCATGTACATTGGAGTGACGCTCAGCAAGGTCAACAACAAGGACACCTAGAAGAAGAAGGAGCATATGAAGAGGAGACCACTGAAGCCCCAGCCTATACAGCAGAACTCCGAAGGCTGTATCAAATTATGGAATGAGTGCGATCACAACAATTGCTCACCGAACAGAGTAGTAGAGTACTCATGACTCAGCTGTTGGAAGAAGCAGGAGTTGACTCAAAATATAGTGAAGGTCTCTTATTGATGGCAGAAACATATGGGGTAGTAGAAGCAGTGTGGACCGCCATTAGGAGGTCTCCAGTTCAATATGATCCACAAAGATTCCAGACACGACCACACTTAGGTAAGAATATCCAGATCCCCATTACAATCGCAGAAGGGCCAATTATTACATCCGAACCCATCGAGACAACCTCCCAAGCAACAGAAACTGCTAGCCAAGAGCACCCAGTCACCCATGAGGAATCCACCGAGCCACTACCACCCACACCCCCACCATCGCCTCCTAGAGCAGAAACCGTGGAAATCACCTCGACCACTCAACCCACCGAACCAACCTTCATCTTCTGTACTCCCATCTCTAGTTCAACCCTATTCTCCACCTCTGATAACCGAATCTATGAAGCAACCCCCATCACTACACAATCCACCGAATCGCTCATAGAGCCTGCCCTAGGACAACCATCCCCCATGCCCTCAGCCATAGGTCATCCTGACCCTAGATCCATATTCATGGGTTTCCCCGCTACCACGCAACCCTTCATGCCCTCCTCAACTCTACGACCTCAACCCCCAACCTCCATCTCTCCACTTCTCCAATCCCTCCATAACTTCCTTGCTAGAACTTTTCAACCCAGATCTCAACCATTCCCTTTATTTTCAGTTCCCCACCCCACTTCTCATCTATTCACCACTTTCTCACACACACCACCTACCATTCCAATGTATATGGTAGACCCCACACTCGCACCCACTCCTGAAAGTATGGACATTTCACCACCCACGGCACCTCCCTCTCCCCCCACACTTCCACCTCCTCCCATTCCCCCTCCACCAATTTCACCCACACACATGTCTTAAATAGACACATCATTCACTCTTCCCCTTCCCCAATTCCCTTCCCATGCATCTTCCATTGTAAACACCACCCCCTCATCTATAGGCAATGCATTGGACACCATGCTAGCTTGTATATCAAACTTAAGGACAGATTACAATCAGCTCCAGCAACAGAATGAACGCCTGCAAGAGCACTCGGAGACACTACAACACCGCCTTGCTGCACTAGAGGAGGAAAATGCTCGCCTCCACACACAATTCCAAACTCTCCAAGAGGCTCATAGCATATTGGAGGTACATTTACAGAACACAGATCAGGAAGCAATACAAGTGGTAGAAGGTCATCTACGAACACAGCTGGAACGCAATTCAAAGCTTCAGCGAAATATGGCCCTACTCAAGTGACATCTTGCTGCCCCTCATGAAGAGAATCGACACCTGCAATTACAAAATCAGGAAAACCTAGAAGCAGCTATCGAAAGCACACCTGGGGCACCCATCAGCCCATCAAAGTTTCAAGCAGTGACCCCCGACAATATCAAGATCATATTGGAAGACTATGCCATGCTGCTTGAAGCACATGACCTGCTATCAGAGGAACTGGGTCAACTGAAGCAGAAACACCAAAAAGAAACAACAGCAGCCTCTCAAACCACCTCCTCCGTGGCTTCACTTCTCACACACTCAGAGGCCTTAAAAGATCTCCAGAAACAGGTCACCGAATTGCAAGCACGTCTACTACAATATGAGAGACCACCTTCCCCTCCAGAGGCTCCCACCGACGAAGAAGTAGTACAAATTCCTGTGGAACAAACATTTGAAGAAGAATACGACCCACAACCCTTCCTAGGAGGCCAACAAACGGAAGAAGCTCAGGACACATTCGAAGCACCACGGCCTCCATGGCTACGTCAAGTGGAGGAAATCGGGAGTTCTCACAAAGAGCGCACAGTAGTGCAAAATCAGGCCATGAGGGTCATGGAGGAAACTGTGCTACAATCTGCTTACTTCAAGAACTTGTCATCGAGACGCCTTATCCTCTCATCTGAACTCCAATACAGGCCTTATTATATTATCCTGGCTGATTATAATGCAGAAATACAGAGAGTCACGGGTAAGATTCCTACCTTTGCTACCCAATTTCAACCCGAAGACCTTCCTCCAGAGGTGCAAAAAGGAAAAATTCGTCAACCCACCTCGCGGCAGAAACTTCTAGAGACATATCCAGAAATGCTACGCACATGGAACAACGCGCCTTTACATCTCCTATACAATCCATGCTACAGTCCAGTTCCACGTCGTAGGTCTTGGAAGGCATTCAATATCAAAGTGCAGAACAACGCGCAATGCAAGGAATGGCTAAACTACCCGTACATTGCGCCACCACAGGGACCACCGTCGGTAGCGTACATGATGGGAACAATTCGACATTGGATGCCGCGATTGAAGCCCATGCCAGATGTGGCGGCCCAAATGATGCTTAAGATTCTAGATATGATATAGGTAGTACTCAAAACCTTCCGAAATGCAACAACACCACAGATACGGCTATCGGGGTTTACTAATGGAAACTATGATTTGGTGTACGACATGAGCACCACCCCTAGCATTCGAGTAGCTTATGCCTGGCATGCACGGATAAAGTATCTTCCCGCATGCTACAAACAGACATTCGAAGAAATGTTCAGATCAGGTTTCTGGGAGTATCACTTGGAGGTCTTCGCACCGAAGCCAAGACACCTGCTCCATCTCTTTGCTTGTGAACAAGCCATGTACTCTGAGTACTACACAACACCGCAACCAGATGCCCCTGGTGCAATAAATTGGGATGCATTGGAAGCTGATCTAGCACCAGGCTTAAGAATAGGAGAACACGAATTAGCCACCAATGTCATACAATACTATATCGACCACCCTATAGAACAGAGGTCTGTCAGGGGTGACAGACGCTAGGAAGGGGGGAGTGTTGGCATACAAGTCAGATGAAGAGCATACTAGCACAACGGAGCAGTCATGCACAATACGACAACAAGGCCCAATCATTTTTTCCATGGACCATTTACAACTCAAGTGATTTTAATCACTACACAAACATTGTAAATTCCATTTTTGGTAGAATAGACTCCATTTTGTTCAAGCCGAGGAGTCCTCGAGCTTGAGGAGTATTAGAATTAGCTACATATCAATTTTCATAATTTTTAGACTCCGTTTGAGCCCTCAAATAGGCTTTAGAACCTAATTTTTAACTAGGCCGGACACTAGGTCTGGACAAGACCAAAGCTAGTTAGAAAACTATAAAAAGAGCTAGAGAGCTCATTTTTGGGGGTTAGATTGTTTGTGAATTGAGCTTATGTAAGAGATTTTTTGACTAATGCAAAGAACTTCATTGTTCCTCTCCTTGTTCTTGCCTTGTGTGTGTGTGTGTGTGTGTGCATGCTTGTGTGCTTCTCACTCACACACTTGTGCCTTCACTTGCTCATAGTCTTCATACTAGTCCTCACGTCTCCACGGATTGACAATTATGAGGTGAATCTTCTCACGTTGGTACTCACCATTGTGCTAGAGTGACAGAGCCCTGTACTAATTTCCAAAATCTTTGCACAACAGTAAATAACCATTAACACGTCTTAGCTCAGTTATTAGCCTTCATCAAACAATATCCGATTTTTGGGAATCTGTGTATCTAACTCTTACAGACTACATTGGCTATTGAGACAGGGCAGTAGTCCGAGTATTACAACACTACTAACAACTAATAGGTATTATATTTTCGTAAATCAACACACAACTTCTTCATGATAGGTATATATGCCGGATAGCAGACAAACTCACAGTATGCAGTAGATCAACCAGAAGATACTATAATTGATAGATTCATTCGTCACAAAACTTATCAGTACTCTTCAATCAACTTATTCATGCTACTGAAGGTACTAGCTCTTCCTCATAATCGGGATTACCAGAGAATGATACCGAAGGTACTGAAATCTGGTAGCACAACAGAGCATACAAGAGCACACTTCCAGTTATCTATTCGGAATTCCCACTATCAATTAGCTTATGCAAAGAAATGACTGACAGTACGTAAACCCTGGGAACTTATACAACCGAACACAACGCCAACAAGCAGACACACAACCTTTTACTTACGATTCGTTACTATGCACCACAGTATCAGTGGGCGAGGCGGAATGATCAGAACACTAACAAGACTTAGACTACACAACAATACATCACACAGGCTTCGACAATCACTCTGGCAAGTCCAGAAAAACGGGCTCTCGACCACTCTTTTTCCATTACTTTATAAAGATGTTTACAGGATGCGCGTACCAACTTTCGCGCGAATTTTGAAAACTCCGTTACATCCGGCATACATTTGTCCTACTCCGGCGGCCGTCTAACAGATGGGTTTTTTATTTATCCACAATATGTTATTTTCCGAATTGCATGGTCAAGTTCTTCATTTTTTATTTATTGTAAGAAAATAACAGCACAATGGAATACACCAATAAAAAGAGTTGAGTGAAAAATGTATACAAAAAAAGATGCAGACTGAGAGATAGAGAACTCAAATTTTGAGATCTCTAAGAGTAATGCAACTACAAAAATAGTGTTGTCCACCTATGTGCTCCCAATGTGGAGCTTAGATGGCAAACTAGATAGACTTTATATGAAGGGCTTACTAGTGCACGAATGCTATGTAAAGATTCAACATGGGTCATGCTTATATAGTTTTTACAAGGGGAGTCAATATAGATAAACATAGTAAGGAGATGCCAAACAGGTAGCAAAATGTATAATCCAATACTATCTCCATGACCACAAATCCTATTGTCTCACCCCCCCCCCCCCCCCTCTCTCCAACCCCATAAAAGGGGGCAAGCCCCCCCCCCACAACACTCCCCCCCATCAAGCTTCTATGGGGAGACCAGGTGGTGCCACACGCCCTTTATTTTTATCTTGAATGGCAAGCCACTGGCTCAGAAGTTTATGTCGTACCTAACCTAGTGCCTAGGCTCACAAACATCATCTATTACCATCAATGATTACACATAGATCTCATCTAACTTCGAAGTTAGGGTTCCACAAATGTATGAGCTCTCATAATGACTTCTCCTCATTATAGAAGCCTTACAACTTAGACCACCATGGATGATTCGTGGTCACTTGAGGGTGGAGTATTGAGTATATCTAACATCATTATGCATTGTATTTATATACAAACCCCTTTGTTTCTTGTGTGATGCGCCTTGCGCGAATAGATCTTACACATACTTCCATACAATTCAAGGCCATACTACAGACCACAACAAGTCAAAAGGGGCTGATAGAAATGCAAAGATGTGACGATTTTTATTGTAAAAACTACAAGAATAGCACATAATTTGAGAGATGATTGTCCTATTTCCTTATTGTTGATATATTTAGGTGGTGATGTGGATGAACACACTAGGACCATCGAGACACTTTTTTCCCTCTTTAAGAGGTTTTTTTCCCCCGGCTTCTATATATGCCTATTGCCCTAATGGGCTACTTATCTTTGTACATTCTCTAGTAATACATTCAGTATTGTGTGTTGTGCTCCAAGCTTCTTCTTCTTCCTTGTGTTGTTCGCCTGCTTTCGCAGACATCTATCTCCAACAATTGGCATCAGAGCACGTCGTCGCTTCATCTAGGGCACCGTTAACACTCCTCCGGTTGCAGTCTTAGAATCGTAGGAATTTTGTCGAAATCATGATATGAGCTCATTTTAGCCTCCGAATGCACTATTGTAGCACTTGTGTAGGCTATTTTGTCTTTTTGTGCCAAAGGTATATACCAATTTTTGTTCGCAAGTATAAGCATCTTGAAGTCTGCTACAGGTCTAGTAGAATTCTTCTTGGTAGTTGCGTTCAACTTTTTGAGATACAATCAATTTTCTGCATCAAGGTATTTTAGTCACCAGTCATGGCTGAAAGCAGTGATGTATTCCGTATGTTGGCTGTTGAGGATAAGTTGGATGGTACCAACTACCCGTTATGGGCTTATATGATGCAACATGTATTGGTTGCAAAAGGACTGTGGAACATTGTGCAGGGTGTTGAAAAACATCCTATCACACCTGCAACTGTTACAACTGCAGGTACAGAAGCTGATGCAGAAGGTGTCGAAGATGATGATATTCTACATATTCCTGTTTGTGCTACAATTTCTGCTGCACCTACTATAGAGCAAATTTGTTGGGATGGCAGAGATGCCTAGGCACATGCATTGATAGCTTTGTCTATCAAACGTGCCATTATTCCTCACATTCGCTCTTGCAGGACAGCTAAGGATGCTTTGGATACACTTACCACATTGTACCAAGCTAGGAATGAGGCTCGTGTTGCTTACCTCTATAAACAATTGGAGAGTGAGCACATGAATGAAGGTGATTCTATGGATAGTTTTCTAACAAAATCAAAGACTTGAAGGAACAGTTGATCTCTGCTGATGGGGTTATATCAGATAGCTCACTTGTGCAGACCGTTCTGAATGGTCTTCAGAAAAGCAAAAATTGTTTTGCAAGCACTGTAAAGGGAATGATCATATCATAAAGAATTGTCGAAAACTGGCTGCTAAAGAGGCAAAGCAAAAAGAGGCTGGAATGGTTGTTGCAGAAGCCTCTACACCAAAAATAGAGTCTGCTAATCTTGTGTAGGAAGAAGAATGGGTGTTTACTACTTTTTGCAGTTTTGACCCATCTTCTCATGAGCAGTGCATGTCTGCAGTAGACTCAGACGTTTGGTACTTTGACAGTGGCGCGACCAAAGGAATTACCTCGCACCGCAGTTTCTTCTCTTCACTCGCGCCTGCCCCTACAAGGAATTTTGTTACATGCGCCAAGAACTCCTGTTATCGTGTTATGGGAGTTGGTAAGATCATTTTGACTACTGCTGATGGTAGTTCTTTCACTTTCTCAGATCCTTTATTTGTGCCAAGGATCAAGAAGAACCTGTTATCAATTTCTGCATTAGCCAAGATTGGCTTGGTTGTGAAATTTATTGATGACAAGTGCACAATTCATGATCTATCAAATGGCGATGTGATTATTGCTTCTGGCATTTTATGTCGTGGGCTGTATAAGCTCATAGACTATGAAAGATCTGTGAATGATTTGGCATGTGTAGTACATGATTCTTAGGCTATGTTAGATGCCAAGCTTTGGCATGCACGCTTTGTTTGTATGAAATTTGCTAGTTTGCTATGCTTGTAGAAATCTAAAATGGTGTCCTCTTTGCCCAAACTTGAGGCACCTCGAAAACATGTTTGTGAAGGCTGTATTTTGGGCAAAATGCAACGTTCCTCATTTCCAAAAGATGGTTTAGTTCGGGCTACTCAGAAATTGCAGCTTGTACATAGTGATGTTTGTGGTCCTATGTAGACACCTTCTTTCGGAAATTATCTTTACTTCGTGACTTTCATTGATGATTTTTCCAGGCATGCATGTGTATATCCATTGAAGGCAAAGTCCAAAGTATTCATGTGCTTCAAACAATTTTTGGTTTTGGCTGAAAATCTGTCAGCATGTAAAATGGGCACCCTCCATTTTGATCGAGGGGGGGACCATATGTCTTCTGATTTTAGTGCATTTCTTGCTGAATGTGGGATAAAAAACGAGTGTAGTGCCATATACACCTCAACAAAATGGAGTTGTTGAATGAAAGAACAGGCCACTTATGGAGATGGCGAGGTGTATGGTCAAGAGTTAGGCTTTACCACATAGTTTCTGGCTCGAGTATGTCATGTGTGGAGCATATGTACTTAACAGGTGTCCCACTAAAGCGCTATAGTCTATCACTCCATATGAGGCTTGGCATGATCGTAAGCCATTTGTCACTCATCTGCATTTTTCTGGTTGTTTGGCATATGCATTAGTGCCTCAACAACATTGCACAAAATTGGATGATAAAGTAGTAAAATGTATTTTTGTTGGGTACATTTTTGAAAGTAAAGGCTATCGTCTGTATCATCCATAGACTAAATGCATTCTTGTTAGCCGTGATGTTGTTTTTGTGGAAGATTCTATTCAACCATTGCTTTCATGTACTAAGGAGACATCTGTTAGCTCGAAAGACATGTATGATACTTTGTTGCCTCTTTTTACAGGTGGACAGTCTAGTGATGGTCCGAATGAGGCAACTTCTCAGCCTTTGCAGGTTTCATGTGATGATGTAGATCATTCCATTTCTGATGCAGATTTACATGATGCACTAGTTGATGAGAGAGCTGATATTGAGCAAGCAAAAACTATGCCAAAATGACTGGTGCAGACTTTGCGTGACAACAAATTAGATGCACTTTATCATATCGTACTCGTTCAGGCTCTCATAGTACCTTTTCTGCATCAGATTGCTATGCTTTGGCTGCATCTAGTCTCTGTGATGAGAATGAACCTGTTTCGTTTGATGAAGCACAAAATTCAGAAAATTAGATGGCTACTATGCAATTTGAATATGATGCTATAATGAAGAATGGTACTTGGCCTTTATGTGACTTGCCCCATGGCAAGAAGGCCATTGGGACTAAGTGGGTATACAAGCTGAAGCGTAAGCATGATGGTATAGTTGACATGTATAAGGCTAGACTTGTTGCAAAGGGTTATGCACAGGAAAGAGGCATTGATTTTTATGAGACCTTTGCAACTACTTGCCAAATGACTACCGTTCATGGCATCTGTGCACTTGCTCATCATGGTTGGAATGTACATCAGTTGGACATTAAAACAACATTTCTGAATGATGACTTGCATGAAGAAGTGTATGTTTTTCAGCCCCGTGGCTTTGTGTAGAAAGGGCATGAAAACCAAGTGTGCAGGTTAAAGAAGGCATTATATGGTTTAAAACAAGCACCACGTGCTTGGTATGAGAAGATACATGCCTATCTGATTGCACATGGTTTTGAGAACAGTCCATTTGAAAGCACCTTATATGTTAAGCATGCTTATGATGTGCTTCTGATCATTGTTGTCTATGTTGACGACATGCTGCTCATTGGTCCTATTGAGAAGCATATTGTTGATTTTAAGGCTGATTTGCATGCCTCATTTGAGATGTCTAATTTGGGGCATTTGCATCACTATTTGAGCATTCAGTTTTTGCAAGTTGATGGTGGAATGGCTTAGTGTTAAACCAAATATATTGACACATTATTGCAACATTTTGGCCTTGAAGAGTATAAGCCTATTGCCACTCCTATGGAGACAGGTTTATGATTGATTCTTCATGATGTCGGAGATGCATTTGATGCTGTTCTCTATCAGCAGGCTGTTGGATGCTTGATTTACTTATGCGTTACTTGGCTAGATATTCATCTTGCTGTCTCACAGATGAGCAGGTTTATGCATTGCCGAGGAGTCAAGCATTGGCAAGCGGTTAAGCGCATCTTTTGCTACTTGTCTGGTACTCGGCTACTTGGGTTGTTTTATCCCAAGGGGGATCACTACCGCCCAATTTGCATGCTTTTTCTGACTCTCATTGGGCTGGTTGCTATGACACTCGTGTATCCACTAGTGGCTTTTGCTTCATGCTTGGTAGCTCATGTATATCTTGGTTGAGCAAGAAGCGGCCTACTGTGGAGACTTCTAATTATGAGGCTGAGTATAGGGCAACGTTCACACCGACTGTTGAGTGTGTGTGGCTCAGATGCCTTATGGTTGATTTGGGTGTTGGTCAGTCTTTTGCCACCACCATCTTCACTGACAGTCAGAGCGCATTGGCAGTTGCGAGGAACCCTGTGTTCCATGCTCGCACTAAGAACATTGAGGTGCATTATTACTATGTCACGGAGAGGTTCTCTGTTGGGGAGATCAACTTGGCATATGTGCCCACGTAGGAGAACATTGCAGACCTTTTCACGAAGGCTCTGCCAAGGGAGAATTTTGAAGTTTTCTGCAAAGCTTTGGGCTTACTTCCTTTTGTGGAGTGATTTCCACATAGCTTGGCACTTCCTTATACATGAGTGCCAGCTCCTTGTTCACCGCATCACTCCCAGGGGGGATCTGTTGATATATTTAGGTAGTGATGTGTGTGAACATACTAGGACCATCGGGGCACTTTTTTTCCTCTTTAGGAGGTTTTTTCCCCCAGCTTGTATATATGCCTCCTGCCCTAATGGGCTACTTATCTTTGTACATTCTCTAGTAATACTCCAAGCTTCTTCTTCTTTCTTGTGCTGTTCGCGTGCTTCTGCAGATGTCTATCTCCAACACTTATTTCAATGAATTCGAATGTCTCATAAGGAGCACAACCATGATCATAAGTTGATCAAGTTAATAAAAAAAATTAAAAAAGAGATTAAAGGATCCCTCATCCCTTAGATGGGGTCCAATTGCTTCATCTTATTTCCTTCAAACAAAAAGCTCAGTAAAGGACGAAAGGTGTGAAAACTCTTGTACATCTTCTTTCTCATGCCAAATAGGGATGGGGAACAACAAGTAATATTTTTACTATAGTTATACCCCCAATACAAATCAAACCATTCTTATCCATGGAGAACCAAAAGAAGAATATTGCATGCCTTTAAAAACATGCAACATTTTTTTAAAGCAATTGCCATCTTACAGTTTACTCCTCTTAAAAGGTTGAATTAATTGAAAGTATAAAAACGAAGCGCAAAACACACATGAGACCCTTCCAATCCCACACAAGGAGGCTTTGAATGTCTATCACCTACTAAGAATGAACAAAGTTAAAGGCTTACTAAAGTAGAGATTGGGTAGGGATGACACTAAGGCTATCTAAGGAGAATTGTTTCAACCTATTGTAGCATGCATGACTCTTGCCACTAATGAGAGAGCTCATCTAGATATCCAAATGGCCACTTATACAAGAATAGAAACTCTTTTGCTTCTCACCACTACATGTACATGAGGGGTGTCCTAGAAACGTAGCCTACAAGGCTTCACATCCCCCCCCCCCCCCAAGGGACACAAATGACTCAACCCCTCAAACTAACAATGCTAGACAACAACATCCACTAATCCTTCTAGCATGGATGTCCACTGATGAAGCTTTTTCGTATTTTCTATTTCATTAATGGAATGGATGATAAGTCTTGTTGTCCAACGCTTAAGCTAAAATCTTGTAGTACATTTTAATCATGGTAATTGATCTCAAAATTTTAATTTCCCTGTTATGTGGTTTTTTTTACTAATTTGATGATGCTCTCAATTATACATTTAGGAAAAGCACCAAACCTAAGTAGCTCCTTTCAAAAGGGTTTTGAGTTCATAGCTACAAATATTCTTTGAAGACTTTCATAAAATCACTTAACACCATAGATGTTTATCTTGGAAAATAACAAGATTAAAAGAAAGTGGGTCGCTCATGAAGATGAAAAAAAAAGCATTAAATTTTTCAGCAATTCTTTTTGAAGTATTTGTCTCTCAACGACTCTTAGATATCTTATTAGTTTTGTTCTATCATAAATTTCGGACCATTATACCGTGTTTTGTGAGATACAGGGGATCCCAAAGACAGTAAGCCCATTCATTGTATAATTGTTCTCTTATTGATTTAAGCATGGGAGAGTAGGTTACCACTGAACTTCCTTTTATGAAACAAAAAATCACTTAACATGCCCTCAACATGGCCTGTTTCCATTGACGAGAGATCAACCTCTCATTAATTTGTTGAAGTGATCGGTGTTCCTAATATTTTATCGATATTTGAAGGTATTATTTTTCCTAGTCAAAAACGATGGGGCAAATGGATTTATCTTTCATTGAGATGAAATCTTAATAAAAGAAGATGGATTTAAAGTGATAAACAATAATTTAAAAAAAAATGAATTTCGATCTTGCTATCTACACTTAGAGTTGTTGATAACTTGAATATATTAAAATATGAAAGGCATAGTACCCATAGGACCCTTGGAATCTTGCACAGGTACGAGTAGAATGCCTAGCACCTACTATGAATGAATAGAGCCAGAAGGCTTGCTAAAGGTATAAACTAAGTAGGAACGGCCCTAAGATTGCATGAAAAGATTGATTTGAACTAAACCTTGGTTTTCCATAATGACCATTACCCTACCCTTACAAACATTTTCCAATAAGAGCACTCAAATGACAGTGATTCCTTGAACTAATTGAGCTGGTTTAACCTCTAATCATATCATACGCAACCAATAGAGCTTGTCCCCCCCCCCCCCCCCCCCCCCCAAAGAGAGGTAAACACTGTTGGTGCATTTTACCCAAACCTACATGCTTGATATGCTTGATATTATCCTCATTTGTAAGTCACATGAGTAGTTATGTGAACACCTCTTGTAAAAGAGTACATTTTATCTCTTGTAAATGGAAAAAGAAGAAAGGAAAAGGATGGCTTACCTCATCCATAATGTAAAAGCAAATTCGTGGCTCTAACTACCTAAAAACACAAAATTTAGAGCTGAGTGAATCTCTCCTAACTTTGGGGATCACTTTTAGGTGGAGCCATTCGAATTCGAATTCAAAACTCCCTCCAAGAATAAGCTATAAAAAGAGCATGAAGGAAGAGGCGATTAGCAAGCCTTGTACGTGACCACTTCATGACATTTTGTAGAGATTGAAGAGCTTACTCCATAGCTCTATCATTCTACTCCCATTGTGCAAAGATTCATTACCAATGTGGTTGTAATCATATGTGAATCTATACATTTATTATCATCTACCTCTCTGTTTTGTTCTCTGCTATACTCACTCAGAGCAGTACCTTACGAAGGTCATATCTCAAGTTCTATTGATTCTTTTTCCGTGCTTTAACATGCGTTGGATAGATCTTACTGTCTAGTTTCTGCATATCAAATTTCAAGGTCATTAGATTTATACTTTTGGAGATATCTGCAATTTACTGCTCACTGGTCTATCTCTGTAGAGCCCCGAGAATGGTGGTCATGTTCCAAAAATTGATAAATCTTGTTCTCAGTGCTCAGTCCATCATTTGAAGTGTTTTAACTTGGATTGGGAAGCTTGATAAGTCTATTTGCTACGACCAAAAGGAAGTTTTCTAATTCCTACCAGGTTGAGAGCACTGTTCATTTTTTCCAGCAGGTGTATGTCCAAAAATAGCGAGTTTTGGGAGCTAGTCATTTTGCAACTAGTCTGCCTTGACTTAAACTTTTGGGATACATGTTCCAAAGTACTTGGCTGATATTTTGGTGGATTTAGGAAGCTCAAAGGGTCTACTAATCAACTCTGAAGTCTCAGTTGGTTGGTGTGAAGTTGGGTATAGCGGCACCTACTCATCTTTGGATTGCATCCACCATCTCTCTTCACAGTGGTATCAGAGCATAGTCAAGCAACATGGGAGATGGATTTCCATCAACAATTGACAAATTGGATCAAAAAAACTACCCGGAATGGTCTCTAAGGATGGAGGCTTACCTTCAAGGGAGGAATCTATATGGATTGATATCCGGAGATGAAGCAATGCCAACCATGAGGAACAAAGGGCAACCATCACATGAAGAAGTGGAAGGACTTTCGAATTAGTGTTCGAAGGATGCACTTGCAAGGTCCTATATTCTAAACTCAATCTCTGATTTTCTTTTACCTCATGTCAAGGGATGCAAGACATGAAGAGAGACCTGGAATGCACTTGCTTCTTTCTTCTCTTCCAACACTCGAGCAAGGAAGAACCAATTGTGGATGGAGTTCGCAACAATGAAGAAAAGCCCAAAGCAAAATGTGACTCATTATGTCACAAAGATGAAGGAGATTTCCGACCAACTTGGAAGCATTGGAGAGGTAATTGAAGAGGAGCAAATCATAAGACAAATCATGAATGGAATCAAAGCAGACGACAAGTGGGAGTCATTCACAACAGCCATGGATTTATACATGGATATGCATGTACCCGACCTCAACACACTCATGGGCTAACTCTTCACTCATGAAGCAAAGATTAGCAAAGGTGGTGAGTCCTCAAGAGGTAATCAAACTTCTGCCTTATACTCTGATAAAGCTAAGGTCAAGGACAAGTCAAAGAATAGGAAGAATGAAGATGAAGGTAGCTCTTTCCAAGCAAACTTTGCAGGTAGAGGAAGAGCTAGAGGAAGAGGCAGAGGTGGAAAGCAAGGCAAGGGGAGATTCCAATCATCTCAACCTTGCATCATATGTGGCTTATCTAACCATACTATTGAAGAATGTTTCAGGAACCCGAGGAACTCAAGAGGAAGAGGATTCAATAGAGGTGGCTATGGATCAAATAGAGGTAGATACAATGGAGGCTACAACAACAACAACTACTACAACAACAATTACAACAACAACAACAACTATCAAAGTGGCCATAGAGGAAGAAGAGATTACAATAACTATGCAGAGGACCAAAGTCAAGAAGATTCATTATTGATTATGAATCTATCAGCGAAGAAGGGTAAGGATGATGATCACATATTTTACATTGATTCGGGATGCTCAAACCATGTAGCAGGAAATGTGGCTTTACTTTCTGATTTGGAAGATCCTCATAACAAGCATGAAGTGCAGACAAGAGATGACACAAAGCACTCAGTGGAGAAGATAGGTAATGTGAAGACATCAGATGGGAATATGAACCTCTTAAGCAAAGTCTTGTATGTCCCTACAATTACCAAAAATTTAATAAGTGTTGGACAGATTGTTGAAAAAGGATTGCAGGTTAGATTCAATCGATTTGGAGCATATGTTGAAGACCCAAGGCAAGGCTTTCGAAGGATTGCCAAAGGAGAAAAGACAGGAAGGCTTTTCACTTTTGAAGTGGAAGATACAAAGAACATAGCTTTGTTTAGCTATGGATCTCAAACTCTTACAGAGTTGGAGATATGGCACAAAAGGCTTGCTCACATTGGTGAGAGGACACTAAAACAAATTTGCAGGGACCAAAGTGTACTTGATTTGCCTAATATCACAAGGCAACACATGATTTATAAGTGTGAAGCTTGTCAACTCGGCAAGGCTCATAGACAACCTTTCAATAAGAAAGGATATATGTATCAAAATCCTTTGGATCCTGTGCACACGGATGTGTGGGGTCCAAGTAAGGAGCCATCTATATCAGGCTCAAGATATTATGTGTCTTTCACAGATGATTGTAGTAGGTGGACCATTCTGTTTTTCATGAAGCACAAGGATGAAGTGTTTAATTCCTTTAAGAAGTATATTGCTCTTGTTGAAAACCAAACAGGTAGGACTTTGAAAAGACTCAGATCAGATGGTGGAGGAGAATACTTCTCTTCTGAATTTGATGCCTTCTTGCATGAAAGAGGCATTAAAAGGGAAGTCACTACAAGGTATACAACCGAACTCAATGGTGTAGCAGAGAGGAGGAACAGAGCTATTGTCGAAGCTGCAAGGTCCATGCTCAACGAAAAGGGATTGCCAAACTACTTATGGGCAGAGGCTGTGTCGACAGCCACATATCTCATAAATAGACTTCCATCTAAGTCACTAGATGGAACCACTCCATATGAAGTGTGGAATGGAAGAAGACCTAGTCTAGAGCATTGCAAAATCTTTGGATGCTTAGCCTATGCTCACATTCCTTCTCAAGTAAGAGGGAAATTGGATCCCAAGGCAGAGAAGTGCGTATTTATTGGTTATGACCAAAACCAAAAAGGATATAGATTGTACAATCCAACCAATAAAGGATTTTCTGTGAGTAGAGATGTAATTTTTGATGAAATTAAATCATGGTTTGATGATGATAGGAAAGTGAAGCTGCCATATGACTTGGATGAAGATTTTCCATCACTTCAACCAAAGGAGCCAAAGCAGATTGAAGAAAGTGATTCAGAGATTGACCTAGAAGACTTGGAAAGACTAAAGCTATGGAAGAACAAAGGTAAAGCAAAGATGCAGGATGCTACATATGGACCCGAGAGCTCACATCAACCACTTAGAAGGTCTTCGAGGGAGAAGAAGAAACGAGAGAGGTTTGGTTATGATACTTCTTTGGTCACGAAGCACTCAATCTACATTGCAAAGGATTCAACCAATGAAGAACCTACCACATTCGAAGAAGCACAAAGCAAGAAAGCTTGGAGAGATGCAATGGATGAAGAAATGGAAGCCTTGAAGGAGAATGACACCTGGGAGCTTTCCTAACAAGCCATCTATGAAGGTAATTGGATCTCAATGGATATACAAAATCAAGAGGAATCCAGATGGAAGTATAAATAGACACAAAGCAAGGTTAGTTGCTAAAGGGTTTGCTCAAACCCATGGTATTGTTTATGAGGAGACTTTCTCTCCTGTTGCAAAAATGCCTACAATTAGGGTTCTCATTAGTCTTGCTGCATCTAGAAATTGGAATCTTTATCAACTTGATGTAAAGAATGCTTTCTTGAATGGATGGATTTCTGAGGAAGTGTATATGGCACAACCTCCTGGATATGAGGATGCACATCATCCTAACTATGTATGCAAACTAAAGAAAGCTTTGTATGGATTGAAGCAAGCTCCAAGAGCTTGGAATTTCAGATTGGTGACTTATTTGTAGGACCAAGGATTCAAAGCTAGCAAGGCGGATACCTCTTTGTTCATAAAGAGGAATGGATCTGAAGTGATCTATTTATGTGTGTATGTTGATGATATTATTATCACAGGCAATGATCTTGAAGGAATCAAACAGGTAAAGAGTCAAATGAAGGAGGAGTTCAAAATAAGTGACCTCGGACCACTCACTTATTTTCTTGGATTGGAGTTGATCTACACAGATTCAGGTATATACATCACACAAAGGAAGTATGTCCATGACATGCTCGTCAAGTTCAAGATGGAAAATACCAAGTGTGCAGGTACACCTATGGAGCAAAATCATAAGCTTAGTGCTTATGAAGGAGAGCCAATTGAAGACATCACAAGCTATCAAAGCTTGGTTGGAAGTTTGAACTATGCAACACTCACAAGGGTGGATATATGCTATAGTGTTAGCATATTGAGTCAGTTTATGCATAAGCCGAGAAGACCACATATGGAAGCGGCCAAGAGAGTCCTCAAGTATCTAAAGGGGACCATGAATGAAGGTTTGTTCTATTCATATACTTAAGATATTGAGCTAAAGGTCTACTTAGATGCAGATTGGGCCGGATCTAAAGATGATAGAAGAAGCACATCAGGGTATATATCATTTGCAGGTTCAAAAATCATTTATTGGTCATCGAAGAAGCAACCAACCGTGGCATTATCTTCTATTGAAGCAGAATATAGAGGTTTGGCTAATGCAACTCAAGAAATTATGTGGTTAAAGTCTTTGTACACAGATCTTGAACTTCATTCTTCAACACCTCATATTTTTGGTGACAACACAAGTCACTACATCTAGCAGCTAATCCGGTATACCATGCTAGAACCAAGCATATTGAAGTCCACTACCATTACGTAAGGGAGAAGCTAATGAGCAAGGATATTCAACTATCCTATGTCTCTACAGATATGCAATGTGCCGACATGTTGACTAAAGCTCTTGATGGTACAAAATTAAGTAGATTCAAGTTGATGATTGGCTTCCAGGAAATCAAGGACAATTGAAGACTTATTCGGAGGCCAAGCATGTTAGGCTTGAGGGGGAGCTGTTGGTGCATTTTACCCAAGCCTACATGCTTGATATGCTTGATATTATCCTCATTTGTAAGTCACATGAGTAGTCATGTGAACACCTCTTGTAAAAGAGTACATTTTATCTCTTGTAAATGGAAAAAGAAAAAAGGAAAAGGATGGCTTACCTCATCCATGATGTAAAAGCAAATTCGTGGCTCTAACTACCTAAAACCACGAAATTTAGAGCTGAGGGAATCTCTCCTAACTTTCGGGATCACTTTTAGGTGGAGCCATTCAAATTCGAATTCAAAACTCCCTCCAAGAATAGCTATAAAAAGAGCAAGAAGGAGGAGGCGATTAGCAAGCCTTGTACGTGACCACTTCATGTCATTTTGTAGAGATTGAAGAGCTTACTCCATAGCTCTATCATTCTATTCCCATTGTGCAAAGATTCATTGCCAATGTGGTTGTAATTATATGTGAATCTATACATTTATTATCATATACCTCTCTGTTTTGTTCTCTGCTATACTCACTCAGAGCAGTACCTTCAGAAGGTCATATCTCGCGTTATACTGATTCTTTTTCAGTGCTTTAATTTGCGTTGGATAGCTCTTACTGTCTAGTTTCTGCATATCAAATTTCAAGGTCATTGAATTTATAGTTTTGGAGATATCTGCATTTTACTGCTCACTAGTCTATCTCTGCAGAGCCCCAAGAATGGTGGTCATGTTCCAGAAATTGATAAATCTTGTTCTCAGTGCTCAGTCCATCATTTGAAGTGTTTTAACTTGGATTGGGAAGCTTGCTAAGTCTATTTGCTATGCCCAGAAGGAAGTTTTCTAATTCCTACTAGGTTGAGAGCACTGTTCATTTTTTCCAGCAGGTGTATGTCCAAAAATAGCAAGTTTTGGGAGCTAGTCATTTTGCAACTAGTCTGTCTTGACTTAAACTTTTGGGATACATGTTCCAAAGTACTTGGCTGATATTTTGGTGGATTTAGGAAGCTCAAAGGGTCTACTAATCAACTCTGAAGTCTCAGTTGGCTGGTGTGAAGCTGGTTGTAGTGGCACCTACTCATCTTTGGATTGCATCCACCATCTCTCTTCACAAACACTTCACCCATTTAAGCTATTTCATTCCTTTCTGAGCATTCTCTAAAGAAGATCCTTGAGTATTGAGCCCTCTGATCTTCTTCAACTTAGATTTAGTGAAGCAACATGAGGTTAAAGATCTAGTGCCTTTGTCCAAGCCTGCATACCAAGTGGTTTGATGTCTTGAGTCCCTAGGAAGAACTAGTCGTGAGTTCAAGTCTTGGTTGGACATGTATCTATGAGTTCCTTAGAGATGGGTGCCTCTACTTTAAGAGGTTGGGTGTGTGAGTGTGTTTTCAATTCATTGTACTCTCTTAAAAAAAAACCTAGTCCCTTTCCATTTTTTTAGAAATGAACAAAAAAGTGTATTAAAGATGAATTGTACAATCTGGTAGGGGGCAAGATCCCCCATAGCACCTGATAATTACATAAGGGGCATCACAAACTCCCAGGACCACCCAAGATAGTTAGGGGTCTTAAGGAGGGATCTTAAATCCAGCATGGAGATACTTAAGAAGTCTATGCGCAGAATAGTAAGAGCAAAGTACATTTTTCCATCAACTAGAGGGCTTCGAATACATGATATCAGTATTTTTAGAATACATTCATGGACTATATTAGGAGTTATATTTTCCTTATTATTTGAATCAACATTCTCCTGCTTATCATTGGGATCATCAAAGGGATCATAGAACTCTTGTAAAAGAATGTCAAAAGCATTGGTCAACTTATCAGGTTTCGTCTTAACTATTTTTGTGAGCATTTTTCTTAATGTTGGTCACTATAGGAGAGAAGGTTGGAGAGATGCTCTTGATTGAGTTATCCTTGCCAACTAGAGGGGCCACAATGGAGCCAACTTTTAACATGGGGCAATCCTTAATTAAATGTCTCTGTTGATAACACTTAAATAAGTGGTTAGGTAGGTACCTATATAACACCTTCTGTTCATGAAGTTTCTTACCATTAGAATTCTTAATCATAATAGAAGGTTTTATCAGTTTAGCCAAGTCCATTTTAATTAATATATGTGGATCCCACTTGGGATTTATTCCATTACCTCTTACCTTTTGCCCAAGGACCTTACCTAGAATACCTCCAAGTCGTTCAACCCATGGGTAGAACTCTATAGGTAGGTCTTGGAAGTCAACCAATATAGGGACCTTAGTAAGCGTGGCACTTTTAGGATTGGACACTAAATACCATTTGAAAAAGGAGATAGGCACACTTTTAATTAACCAATGACCCTAAAAAATAACCCAGAATGCATTGTTGGCATCATCAAAAAAGAACATGAAGTAGTTATTTGGGAGATACTGAATATGTTTGACAAAGAGACCTTTGGTTTCCGAGTTGGATCTTATCCAATGCTTTAAGACCTCCTAGGCGGAACGAGGACCATGTCATAAATACCATTTGAAAAAGGAGATAGGCACACTTTTAATTAACCAATGACCCTAAAAAATAACCCAATGCACTGTTGGCATCATCAAAAAAGAACATGAAGTAGTTATTTGGGAGATACTGAATATGTTTGACAAAGAGACCTTTGGTTTCCGAGTTGGATCTTATCCAATGCTTTAAGACCTCCTAGGCGGAACGAGGACCATGTCATAAGCCTATGAAATCACGTTTAGAGAGTCGCATTCGGCATTGGTCAAAGCTATTTTTGTCAATAATCAAAGCATCCTCATCGTTATCAGACACTATATCGTCCACATTTAGTTGATGAACATAATCATCCTCTTTTTGCTTTCCACGATAATCAGATGTACCTAGTTGAAGAAAACCTTGATTTAGGGGGAAAGGAGATTACCTAGTTGAAGAGAACCTTGATTGAGCTGGGTGGAGGCATCTTCAATAAGAGTGTGGGCGTAAGTCTGCTTCAGCGAGAAAACCCCCTTCATTGTAGATTCATTTCCATTCATGCAGAGGTCGGGCATACCTAGAGAATGCACCACTTGATTCGAAGCCTCAATATTTTGAGACAGAGGACTATTCGTAGTTGCATGCAGTTGGTTAAACCCCTAGGAGACATTGGAGCATGATAGTTGATAGTATCTAGTCTAGAAGAAGGGCCTTTTGCACACACCATATAATAGCCATTGGAGAGTGAATCGTGAAGATCCATCCCTCCCAAAGTCGGGAGATGGAGGAAGGAAAGGTTCCTTGCAAGGCAAAGGCTCGCATACACAACAATGCCTCAAAGGGGGAGGGATACAACCCTCAACCTGGGCATAGAATTGCAAGCGTGAGCGAAGCCCTAACCCGACATGAGAATGGAAACCCTAGCTTATCGTTATTTGCTCCTGGAGCCTCTCCATGTGGACTTCTGCTTGACCTTTCCATTGATTTTTGCTTTAACTTGGAAAGCTTAGCTATTTTTTTTTCTCTTTCTTCCTTTTTTCCGAACTCATAGCATGTCTTTACTGTCATTTGACACTACCTTCCCCTTCGTACCTATGAACCTGATCCACAGGTGCATAGCATGTGTCAAGCGTTGCCATGTGAATGGGTCATATCCATTTTCTTGCTTGAACAATGAGAAATAGCTTTTCATGGCTGTTTCAAAGAGCTCTGTGAGACACAATTCTCCATGAATACATGGATTGGATAGATATATGTAAAGTCTTTATGCTGCTTTTCTTTGGAGTCTTGTTCTAGAAGCTTTTCATCACATGCGAGACATTGAATGCTATGCAAATCTCCATGCATTCATTCCAGATGTATGCAGCTTCATCTCCTCATCTTTTGGTCATCATGTATCTCCTCCGCTTGTGATCATGTCTCATCAGTCGCACTCCATACTGTGTGGCCGCTCTGCATGTACGTATGTCTGCTTTTTAAAGGAATATCCAGCTTTTGAGTCAATGAGGAAGCTTTTTTGCTTCTCACTGTACTACACCTCCTCTCTTGGGCGCCACCACCATTGTTCTCGCTAGCTTTTTCCACTGCTTTTGCACGAACAATTTATATTTAAAAAATATTTCTCTGTAGAGGAGTTGAAAGGCGGATGGGGGTGGAGTACAAAGCATGAAGAGACATCTCATCTCCTGGGCGGAGACTCGTCTGCATTACGATTCAGAAACTTGCATAAGGAAGAAGAAGTCATGATTTTGGAGCACACAGGCAACTTGTGATCCATTTAAAATAGAAGGCTATCTACGTATTGAAATGCAAACTGAGTTTTCAAATGAGTTCGCATTCCACGGAAGCTTCAACAAAAATTGGTGCGATGAAGTAGAGGAGTTTATTGCAAACAGAGTTCGCTTTGGTATCTGGAAACGCCAAACGTGTATTAGTAATTTCATGCTATTTGGAGAGGAGCAAAGATATGAACTTCTATATGGTTTCTGATCTTGGGCATCACAGGTGTGGCTTCCTGAAACCTTCAGAATGCTAAGAGGCTATGGAACAAGGGTTTCAGACACTGGAAACACCTCTGGAAACAAGAAACTCGCGAGTGGATCAGATTTGAGGACATAAACCCTGAAATAAGAATGAACTACGAAGAATGGGCTCTCCTTTAGAGCAGATGCATTGCTTGGGAACGTTCAAAAACCCGACTCCTTATTGGGCAGGACCCACCATGCTATGAGGGTCTTATGTGGCACAATGGCAATCACCTATCCAAAATTCCTAAAATCAAGGTGAACACAGACTATCATATCACGCTTAACAAGAAGTGGTGCCTGACTTGGACAAGGCTGCATTGGGATTTGAAGTTCATGTCTATCTAGCACCCCCTCATTGAGATAAAGAAAACGGTTCTCATGTGGCAAATTCTCCAGCCTGGTATCTGGACCAACATAAAGGCCAACAAAATTTGTGGGGCTTTGCAGTGGTGCAAGCGTTGCTGCCACAACATCGAGGATTTGGCTCACATCTTCTTCGCTTGCCCCAAGTCTTTGTTGCTCCGGTGAACCCTTGGGAATATTTTTAGACTTCAAGCAGAAATCATTTGGAAGCAAGCACTGCTAGGTGAAGCGATCGGCTTCTCAGCGGAGCTATGGAATGCTATAAGAGGCAAAACCCTATGGAAGATTTGGAGGGAGTGGTGTGCGAGCAATTTTGGACACCCTCTTAAAGAGTGGTCGATCGAAAAGTCTCTATTCCTCCTTAGCAAAAGAATCTCCAACTATAAGAAGTCTGGGAGAGTAAGCCAAGGCCGAATTTCCTTTTGAAAAAAAAATGAACTTCTTCTTCTATATTGGTTCAACATCTTCTATTCTATATCGGTTCGACATCTGCTACAACATGGAGAAGCGATTTGTCCCAAGATTACTGATCGATCACATGAGCCTTAGAGACCGTAATCAATTGAGGTTTGAACGTTATATATGGTTGTGATCAGTGTGTCGTCTCTAGTTTGCTTGGGGGGATGTGTGTATCTGTATGTAGGTAGATACACATGTAGACACATACATGTACATAAAGATATGTTTAGCTTAGGGAGATGTGTGTATATGCAGGTATGGATAGATACATACATACATACATACATCTACATGTGGACAAAAGATGAACTGAATCTGTTCAGACACATATATACGCACATGTACATATACATGTACATACATATATCTACATTTACATACATGCATGATTGAATTATCTCTCTCCCCCTCTGGCTCTCTCTCTCTCTCTCTCTCTCTATATATATATATATATATATATATATATATATATATATATATATATATATATATATATATATATATATATGTTTAACGAGAATCTTGATAACAATGTTTTACATATTTATTTATTAAACAGTTTATATCTACCTACTGTTGAACATTATCACATGCCATCAATTTTTTTAATCATCGTTTGTTGATTCTTCGTTTTTAGATGATTCAATTGACTCCTTGATTTAAGCCTTCTTGATTTAAGCCTAATTGGATTGTTTCAGTTGGTTTCAGATAGAAATTCAAGGAGAAAAAGCCCTAATTTATCCTCTATTCTATCAATTATAACTTCTGTAAATTTCTCTATCTTCTTCCCTCACTGTATCTCAAAAATCCCATTACATACCTTTTGGTTTTACTTAAGAATATTCATATCTCCTTGTTATCTAATCGCCAGTTTTTAAGTTCAGATAGTTGTTTTCTATCATTTAGATGCTTCTAGCCCTAATTTATCCTTCATTCTATCAATTATAACTTCTATAAATCTCTCTCTCTCTCATTGCATTTCAAGAATCCCATTACATACCTTTTGGTGTTACTTAAGAATATTCATATTTCCTTGTTATCTAATTGCCAGTTTTTAAGTTCAATCCATTTTTTTTAATGGAAAGGAATTGATTATAACTCTGGATCACAGCATGCTATACACATCACACTTATCATCTTCATTTTGCAGAGTCGACAAACTCTTGAAAGAACCATTTTTAAATTAAACGAATGGTTATCATACCAGGGAATCGCTCTATATGATATAACAAGTATTTTCATGGGGAGAGGTATTGTAGCATTAGATCAAGTGGAGCTCTTGCTTTGCCCAAAGTCGAGAGGTTCTTCTCATACATTCAAAAAACCCATGTATTTTCTCCTCCCCTTTAATATTTTATATTCTACTTCCGTATCTTTTCCATTACCTTCATTATTTCCATGTGATTCAGTACAATAGAATTGGGTTTTTTCAAGGGATGCAAAATAAAGTAAATATGAATAACATTAATATATCCATTGCCACAATTATTTGTAATGAAAAGCATGAGGTTTTCTGAAAAATTCATATTTTTGTTGGTATGTCTTTTGGTATAGTACTTAAGGAGAGAGGTATTTGTATTTGCAGAAAAAGGTCATTTTTCAAGTCATGTTCTGCAATGGCTATAGGGATGTGTATAGCGATGATATTTTTAAATTATTTTTTCTTATGACTAACTTTTCTATTGGTACATTTCCCATTGACATAAGGACATCTATTGCGATGAAAAAAAAAACCTCGACTATTGCAACAATTATTCAGACAAGTATTGTGATAAAAAAAATTATATCAAACAACATCTGCAACACCATGTGCGGGATTTTTAGAATTAATACTTCACTAAATTAAGATGGAAACTCATACAAACCAAGAAAAAAAGGTAAAATGATGCTTTTATAGAAGTTTTAGTTCTCCAAGAATGTAGCTAGTCACCCATGAATCATTATAGGAGCACTTTTTGGTGGTTAATTGAGAAAAATTAGATTTGATTGATTTTGATGGAACTCCTAACGCTTGGAAACTTTTTCTATATAAGTACTCTAGGCATCCCCAAGCTTCATGTATGAATTCTACATGATCATCTCTACGTGTTTTTTCTCCATATCCTTTCCCTTAAGAAGCCTCATAAAGGATCATCTGAAAGGTGGGAAACCATCTACATGGTGCCTACTATCCACCATTTATACCTAGTTTCCAAACTATCACTCCCAAAACATATAACATCATCAAAATGACCTAAGTCCATATGATATATCCTCTATGGAGTAATAATATGAAAAACAAATGTAACATGCCAAGCTTATAGGCTTGACTATACCAAAATGGAGATAATAAACCACGGGATTCTCTGAAATGTAAATACCTTTGAACTAAGTACTATTGGAACATCATTAAATAGCACTAATGCAAACTCTATTTTTTTTCTTCCCTTTAGTTTGACATGTGAATGCAAAAAGCATTCCCTTTGAGGTTCAGATAATTCCAAAGTATCCGTTCTCCTAATTGATGTTCAATCATCATCCTCATGATAAAACACCAACTAAGAGTTTGGTAACCCAATAGATTAGATCTATCCCCATCTCCTACAAACCCAAAAAAGAGGAGTCATAACTCTACTCCTAGGCCTCTCATAGGATCTCAACCCAAGACATCTTTCTTCTCATCCATATTGCTTAACCACTAGGCCAAGCACCTTTGCTTGTCTAAAGAGCATAAGCACCTTTGCTTAAGTCTACTCTCAATACTTTTTCCCAACACTCGAATGAAAAATGATATCCAATCTCAGATCCATCTCAACTTATCAGACCCTCATGCCATAAAATTCCTTTAACTTTATGACATATGATATGTTAGGTTTATACACATTTGAGATTGGATATCCTTTGTTCACTCAAGTGCTTGCCTTGTAACTATAGGTATGCCAAGTGTCGTATTTAACTCAAGTTAACTCAATTTGATGCTTCTAGAAGGCTTTAGAGATCTTGGGGCAAAACACTCTCCCATGTGTTGCATAGGACTTGGATTGAAGACCTCTTCCTTCTCATCTTTATGACTTAGCCACTATGGAAAGCACCTTTGGTTGTCTAGAGAGCATTAGCACCTTTGCTTAAGTCTACTCTTAAGACTTCTGCCCAACACTTGACTAAACAAATGATATCTAATCTTAGATCTATCTAAACATATCACAATTGTTGGAGTTAGACATCTATAGAAGCATGTGAACTACACAAGGAAGAAGAAGAAGCTTGGAGCACAACACACAATACTGAATGTATTACCACTAGAATGTACAAAGATAAGTAACCCATTGGGGGAAAGACCTCCTAAAGAGGGAAAAAGTGCCCCGATAGTCCTAGTGTGTTCACATACATCACTACCTAAGTATATCAACAAATCCCCCTCGAGTGATCGGTGAACAAGGAGCTGGCACTCATGTATAAGGAAGTGCTAAGCTATGTGGAATCAACCCACAAAAGGAAGTCAACCCAAAGCTTTGGGGAAAGCTTCAAACTTCTCCCTAGGGTGAGCCTTCATGAAAAGGTCTGCAATGTTCTCCTGCGTCGGCACATATGCCAAGCTGATCTCTCCAACATAGAACCTCTCTTTGACATAATGATAATGCACCTCAATGGGCTTAGTGCGAGCATGGAACACAGGGTTCCTTGCAACTACCAATGTGCTCTGGCTGTTAGTGAGGATGTCGGTGGCAGAAGACTAACTAACACCTAAATCAGCCATAAGGTGTCCGAGCCACACACACTCAACAGTTGTTGTGAAAGGTGCCCTACACTCAGCCTCACAACTGGAAATGGCCAGAGTAGGCTACTTCTTCCTCAACCAAGATATGCATGAGCTACCAAGCATGAAGCAAAAACCACTAGTGGACACATGAGTGTCATAGCAACCAGCCTAGTCAAAGTAAAAAAAAGCATGCAAATCTGGCAGTAGTGATCCCCCCCTTGGGATAAAACAATGCAAGTAGCCAGGTACCAGTCAAGTAGTGAAAGATGTGCTTACCTACTTGCCAATGCTTGACTCCTGGGCAATGCATAAACCTGCTCATCTACAAAGCCATGTGCAATCAGATAGACACCTTTTCATACCAAGCATGTGGTGCTTGCTTTAAACCATGTAATGCCTTCTTTAACCTACACACCTCATTTTCATGCCCTTTTTGCACAAATCCATGGGGCTAAAAAACATACACTTCTTCATGCAAGTCACCATTTTGAAATGCTGTTTTGATGTCCAACTGATGTACATTCCAACCATGAAGAGCTGCAAGTGCACAAATGCTATGAACAATAGTCATTCGGCATGTAGGTGCAAAGGTTTCATCAAAATCAATGCCTCTTTCCTATGCATAACCCTTTGCAACAAGCCTAGCTTTACACCTATCAACGATTCCATTAGGATTACACTTCCGCTTGTATACTCACTTAGTGCCAATAGCCTTCTTGGTAGGAGGCAAGTCGCATAAAGACTAGGTACCATTTTTCATGATAGCATCATATTTAGATTGGATTGCAACCATCCAATGTTCAGAATTTTGTGCTTCATCAAACGAAATAGGCTCAGTCTCATCACAAAGACTAGAGGCAGCCATAGCATAGCATTTGATGCAAAAGAGGCACTATGAGAGCTTGAACACGTACGGTATGATGGAGATGCATCTAATTTGTTGTCACCCAAAGTTTGCACTAGCCATTTTGGCATAGTCTTTGCCTCCTCAATATTTTCTCTCTCATCAACAAGTGCATCATGCAAATCTGCATAAAAAATTTATGTGCACCATCACATGAAACCTATAAAGGTTAGGACATTGCCTCAATATGACTAGCACTAGACTATCCACTTGTAGAAAGAGGCAGGAAGGTATCATACATGTCCTTGGAGCTAACAAATGCCTCCTTAGTACATGAAAGTAAGGGCTGAATAACATCTTCCACAAAAACAACATCACGGCTAATCAAAATGCATTTAATCTATGGATGATATAGAGGATAGCCTTTGCTTTCAGAATTGTACCCAACAAAAATACATTTTACTACTTTATCATCCATTTTCCTGTGATGTTGTTGAAGCGCTAATGCAAATGCAAGACAACCAAAAACATGCAGGTGAGCAACAGATGGCATACGACCATGCCAAGTCTCATATGGAGTGATACACTTTGGGACACCTGTTAAGTACATATGTTGCACACATGACAACCTAAAGCTAGAAACTATGTGGTAAAGTTTGACTCTTGACCATACACCTCGCCATTTCCATGAGTGACCTATTCTTCCGTTCAACAACTTCATTCTGTTAAGGTGTATAGGACCCTATATACTAATGTTTTACCCCACGTTCAACTAGAAAGGTATTAAAGTCAAAAGACATATATTCCCCCCCTTGATCAGAATGGAGGGTGCCCATCTTACTTGCTGATAGATTTTCAACCAAAACCAAAAACTGTTTGAAGCACATGAACACCTTGGAATTTGCTTTGGATATACCTATGCATGTTTGGAAAAACCACCAATGAAAGTCACCAAGTGAAGATAGTTTCGAAAAGAGGATGTTTGCATAGGACCATAGACATCACTATGAACAAGCTGCAATTTTTGAGTAGCTCAAACTGAACCATCTTTTGGAAAGGAGGAATGCTACATGTGGCCCAAACTATAGCTATCACAAACATGTTTTTTGGGTGCCTCAAGTTTGGGCAAAGAGGACACCATTTTAGATTTTTGCAGGCATAGCAAACTAATAAAATTAAGATGACCAAAGTAAGCATGCCAAAGCTTTGCATCTGACATAGCCTGAGAATCATGTACTTCACATGTTGAATCATTCATTGATTTTTCATAGTCTATGAGCTTATACAGCCCATGACATAAAATGCTAGAAGCAATAATCATGTCACCATTTGACAGATCATGAATTGTACATCTGTCATCAAAAAATTTCACAACCAAGCCAATCTTGGCTAATGCAAGAACTGATAATAGATTCTTCTTGATCCATGGCACAAATAAAGCATCTGATAGTGTAAAAGAACTACCATCAACACTAGTCAGAATAGTCTTACCAACTCCCATGACCGGATAGGAGGAGTTGCTGGTGCATGTGACAGTATTACCTATAGGGGCAAGCTTGAGTGAAGTGAAGAAACTGCACTATGAGGTAATATGTTTGGTTAGCCCACTATCAAAATACCAAATATCTGAGTCTACTATAGACATACACTGCTCATGAGAAGAAGGGTCAAAACTGCAAACAGTTACTAAATGCCCATTCTTCATTCTGCACAAGATTTGCAGACAATGTTTGGTGTAGAGGCCTCTACAACAACCATTCTGGCCTCTTTTTTCTTTGCCTCTTTTGCAGCTAGTTTTGGATAGTTCTTTATGATATGATCGTTTTCTTTACAATAATTACAAAAGAATTTCTAATTTTTTGATGTGTAGCATTTGCAGATTTATGCTCACTAGTAGATGAGTTCCATTTACCTTTGCCCTTCTGACTAGCCACAAAAGCTTGATCTGCAACACACATAATGGAGTGACTTAGATGATTGTAAAATCACCACTCTCCCAGGTATACTAGCTCTGAAGTACCAATATAGGTACTTCCTAGGTCCCTTTGCTTAATGGAATCCAAACTTTCTTCTTTCCTTGTGATCCAATGCTCTCAATGGAGCTCAGGTCAATCCATAGACCTTAATCAAGTCATGTGAGGATGTATATATGTTCCTTGTGAAACCCAAAAGTGATGTAGAATTCACCTAAGTGGTGTACGTCTACGCTATGGCATCTAGAATAGCTAGCTTGAAGTGTGAATTGATTACCTTGCCCTTAAACCCTAAACTATGACTCATTGTGGGAAATCTCTTAGATACCCCATAGTTTCTATAACTAAGATGTTTTCCTTGAAGGTTGCTTGAATTCGATATTTGGAAATAGATAATAATTATTTTTTAAGATACCTCAATTACACATTGAGCTTACGCACTCATTTGGTCTTCTATCTCATCTCCACCCTAATCTGCATAAAGATCAAGGAGCCTCAAGATAGGACATCAATATCTTAATATATGTAGAATGAATAAAATCATCTCAAATAGAGATTGCATATATCCCATAAGTATGCTTTTCGAAAACATACACACACATGCACGTGCATATATATATATATGCATATATATATATATATATATATATATATATATATATATATATATATATATATATATATATATATATATATATATATATATATATATATATATATATATATGTGTGTGTATGTGTGTGTGTATGTGTGTTTATTTGTGTCTGTGTGTATGTATGTATGTGTATGTATAAGTTAGCCACACATCTTGTAATTAAATGATTAAGTTTTACTTGGATTACTGTAAATGCTAAGTTTAAACGTTCCTTCGTTTTGCAAACCTTAGGATACCCAAAATTATATAATCATGATTTATCAAAGTGAATATGCATGTGCTTCATAAACATTTGAATAAAAATTTGAATGCTTCAAGCCGAACGAATTTGATCAATGTTACTACTTTTCGCCTTCATGTACCTGCATATGCACTAATATATATGCATCACGAAAACAAAATGAATACAGAAAAGAAGAAAGAAAGTGATGCATCCATGAGATGATCTAGTGAGCGAGTCCCTCTTCCATGGCTTGAAAGTAGTGTTGCCTCATTCCTTTGATCATCCTATTTTCTTCAAAGCCTTGGAATCTCCTTGAATGTACTTCACTTTTCTTCAAAATATCTTAAATAAAAATGAAATTTCTTACATGATCGCTATGAAGTGCCAAAAATATACAATGATAATGCTAACAATATATACTTATCCTAGCCTTTTCCACGATAGACCCAAAATTGAGATTTGACATATCCAATCGGTATTGGTATACTTTGGAAAGCAAGAAAACAATCATAAAATCATAAACATCTCTTTTCAATCATGCCAAAAGGTTTAATCCACCCACACATACTTGTTTTCCTTCTTTCATAAATCCTCACTAGAACCAAAAATACCTAGAAAAAATTATTTCCAAATAGATTGGTTAGTGGGAAGTGGCATCGTGTTATGTGGATGAAAAATTGCAAAGTTATGCATCCTCGAAGGTTAGGTATAGTTGCTAGTAGAATCTTCATTGCGTTGTAGAAAATTCAACTCTCTTTAGAGATTAGACGTTTTTACACATTATCATAAGCGATTTTCTTCCTCTTCAAAACAATCCATCATGAATAAAAAATGGAGCTTGCATGAGAGAGGTATGGAGAAAAAAATATTTGCATATAGACTCATGTTCTGTAAGAGAACCCAGATGAAAATGGTGGAAGGGGGAATTTTGAGAATCTACAAGCTCTTCCTTCTTCAACATTCTCAAAATTCGCAACTCCTCCCAAGTTTCCATACAATATGTATGTCTTCCTTTAGAAATTATTGTCAAAACCATATATTTTTATGTCTCCGAAAATGGAGGTAAATAAAATTTACACCGAAAAATTGGTCCAAAAAGGTGGAAAAGGTGACATTACGGGGATCAAATACTAATGTTTCTTTATAAACCAAAAGTTTTATTGATATAAAATGAGATTAGTTCTTCCATAATGTATATAAATATGATTTAACCCACCAATCCGAGTCTAATACCCCTTCTTTTCCCTCTCCCAAAATGGGCATTTGCCATAAAATGCACCTTGAAAATTGAGTAAAAGAATGATGGATGGGATTTTCTAAGGAATTGTTAACCTTTGTCTCCTCTAGAGTGTGGAGAGTATTTCGAGTCCTTAAATGTCTCCATATATCATAATTTATATATGCCCCATTTTCATCCTACAATCCTCAAATGCAACTTCTTTTATACCTATTGAAAAATAGAGGTTTGAGCAAAGATCAAAATCTCTTAATATTTGTATAAGTTTGTAGTTTAGATTCTGAAAGATCCCAATTAGCTACTTGCCACTCTCCTCTCAAGGTTAAATAACCCTTGGAATTGGCACATCTCGAACCTTGTCTAAGGCCAAACACCCCTTATGGCCACTTTGAGGAGATGGAATAACCATGCTAGAGCCTTGGCTGCCACAAGCTCTAGTCCTTGAATCGATTAGGGTCCTTGACAAATGCACGTAGATGAGTGGTGGGTCATAGAGGTCTAAATGAATCTGAAACTCTCTCGGTGATCTTTGCAATCATCTAGCAATTGTAATTTGTATGCAAAATCACTAATCTTCTTGATCACTGTCCAAGTCCACAAAATCTAAGGTATAACTTGGGTGTTTTAGACCCAGTTTCAATGAAAGAGGAAGTGGAACCTATAAAAACACATGATCACATTCTTGAAATTTTCATGGTATGCGATGTGGATCTACAAATGGTTTCATCTACTCAAAGCTTGCTAAAGCTTAAACTGAGCTATTTCAGGTTGGCTTGCATATATGTAAGGAAATGTGAAGCAGTGAGTGACTTCTTGGATAACCCAATGGTAGCTAAATTGTGGGGAATAAACCCATAAATCACCTGAGAAGGTGCCAACTTAGTAGTCTTGTGCTTCCAACTATTATAAGAAAAATCAATTAAAGGGAGTAAACTATCTCAATCTATTTGCTTCAATAAAACATATGCCTATAACATATGTTTCAATATCTAATTAACTCTTTCAATCTGACCATCTTTTTATGGATGCTCTCAATTACTCATCTTGACTTGAACTTGAAGTTTATTTGACACATGTTTGCAAAAATTTCCTCTAAACTTGGGATCCATGTCTGAAACTATGAATTTAGGTAGACCGTGCAATGTAAAAATATTATGAATGAATAGTTTTGCAACTTGTAGAGCTTTTAGCCATTCCTTCTAAGGAATAAAGTGTGCTATTTTTCTCAAACAATCAAACACCACAAGAATAGCATTCTTCTACCATGGTATCCTAGCAAAACCCATTATGAAGTCCATGGAAATACTATTCCAATAATACTACGATATTTCCAATACCTGTAGCAGACGTGTAGGACTAACCCTCTCTACTTTATGCACTTGACATTGATTTACGTCGTGGTTTATATCTCTCACCATCTTTGGTCACCAATATGTGCCTCTAATCAACTGCCAAGTTTTCTCAATATCACAATGTTGGGCACAAGGTACATCACGGTTCTCAAAAATAAATTCTTTTCTAAACTAGCCTTCTTGAGAATTAGGCACATATATCTTTCCTTTTCTTTTGACAAAACCTTGCTCAACTTGAAAATTGGAGAATTTCATATCCTCATTATTTCCTCACAACTTGTTACTTATGAACTGACATTAGTCGTCATCAATATGTGGAACTTTGATCTCTTGAATTAGGTGACTGTCTAGAACAGTGAAGCTAATTTGATGCATAATACGAGATAATGCATATGCAATTGTAGTGCTCTTGCCCTTTTAATAAAAAACTTCCATGTGTAATTTTTGCATTACCTCAGCCCATATAGCCTCTCTCCCTCAAATATCAAGCATGGAACAAAAATACTTCAATTTGTGATGATCTTTTATACTTTTAAACGTGCCCCATACAAATAATTTCTCTAAATATTTAAAGAATGAATTGCATATAATTCTTGTTCATGGACATGCACATTTCTATGAGTGAAAAAAATTTTCTTACCTTCAAAAGCTATTGTTATATCATCTTGAATCAAAACTGCATTGACTATGATGCCACTAGCATCGATTTCCAACTAAAAAGGTTTATGTGGATCTACCACTAATTGAATTGGGGCATTTGAAATTCGTTGTTTCAATGCATCAAAAGATTATTGTTGTGACCTATCCCACACAAAATTTTGATTATTCCACAAAAAAATTGTAAATGGCATAGCTATGTCTGAGTAGTAGCAATGAATTTCCTATTGAAGCCTGATAATCCTAAGAATGATTGCAACTGGCACTCATTTTGAGGAATCGGCCAATTGAGGATCACATAAACTTTTCATGGATCCACTCTAATTTGATGTGTGGATATTATATGTCCCAAGTACTCAAGCTCAGATAAACATAGGCATGTATCTTTTCATTGCAAGAACATGGTGTTTGCTTCAAACCATATAATGCCTTTTTCAACATGCACACTTTTTTCATGCCCTTTCTACACAAAAGCACATGGCTGAAATACATACACTTCTTCATGTAAGCCACCATTTAGAAATGAAATTTTAATTTCCAATTGATGTACATTCTAACCACGATGAGTTGCAAGTGCACTAATGCTATGAATGGTGGTCGTTTTGGCATGTTAAAGCAAAGGTGTAATCAAAATCAATGGCTTTCTCTTGAGCATAACATTTTGCAACAAGACTATCCTTATACTTATCAACTGTTTCATCAAGATTATGCTTTAGCTTGTATATCCATTTAGTTCCAATGGCCTTTTTGCTTGGAGGCAAATCATATGAAGAACAAGTACCGTTCTTCATAATAGCAACATAATCTCATGGCATAACAACCATCCAATTTTCCAAATTTTTTTGTTTCATCAAAAGAAAGATGTTCATTCTCATCACAAAGTCTAGACTCAGCCATTGCATAGCAATCTAATGCAAAAAAATCACTATGAGATCTTGTACGAGTATGACATGGAAAAGGTGCATCTAATTTGCTATCTCGCAAAGTTTTCAGAGCCACTCGGACATAGTTTTTTCCTCCTCTATATGAGCCCTCTCATGAATAAGTGCACCATGTGAATTTGCATCAGAAATGGAATGATCTGCATCATCATGTGAAACCTATAAAGGCTATGAATTTGCCTCATTTGAACCCAACACTAGATTGTCCACTTATAAAAAGAGGCAGTAAAGTGTAATACACATCTTTGGAGCTAACTGATGCTCCTTAGTACATGAAAGTAGTGGTTGAATTGCATCTTCCACAAAAATGACATCATGAGCAACAAAAACATATTTAGTCTATGGATGATACAGATGATAGCCTTTGGTTTCAAAACTATACCCAACAAAAATAGATTTGACTAATTTATCATCCAATTTCTTGTGCTATTGTTTAGGCACTAATGCATATGCAAGATAATCAAAGACACACAGATGAACAACAAATGGTCTGGGACCATGCCAATCCTCATATGGAGTGATAGACTACAGTTCTTGGTGTGACAACCATTAAGTACATAAGTTGCACACATAATAGCCTCAAGCTAGAAGCTATGTCGTAAGTGTGACTTTGACTATACACTTGGTCATCTCCGTGAGAGAAATTTTCTTTTTTTTAGCAAGTGCATTCTATTGAGGTGTATACAGAATTTTAGAATGATGCTTTATCCCATGTTTAGCCAAAAATGCATTAAAATAAGAAGACATGTATTCCCATTCTTGATCAAAATGAAGGGTGCCCATTTTACATGCTGACATATTTTAAGACAAAACCAAAAATGGTTTGAAGCATATAAACACTTTGGACTTTGCTTTCAATGGACACACCTATGCATGCTTGGAAAAATCATCAATAAGACTCATGAAATAAAGGTAGTTCCCAAAAGAAGGTATCTGCATAGGACCACATATATCACTGTGAACAAGTTGCTATTTTTGGGTAGCTCATATTGAACCATCTTTTGGGAAGGAGGAACATTGCATTTTGCCTAAAATACAACCTTCATAGACATGTTTAACATGTCCTCTGTTTTTGGCAGAGAGGACACCTGTGTACCTGAGTATCAACTTAAGGACTTGTGGAGAAAGAGACTATACCTCAATCCCCTTCAAGTACATATAGTGGGGATTCACGCTTTAATTATCAATCCAAGGAGTATCAAAACCTAACGCAGTGTATGAGGACATGCATTTAAATGATGGTCAATGCAAATGAGGTCTAACAAGGTACATTCAGGTATAAATCCACCACATTCAAGCTTTCAAGGTCGGCTATTGTGTCGTGACACTTGGAACAACAACCAACAATAAATCTAGCTTTTCTCTTAGCTCCAAACTCCAAATACAGCAAATAGGAGGTTCATTTCGAAGCTTTTGTGAAGATGCATCGAATAGTGGTCTTTGCAGTCGATTCTGATGCTCCTGCTGCAAGTTATGAGCAAAATATTGAGCCGCTGGAATGGTCTTCCTATGCTTCAGCACTTCCTATACTTAACACACACCTTACCAATAGCAAACAAGCACTTTCATGGATAGAAAACACTTCTAAGCACTCTTTTGAAGCATCACACATGCATGCAAACTCATAAGGAAGAAGATGTAGAGAGGAAAAGACACAAATTTGAAATTTTGTGCTCTTGATTCTCACAATGGCAAAAAGTCTCTACAAAGAGTCATAAAATGACTTATATACTTGTGCCCTAGAATTTTTCCTTTTACACAAGAGACTGGCACTTTATTGACTAAAAGACTAATTCCTTACTAATGTACAAAGGTAATGATACAAATCTCTATGGGTATGCATCTAGAGGACTCCTCTAGTGCATTTACATCAGAAAATATATTACAAAATCAGTATGTAGTAAAAACAAAGTGTCCAAATCGGAAAAATTTTTAGGGCCCTTCTTTTTCTCCACATCTTTGCTCTTCTTTGCTCTTCAACACTCTTCCCGTCTTTGTTTCTATCATCCCTTGATAGGCTTTGCTTTTTGTCTCTAGTTTTGTGCCTATAGTCGATTTGGTTCTTTATTAACGGATAGCCTCTTTATAGTTGTTCACTACCAGCTTCTTTGAAGTCATAATGACATAATTTTACCAATGGTCAAGGAACTGATCATAACTCAAGACCACTTGCATTGGTGCTTCACATATCATAAGTTGCTTCCATTGTTCTGCTGTCACACCATCATGTGGTGCCTGATGGTCTGTAAAGAAGCTTAATCCATATGCAACTAGTCTGGCATTCAAATTAGTTGACATCTTCAACAAAACGTCTGAGCCAATATCACAAAATGCTTCCTCAAAAGTTTGCATGTATGGGCTCGGCGAAAACATAAGTCTGGAGTAGTAAGCCATAATTATAGGGCGACTAGGCATAACTGATAGATAAAAAATGAGAATATTGGTGCCTTGGTTAATGCGGATGAAATTCAAAAATGTGTATGCTACATGCTTAAAAACTTTGAGTAGTGTTGATATCATGTTGAGGATTTTATTGGTCATCTTTATTGTGAGATCGAGTACTATCACATAACGATTTAATCAAAATTCGATGGATCTCACCATGTATTCTTCAGTCGGTAAATAGTTGTGGGGTGGACTTGGAAGTAATGGGTAATTAAGCCATTGTTTATTGAGCTTAGCACTTTTTTGCATTTCCAAAAATTCTTGTGCATCACGTCGGTGAGGCATTGGGCAAAAAGAGGGATTTACTTGTAATAAATATGGTGCTAATTGCCAGTGCACTCGCAAAGTAGGATTCTTTTCCAAACATTTCCTTCTCCAAAGTGGTTGTGCTCCCTCAAATTCCTCTTGAGTGTAAGTGAAGGTATTTGCTTTGAAGTTCAACTCCTCATCTGGATCTTTTTGCGTCGTCTATTTTATATACCGATGTGTTTGCTCTTTCAATAGCCCATAAGGTATGTTGAATGGCTTTATGGTCTAATCCAAGTCTTTCCCTTTAATCTTAGCCTCCTTCATTACTTTGACTACTTCATTTTCAAAATTTTGTGTCAACCGGGACACCAATAGTGCCCGTTCCTTCTGACCTATTTCTATAGTATACAACATGGGTGATCATCACAAGGTTCCACCGTCTATTCTTTTACTAGTGAATGATACATTAAGGGAGATAGAGGACGTATCTCTACCTCGTCAATATGATTTCCTTGTTGCAGCTCTATTGGTGTCCTGATTGTGGCTTGTTATTTTATTTGAGCTTCTAATTGTGCAATGAGTTCTTCCTTCTCTTTGATTTCATTGAGAGCCGTTTCTAGCGCATCTTTGGACGTCAAAAGTTCCTGGCCTATGGCTGCTTATTGGTCGGCATCTTCATTATAAACTACTAAAAGTTTGTCTTCAGAAGCTTTCTGTTGCTTTCTGAGTTCATTAGTATCATGCATATACCTTTTTTCCCATTCTTCTCGGATGGTTTGGTCTTGTTTCAACAGATTTTCATACTTTGCAATCTGTTTCCAATGCCTTCATGTCTATTACGGCTGTCTCTCGTGCTTCTATAGATTGGTTGTATATTATTGCATGCATAAGTTTCTTATTCCTACTTCCTAAATTGTTGGTTTCTTCTATATATACCTTGATCTGAGTTTCTAATAGGTTACTCCTAGCATTTATTCTTTCCTTTTCTACTTCATTAGCTTGGTACTTTTTCTGTAGCTCTATAAGTTGATCCTGTATTCTTTGGTTTTGCTCAGTTAGTGATGTGCACTGTTCTCTAGCTTCTTTAACTTCTGATTCCTTGTTTGAGAGGGCCTGTTGAACTTGATTTAATTTCATCGACAAGTTTTCACTCACCACTCCTGTTCATAATCTACATCCGTTTCGAGCATTTGTTGTTGCATATCCATCACCATTTGTATCATTTGCTTCACGACTAGTTTCAATTGAGCTACATCTATGTTTAACCATGTTTTAGGTATGCTTGGTTCTTCACCTATGGTAGCATCTTTTCCTTGAGCCACATGTAGTGTTGTGTCATGGGGATGCCGAATATGGAGTTTTATCATTGGCTCAGCCTCTTTGGTTACTTCCTTACCTTGTGGCATATCATCGGGAATTTCAATCACAGTTTTGTCCATATTTTGTTGTGATAGCCTTTCTTTTTCTAGGTTCATTTGTAATTCTTCCTTTATTGGTGGTACCACATCTCTTTTTGGTGTAGATACTTGCTTTATACTGATCTTGGATTGTGTATTCAACTAGAAGAGGTGTCTTCCTTCAGATGGTGCTTCCTGATTTTGTACTTGTGAGTTTTGATTGTTGAGGGTGGTTTTGATTTGGTGAATCTCTGTCCATTCTTCATCATTCATCTCTGTCCTTATATTTGTGTCCAATGTGTCACGCTCATGACTAGATTCTTCATTGGAACTCGAGTCATCAATTCTCAATTCCTTGTATCTGGCGGCTAGTGATGAGCTGTGTTCCTTGTGATCCTTTTTTTTGCAATCGCCTAGACTGCCTATATTGATGTCCTTGGACAGTGAGGTTTACTTGGCCCTGCATGTAAGTATGTGTTTCTTCTAACGCCGCTGAGAGATCTCTTTGTGTTATAGGAGGTTGGGTCAACAAAATCCTTGGCAGTATATGTTCCTGCTTTGATTGTGGGGTTTCTTGTGTTTCTTTGTCTCTGACTTGCTTAGCTCCCCGTATTGGCTTCTTTGAACTTGTTCCCACTTCCTCTTTGGATATGGTTGTTTTCTTTTTCTTTGGAATTGTGGCTAACTTCACATATTTTGCCATTTCAATGGAAGTTGCCATCAATCATAGGTATTCCTTCATTTCAAGTGCTTCATAGATCAATAAGGTCAATACAGAGCTTCCATTCAAAAAGTTCTTATGATTCCATTTCTTCTTAGCTTCAAATAAGCATTCTTGTATGTATGGCATAAGGTTGACTTGGTTCCCAATTTTCCTCATAGCATGAGATAGCAATTGAACTATAATCTTTTGAGGCGCAGTATATCTGTTCATGCTTGGGAAACAAAAATATTGATGCACCACCCAGACTGATTCTTCAATATCTGTTCTATTCATTTCCAGAAAGGTCTTTCTTTTAGCATCATGAAATTCCTCTTTGAGATTTGTGAGGCCGTTCTGACTCCATCCAAAAGCTTTGTTGATGACTTCATGTGTAAATCAAATAGTTTTGCATGCCCCTATTTTGTTAAGAACTTTAGCTTCTAGAATTGAGGGCTTATATGTGGTTGCCTGTAGTGTGTTCATAACTTGAGTGAATCTTTGAAACTCCGGTAAATAAATTGGGAGTTGTAGAAATGTGTCGATTTCGTCCCTTGTCCAAACTTCGATGATGCTTGGAAATCCTTGTATTATGGTTTGGAAGTCTTGCAACATCAATGGAAAATAGTGATCCCTGTTCATAATCTTGATGGTGGCCAAAAACATGAGGTCTTCCACCGGTTGGTCTTCGAGGAACCAATGACCTCTTTCCTTCATAATCGATTCCAAAGGGAGAAACATGACCTCTTCCTCTTGCGTAGCTTCGGAATCCGGCGATGCCATCTACACTTAAAGCACATCACAATCAGTGTAAAAGTGGTTGCATGACTTATTTCCCATTAATCTCTATGAATCGAATAGTTCTCTGAGTGACTTGTGTTGTCCTTTCCCCGTGGGTGTGACAAAGGCAGTACCTGGGATTTTTTCCATTTATATATTTTTTCTTATTATTTTTTTCTGAAAGAAGACAAACACATTAGTGAGTAGCCGAAGCTTAATTATTTTTCTTCAAGGTTATTGTACAAGTGCTTTCCTATTCCCTTGGAGGGAAATGTGCATCACTAAAAAATAGAAGAAGAATTATGTGCGGAATGCATGGCCTCGTAAGGTGGCCCTATTATGCACATTCGAGGTGCATGAAACTCAAGATGTGTGCAAGAAGATGTTGCTGGTGAGTTTGTTGATGACGATCAAAATTGGGGTATCCAACTCAATTTTGTTTTGTTCTCCTTGACTGCATCCTTGTCTTTTGCCGTGCTATGTGTGGCTGTCATTTTGTGATTCTTCTTTGCTATCCATTCATATCTTGGAGTTGCTTCTGTTGAGTACTTCTATTTCTACAATTTTGAGTCGTAGCATCTTTCTTGCTCCTTTGACTCTATTTTGGATGGATCCTTCTTTTGTATAGGTGTTTTTAGTTTATTTTTCTTTAGTGGCACGGATGATTTGGGAATCCATATTAGAGTTCTAAAGTGTTGAGCAGAAATCAACTTCTTTGGGATCCATAATTGGACAATGTTGTGTAAACCTCAGGATCTAGCTTGTCTTGAAATCTTGACCTGTTGTTGGTTCCCTTGTAGGTGATGGTTTTGTTTTTGGTGATATGGTGCTATTTGATCCTTCCAAATCCATGCCTGCATGGTGCCTTGAATTGGATATATTATAATGTGGGAAGGTTCAGGATGACTATGCTGACTAGTCACTCTTGTGCTCAATTCCTCACTAGGGCTCTCCATGGAAACAATGTTAGCAGAGGGGTCCAATGGATGATGAGGGTGTGTGAGATTAAGAATTGGTGCAAACTCCGGTGAAGTCTTGGAGGTGGGGTTTCCACGGTAGAGGTAGGTGTACAATCATTATCATGCATGAGTGATTTATCTCTCAGAGCTAGACAAGTGGCTTTGACTAGCCGTTCTTCTAGCAAACTGAATACTTCGCGATGTCCTATCATGGCTGATATATAGCCCAAGGCTAATTGGATCGTTACCTCATATTCATATATCCAATCTTGGCCTAACACAAGCTCTTCTAGTAAATCTTGATCATGCCATACTAATAGTTTTTGTTGCATTGTGTTATTCCCTAGGTGCAATGATAAGGTGATCTCGCCTATGCATTCAGTAATCTTTCCTCCTATTCCAATCATATGTGCTTTTGTTGGATGTAATTGTGCTTTGAGATGATGGGGCAAAGAGGATTTGATGTAGCTGACAGCTGCTCCTGTGTCAATGCGAGTATCCACCAAGTTGTATTCCTCTGTTCCCACTCCTAAGTTCAAATAGGGTTGCCTCACTTGATGTCCTAGGTTTTCTGGGGCTCTAAAATTAGCCATTGGGATGAGCTCCTCTCTTAGTCGATATCTTTCAACCCTCTCTCTCATCCATTCCTTTTGTTTCCTTATTCGTTCTAGGGCCTCCTATCGTGCCTCCGAGCGTATTTTCTCTTCTTCTTCTCATCTATTTCTTGCTGCTATAAGTCTTAACAACATCTCTTTTGTTAATGGCTCTAAATACTTCTTCACTCGACACGCACTTATATAATTAGGTAGTACTTCCCCATCTAGCGTTGCTAAATTGATGGCTCCACTTGTTGATATGTGATTGATCACCAAGGGTCCATGTCCTCTCTTCTGCAGCTCCTTTGCATGTTGCGTTAAAGTATATACCAAGATTAAATCTCCTTCCTTCAAATTTTTATCCTTAATGTGAGCATGAAAGTATGCCTTTTGTCGCCTTTTTGTAGCATAAATGCCTGCCACTGCTTGTAACCTAGTTTCATGTAGCTTCTCGATTTGGTCCAATTGATTAGATAACTCATGTCTAGTCCATTTGTAGTTTGAGGCTACTCTAAGAGTAGGCACTAGGAAATCAATTGGTAAGATGACATTCTAGCCATACACTAGGTTAAACGGAGTAGTTCCTATGGCTATTTTGTATGCTACTCAGAATGCCCATAAAGCATGATGTAATGGCTTGTCCCAATGGGATCTTCCATTGTGAACAATCTTTGTGAGAACTATACACAATATCTTGTTTGAACTTTCTGCCTGTCCATTGGCTTGCGGGTGATAGGGAGCTGATTTCTTGTGAATCACTAAGAATTCATTCATTAAGGCTTCTATCACTTCATTGACAAAGTGTGTGCCTCTACCACTTACGATTTCTATTGGCAATCCAAATCTGGTGAATATGTTTTCAAAGAAAAACTTAGCCGTCATCCTTGCATCATTCTTCTTAGTTGCCTTGGCTTCTACCCATTTGGTCAAGTAGTCTATTGCCACAATTATGTACTCGGCATGAGAGCCTTTTGTTGGTGGGCTAATAGGTCCTACAAAATCTATCCCCCATTTGGTAAATGCTCTGGCACTTATCATAGTTCTTAATGGCATTTTATCTCTTCTGATTGGATACTTCGTTCATTGACACGCGTCACATCGTTGGACATATGTGGCTGCATCTTCATGTAGAGTTGGCCACCACATTCCGGTAAAAAGAATCATTTTTGCAATTTTATATGCAGAAAAATGTCCTCCTGCGGCTCTTGTATGAGCCATTTCTAAGACTGAAACATACTCGTCTTCATGGATGCACATTCTTAAGTGATTGTCCCTTCCTCTTTTGAAAAGTTGTTTGCCTATCAGTATGTAATCTTTGCTTTGCTCCTCGAGGGCACATTTTCTTGCAAAATTAGCTCCTTTTGGGTACTCGTGCATTTTCAAGAACTTAACTAGAGGACTCCACCTCGGTGCTACTGTGGAGTAACATAGAGTAGAGTTCTCTTCAGGCATTCCTTCATGATAAGTGGGGCATGTATATATGTAGTTATGTGTATCCCTCTTCATGGTTGGCCTGTATATGCCTAATCTTGTAAGTGCTTGCCAGGTTCCATTCACACCTCAATGAGTTTTCCATTGATTCATGTGTGCTTTTGGAGCCACATCTCTTGCTCCTCTTCTTCCACACATCTCATAAGTAGTCCACTTGGATCTTGGTGGTATAGGCTTCCAGCTATGAAGTGGAGATTTTTAGTCTTCCATAGCTCTTGGCTGTTGTTTTAATTGATGCGATGTTGAGGTCCATGCATGAGTATGGGAATTAATTTTTCCGCCCATTTTGGACATACTTCTAGGTTGAAAAGATAAGTATGCGACAAATCATCTGGCACTCCGGTGGGAGGTTCTCCATGTGTCATTCTGGAGAGGTGATCTGCATGGATGTGCATATTGCCTTTCTTGACTACTACTTCAAAATCAAATTCCATTAAAAATAGAAACCATCGAACTAGTCATTCAGTATTGCAAGGTTTATTGACTAGGTATAGCAAGGCTTGATGATCAATGAAGAATTTGAATTTATTTGCCAACAAGTAGTGTCTAAATTTCTTTACATCATATACCATTCCTAAGCCTTCTCACTCTATAGTGGTATAATTATGCTCGGTTTGGTTTAATTGTCTACTAGCATAAGTTAAAGGATGATCTAGTTTTCATGTATCTACTGGTTGTGCTAAGATGCAACCAATGGCAAACTTGGAGGCATCTACATGAATATGAAATGGTTTATTCCAATCGGGTATTCTGAGGATTGGTGCTGAGCTCAAGCAATTCTTCAATTCATTGAAAGCCTTTTCACATTCTTCCATCTAGGTCAACAGAGTCAGTAATCCATAAAGGGGCTTTGCAATTATGGCATACATGTGAATGAATCTATGATAATATCCACAATGTCCCATAAATGCTTGCACTTCCTTAGCGGTCTTTGGTCTTGGGAAATCTAGAATCACTTTGATTTTGTCTTCATCCGTGGAAATTCCATTCTTAGAGACAATGTGTCCTAATATCTTCCCTTGTCGAACCATGAAGACACATTTTTTTGGATTAAGGCATACTCTATACTGACGACATTTTGAAAATATTTTTCTTAGTTCTCGAATATGTTCTGATCGCATGGCTAAATAGATACATAAATCGTCCACGTATACCTCCATAATTTTTCTCAAGAATTCTTTGAACACATGGCACATCAATCTTTGGAAAGTGGCTGGGGCATTAGTTAAACCAAAAGGCATAACCCTAAATGCATAGAATCCCCATTCGGTTGCAAAGGCTATCTTATGTTGGTCTTCAGAAGCAATGACTACCTGATTATATCCTGAGAAGCCATCAAGGAAGCTATAGACTTCCTTACCTGCAACCCTTTCCAACAGATGCTTTGTGATTGGTAATGGGTAACTATCGCATATGGTGGCGGCGTTCACTTTTTTCAGGTTAATGCACACCCTTAATTTGCCATTTTTTTCAGCACTACCACTAAAGGTGACACCCATTTCGTGTGTTCAGTTTCATAAATGAAGCTTGCATCCAATAACTTATCTATCTCTTCGTTAGTCTTTGTCGAATAAACATCGTTATAAGTGTATGGTCTTTGTTTGGAGGGCTTGACTTCCGTCTTCATAGGGATTCTATGGGCAAAAATAGAAGGATGTACACCTTTTAAATACTTATATGTTCATGCAAAGACATCTTTGTATTGTCTTATGAGTTGTATTAACTCTTGTTCTTTCTCAAACGAGAGATCTTGTCCTATAAAAGTGCATCTCTCTTCTCCTTCCTCCCGAGCTACTACTATCTTCTTAGTCTACTCTTTATTGTCGTATGCTATTCTTGGTCGCGCTTCCTGTTTTGGCATCTGAATAGCTATCTTCCTCTCCTCTACCTCATATTTCTTGAAGTGCTCAGGTACCTCAAATTGGACTTGAGGTATGTCTTCCTCTTTTTCGTTTTGCCTATCTGGTTCATTTTCTTCCCTTTGTGTTATTCCTTGGTTTGACTCATTACTCATGGTCCTTACTCCTTGATTCTCATTTTCTTCCCTAATAGGTTCTATTTCCATTTCTATGCTCTCATAATCTTCCTTCCATTCTTTTTCAATTAAATCTCCTTCATCTGCTTCTTGGAGAACGACCATGTATAAGCTTACGTAATATCCCTCCTCATCGATACATTCATTCATAGTTATTACTTCTTCATTTATGCATACGTCAAGAGTGGCTAAAATCTCCATCCAACCTTGGGGTTTGAATTCCTCATCTAAAAATATTTGGGGCATGTAAGTAGGATCTTCTACAGGTCTAGATACTCTTTGTCTTATCTGTCATCCTTGCCTCCTTTCTTCTTCCCTTTTAGCTGCTTGGCACATATAGGAAGCATGTGTTTCCTTCATCTCCGTTGCTGAAATCTCCAACCTTATCGACTGGGATTTTAACGGTGGCTCCTTCATCTCGCATCTCAATTTTGTCACACTTTGTCTCTAACTGGTCGGTGAACTTCTCTCTCAACTGAGGCTTCACTTTTAAGAGTTCTTCCAAAGTCAGGGTACAAGGTATTTTTATTTTTTTAAGATGTATTATGAGGTTTGAATTGATGGGTTCTACTCTTTTCTCCTTATTGAGGGAACATGATATAATTCAGAATTATGTTCATATTCTCCCATATACTTTGGCAATACATTCACACTATCTTTGTCCCTTTGTTGTCATAAAGTTGCTACAATCCTTCTGAGTTTAATTAATGCATTCTGAGTTTCTAACTCCTCAAAAGGAGGTTCAATTCCTTCTGTTTTCTTCCATTTATCTTCTTGGACTCTTGCCCACAAGTCTCTAGACCATTCTGCGTCCACTTCGGGGATAACTAATCCTTCTATTTTATTTTCACGATAATTTTCTCCATGGTTCTCGCTTTTCTTCCCTTCCCTAGAATGAATCGGCACTAGAGATTCTTGAAATTCTTTTTCGAGAATTCTTGTACTGGGTAGTGGCTGATTAGGTTCTTCTAAGGTTTTTTGAGCCACTTCAATTAACTTCTTACATATCTCCAATCTTTCTTTCTCTAAGTTACCTCTTGGGTATTCCCTTTCATGTTGTTCAATGGTTGGGCCTGCTTTTATTTGTGCGTGATATGCTTCAATCCACATGGCCAACTTTTCTGGCATTGGATCCGCCAGAACTGATCCTGCCTCTCAGTTTTTTGTTTTTTTTTGTCTCTTTGTTAGGGTTTCCTTGAGGTTCTTGTTTTTCTTCTTGGCTTGCTTTATTATTCTCATCCTCCAACTTTTTTTGCAGTTTCTTATCTTTTATCTTTTCTCTATGATTCTTCCATCCTTGGGTTCGTTTACTTTTAGCACTTTTCTCAGACTCTTCAGAATCTGTAATTACTTGAGGTGTGGGTATGTTCAATTCTTTGTCAGGGTGATTATTTTCTTTGGGTTTATCTAGAGTCTCTATAGCTTTTGCCCTCATTATCGCTTTCAATGGCACAATGTACTCCTTATCACTCCATGATGACTCTATCACTTCTATCACATTGATCTGCACATTGGGATTGACTTTATTGGGATTCTTGGGGCAATCTCTAAGAGATGTTCTTTAACCCAATCATTGCAGTAACCCTACCAAACTCTCGGAGGTGGTGGTGGGTTAGGTAATGTACACTCTCTGATAAAGTGATCACCTCCGTATCTAAAACATGGTCCTCTAGGGGCACGTGGTCTACTCATTGGTTATGGGGGTATGGGTGCTCTAGGAGTAGTGTACATTAGTGACACATAGTCCTGATCATATCCATAGGAGCTATCGTATCCTTCAGATCCATATGTATATGGTTCATAAGATTGTCCGTACTCAGCTATAGTGTTCTCATAATTGGAATAATTTTCTTGACTAAGGTCATAAGGTGGGTCGTAAGTCTTAGTACTATCCAATGGGGTGGCTGGTACTATTGGTCTTTCAGGATTCTCCTCAATTTGAGAGATTTTCACTGGGACCACATTCTGAGGGTGAGGTGGTTGTTGTCCTAGCACTAGTTGGGGTTGATTGTATCCTTGGTATGCATATGGCCGTGGTGCAGGTGCTTGCTGCTAGTATGAGGGGTATCTATAGGCTTCTCCTCCTTGATCTCTCTGGGGTATCCATAAGGGTGGTTATGCAGCTCTTGGTTGTCGATTGTAAGGACAATTCTCTGTACTATGATTTGTGTGCCTTTGTTCTATGCTACAATATTGAGTAGGGCCCTGAGCGGGTTGTCTATTGTATGCATACGGAGGTGGCTCGGCTACTCCCCTATTACACATGTGAGAAGGGTGGTTACCTCCACAGTGGACACATCTCTTGAACATAGGCACTCTCATAGGATTGCTAGGATAATTCCTTTGTCCTTGGACATTTGACTTCTTTGCCACTAACTCAGCTATCTTTTCCACATTATTCTTGGGATTTGAAGTATTTCTGATACTATACTCACTCTTAACAATGCCTTGATATATTTTCAAGTCTTCTACCAGATTGTCCTCTAGGGCGATACACTCTTTCATACATTCTTGCAAATTTTGGACTCTCTTCACATATACCAATGATCTCAATGACCCATTCACTAATCCTTTCAAAAATAATGAGATCATTTTGTTTTGAATGGGCATGTCTTCTACAAGACATCTATCCACGTATTGCTTGAATCGTCTCGCTACCAATCTTACTGATTTTGTAGGAGCCTATTTAAAAATATGGATTAATGATGAAGAGTTGTTCTTGATTCCACTCTTGCTGAATTCCTCAATCAATTCCTGATATGCTTGTTCCATGTTTTGAAAATTATTAGGATCTAAAGGTTGGAACCATGCTAAGACTGTATCAGTAAGGGTTAGGCCAATTGATTCATATTGGATCAAGAAGTCTTCTACTTGCTCAGCTCTTATTACTTGCTTGAATTCAACAATATGGTTGTATGGTTCACTAGAGCCATCATAGTGACTCCTTATGCATTTGACAACTTGAATGGGTCTCAGTCTTCTTCCAGGTTTGGGTGGTCTCGGCATTACTCGGAGAACTGGTCGTCCTATTGGTATGTTTGCTTCTCTTCCTATCGGTGGTCTCTCATGAACAAGGATTCTATTTCTTGGTTCTGTATTTGTAGGAGGTCGATAGATAGGATTACTACCAGGTGTAGCAAATTGAACTTGGGGTTTACTTGTAATGCTTTGTTGTTGTGTATGTCCTGAATGTTGATAAGATGCATGTAGGTGAGTGCCGTGGGGGTTTTGCGAAGTAGTGGCTTGATCTCTAGGCAGGAATACAACAATATTATGATATTTTAGCCTAGCTCTCTCCAATTCAGTCAAAGGTCAGTATCTTCTCCAATTCTTGTCCAAATACGTAATATGAGTGGGGTTTTCAGGATCTTGTAACTCATAAATGGTGGCCAGATTGGTCGCTTCTTCCCATAATGAAGAGTTGGTTCTAAGTAAATACTCCATTCTGTTCACCAAATAGACATCCATCAAGCAATCATCTTGGGGAGTTAAGTCCCCTCTCCATACCATAATTACAATGGACTTCCCTCTAGGGGTAGAAACCTACTCTTCTCGTTCCTCTTCGTTATGGTGTTGGCCATTATCTTCCTCCCTTTGTTCATCGATGCTCTCTGGGTGTTTAGTGACTATATACATAATTCCCCTTTTATCAATGTAGAATCCTTCCACATACTTGACTGCTGGTCTAGGCACTATGTGAGCGTCTCAAGCTTTCTTCAGCCTTGCCACTAATCTGTTTAACCCATCTATGTAGATGGGTAAGTCATGTTGATTGGTACTCACATATTCTAAAGAGGTTCATTACTCTCCCTCAATGATAGACATTAGACCGGCTATTGGTACAGAACTATGCATGTCTTGTGAGGCCATAACGGTCTCCTCTTCAGACTCACACGAGGTTTCAGAATAATGGGAATGAGTACTTGGCTCGGCTACACTTGCTACATATGAGACTACACTTCTTCGGCTTCGGAATCCTAGGATTCTTTCCCATCTTAAGTTCATTCACTTAAGAGCTCTTATTGAGTTTGGACAGCCGTTAGCTCCTAGTGCTCTCTTTAAAATTTGCAGAGTTATATGTACTTTTTCTTAATTTGGAATCTCTTGACTGAGGTATCACTTAAGGTCTCTAGCATGACACACGAGATTTGATCAATAAACGACACTCAATACTTGGTAAGATCACGACTCTAGATCTCCAACAACACTCGACACATGATAACTCAGGAAGTGTCGTGATACTAGGCCTACAAACAACACACGACACTTGCTCAATCACGATACACGACACTCTCGAGATGTCACGACACTTGAGGTCAAATGACACACGACACTTTGTGAGTATCGTGACACCTTAGGTCAATGATACTTGACACTTGCGAGATGTCATGAAACTTGAGGTCCACGATACTCAACACACGACACTGGCTCAGCCATGACACATGACACTCAGGAGATGTTGTGACACTTAAGGTCAGCGACAATCGACACTTGGTAGATGTCGCGACACTTCAGGTCAGCGACACTCAAAAATTGGTAGATGTTGCGACACTTGAGGTTAGCGACACTCGACACTTGGCAGATGTCGCGACACTTGAGGTCAGCAACACTCGACACTTGGCAGATGTCGTGACACCTGAGGTCAGCGACACTCGAAACTTGGCAGATGTCGTGACACTTGAGGTCAGCGACACTTGACACTTGGAAGATGTCGCGACACTTGAGGTAAATGACACACAACACTTGGCAAATGTCGCGACACTTGAGATCAGTGACACTCGACACTTGGAAAATATTGCAACACTTGATCTCTTCTCAAATATCGCGACACATGGGAGTTCAAGTATCACGACACTTGAACTCAATCGGTCATGACATTTGGATTTTTCTCACACATAAGCAATTATTTCAAAAGACCAAGTTTTTGAATGTGCTTTTAGTAGCTATTTCCCCTTCTCTAAGTGTCTGAATTACAAAAATTCTTGTCCCATCCCTCAATATTTTCCTCACGACCCCTCTCGTAGGTGGTTTTCCTCTCTCCTTTGATTTAAATTGAAGTTTAGAGCAAGGACTAGATAGGCTCACCTCCAAAATTATCCTCAAGCTCTCTTCCACAATCACTTGCTCTAAATAGCTCCACACTCCTCGATCTCAAACTCACGACACTTGCAGGTCGGGCTCTCACGACACTTGTGAGGAGACAAGTGAATTGAAGTGATTTGTTTTTTTGGTTTTTTTATACTTTTGAAAAGTATTTGAACTGAAAATACTGAAGGGAAAGTAATTGAAAATTAAACGTATCTTCCTAGCCTTCTCACTTACTTCCTCCTACCTACTCTAATGTCTCTCTCTACTCACTTCCCTAAACTATCAACTCACTACACACACTCCCAAAAGTGAGAAGTAATGAGTGCAGATGAAAGTGACTTAGCAAAGAAGAGAACTTCACAACTCCTCTACTCACTTCTATGCTAAGAGGTTTCACCATCACGTGAATGCCTTGGTTTGATTCGAGATCCCTGACAATGGCGCCAAAAAATGTGTGTACCTGAGTATCGACCTAGGGACTTGTGGAGAAAGAGACTATACCTCAATCCCCTTCAAGTACATATAGTGGGGATTCATGCTTTAATTATCAATCCAAGGAGTATCAAAACCTAGCCGAGTGTATGAGGACATGCATTCAAATGATGGTCAATGCAAATGAGGTCTAGCAAGGTACATGCAAGTATAAATCCACCACATTCAAGCTTTCAAGATCGATTATTGTGTTGCGACACTTGGAACAAAAATCAACAGTAAATCAAGCTTTTCTCTTAGATCTGGTCTCCAAATATAGTGAATAGCAAGTTTGTTTTGAAGCTCTTGAGAAGATGCATCGAATGGTGGTCTTTCCACTCGATTCTCATGGTCCAACTTCAAGTTATGAGAAAATACCGAGCCACGGAAATGGTCTTCCTATGCTTCAACACTTACTACACTTAACGCACACCTTACCAACAACAAACAAGCACTTTAATGGATATACTACTTCTAAGCACTCTTTTCAAGCATCACACATGCATGCAAGCTCACAAGGAAGAAGATGCAGAGAGGAGAAGACACAAATTCGAAATTTTGTGCTCTTGATTCTCACAATGGAAAAAAGTCTTTACAAAGATTCACAAAATGACTTATATACTTGTGCCATGGAAGTGGTCTTTTCACACAAGAGACCGGCACTTTATTGGCTAAAAGACTAATTCCCTACTAATTTACAAAGGTAATGATACAAATCTCGATGGGTATGCATCTAGAGACTCCTCTAGTGCATTTACATTAGAAGATATATTACATGGAGCAATGGCAACAATGGCCAACGTCACAAGGAGCAAAGGGGAACATCCTCCCAACCATGCACACACACATGCAAATCCATACACCAAGACCAACATTGCACACAAGGAGGCAAGAGAGTAACAAATGACACCTTCTTCCATTACCAAAATGGAGGCCAAGGCCATGGCCAAGGGACCTCCTTTTACAAGAAATGAGCCTCTATTTATAGGCTCTACATAATTCCCCATGTGCTCATTTGGAAAAGTCAAAAAGTAGCACATGGTCATTTCTCTCTAGATTCTTCCTAACAACCCACTCTTAAAGAAATGAGCACGTGAGATTTCCTACGTGGGGATTTTGAGTTTGTGCCAAAAAGCTACTTCATGGAAAAGGCTTCAATACTTTAGGCTAGAGGAAATATCAAAAAGGGGTTTTAGGAGAGTGTTCATATGGACATCTCCTAATTTACAAAAACAAGGTACTTTCATGAGGGCTAAAGGATGCCATAGCATGAGAAAAATTATGGGCAACCCTTAGAGCAACACTCCTCCCCCTCCTAGACTTTGTCGTCCTCGACAAAGCTAAGAGAAGAGCATACATAGCTGAACCGACCCAAGGTAGAGTCTTTCAAGTCTGAAAATCTTCAAGTCTTCAAAATCTGCAATTCTTCAGTCTGCAAGGCTTCAAGCTGCAAGTCTTGAGTCTTTACTTCAAGCTGCAAATCTTCAATCTTTAGAGCTGAGCGACACAATCCCCTTGGGGGGAAGTCAGCCCAGCATGCATCCCCGTGTGCAGTCCTTTGTAAGGCTGGACATGCCATCCCAACAGCTCCCAAACCTGAAATAACATGCAAAAAGCAAGTAGGCTGCATCTAATAATGAGATAATCATTCACTTCAATTTTAGTTTCCACTTCAGGGGCATCCTCTTCTTCTGCAAGACTTTCCTTCTAGAGAGAAGAGTCCTGAAAATATGATTGTTCCTCATTCTTCCAAACCTATAAGCTTTTCATCAAGGAGGAAGATAAATGCACCGACATAGGTGGTTTAAATGAGTCAGCCGTCTTCCAATTCAACACATGTAGCACTTCCTTGTGGGGCTTCAGAACCTGCAACTCCAAGAACTAACAGAAAGCGCATATGATTTTAAAAACCAAACATCAAATGAAACAGGGTGCATCCCGAAGCCTACCATTAATTCATGTAACTGATTTTCCCCTAGAGAAGTCCATTATCTGCTCCAACTGATATCAGGCCCCAAACTCAAACATGAACCCAAACAATGTCAACCATATGCAACCACTCTCGTCTTTTCCATTAAACATCAGTGAACACAAATAGTCATGACCGAACATATGAAAATAGCAAGCAAGTTATGAGCTTCCAATAGTAGTAGCCTTCTACAAAAGATCAACGAATAATTCTGAGCCATCATCAACTTCTGTTTTCAACCTTTAAAACTCACGATAGATTCCTGATGTCAAATTAGTATGAAGACATTCATCTCATGTTGGAAGAAATAAAAAACAAGCCCAATGAATCCAAGAACACCAAAAAACATTCAACCTTCCCACTGCTTTCTAATAATAACCCTGAGTTGAACAATAAGGCAATCAACGAGGTAGAGCCTATCAAGAAGTATTTAACACGCATGGTCATTGATAGACATGCAACCGCCAACAAGAATGCCTGCTTTAGCCAAGTGATAAGATAAAAAACAATTTCCTATTTAAGCACTCCTAGCATTCCAATGTGTCCCTATAGTTGTGAGCTCCCCCAACCTTAGAAAGCATTCTGTACCTACCAAGCTCAAATTGAAGTATATTCTTTAAGCAGGGCAATCACAAACTTGGCCAAAATGAGCATTGACTTCTAACTCCTACCCTTGTGCAAAAAAGAGTTTTTCCGAGTCTATGTTGGCAACAACCCTATCAAGAGGAATCAACTCATATAAAAATCAAGCAACTCATTATATGAGACTGGAACATGAAGCATAGCTAGGATGAGTTGACATGATCACCAAACGTGTGAGGATTAAAGAAACACATCATTCACAAGAGCATCTATAGGAGTCCCAAGCAATCAAAGCTAAGTTTTGTGTGTGTTAGCCTATACTGCATTAAGTGAGCATTGTAAAACTAGAGAATTTCTTCCTTGGCAAAAAACAAACACTCATGACCTTTGCAATAAATAGTCCCAAATAGGTCAGAATCAACAAGTTCACCCCCTATGTGCATGTCAACTTGTAACTTTCCTTTGATGAATACCTGCTTACTGAACTTTTAGGCAGTACAAGCATTATGCACTCACCTTTCTTTCACTTAAGCCATTATCGAGTGGTACACAAAGTCAATCATTCACAATCTGTGAACCTAAAAAGGTGTGAATACTTAAGTTGCAGAATGAAATGAGCAACTAGGTGGATCACATTTTTTGCAATTACAGCTTATGAAATGAAGCTCCAAGCATTATGACCATATAGAAGTGAAACCAGGTCACTTATGCAATACAGTAAACTATCCAACATCGATCATGGAGCTCCATGGCAGTTTAGAGGGAGCAAACTATACACAAACTCAAAACTCATTCAATGTTCCATAACCAGGACAAACACATTTGAGATTTTAAAACAAGGGGCCCTTGTATTAATGGGGATTCTAGAGATCGTAACTCATGTTTCCTATGATCTGCAACATGCATGGTCATTGCCAAATAATGGCCTCTAGCCAGTCAACCACTATCCAAGAAAAAGTGTGGCTCGTACACAACCAAAAACACAATCACAAAAAGGTCCGAGTGCAGTATTCAGTCCCCAAGTAGGGCAGTCACCTTTCCTTCATCAATAACATCCCAATACACATCCAGCTGGAAACCCATTACACTTGTATGCACAGGTGGGAAACAAAAATTAGTTTCAAAAAGCACATGCAATCATTAGAAATTCCTCGTAAGTTCTCCTCATCACACCTCAAGAAAAGAAGAGTGTGGTAATAATCATATAGCTGAAGCACTCGAGTGGTCTTATTTACTGATTTGAATAGGAAACAGGCCTGCCCAAGTAATCCAAGACTCATTCTTGAACTCAACAAGCTATAACCCTGCACACAACATTCTAGCAACTTTATCATTGTTCAAATAAGGAAGGAGTCATTCAGAATAGTGCATAGTGAGGAACGTGGACATAATCCCTAGATAAAATCCTGCGTTCAAGCGCCATAATGCCAACTAGACAACCATATGTTGTGGGCATGCATCCATGTGTTATATGTGAGAATACCCCAAATGTGACTGTTGCCATTCTATCAATTGCTAGACACATGAATAAGCACCTATTTATGAGTGAAGGCATGTTACCCTTTTTCCTCACGTCTTGTTCCGTCTTTGTCATCAACATCGAGGTCCTCGTGGTGTTATGGGCTGTAGAACCTTATCTGCTTTGGAGCTGCAGATATTATCCCGTGTGAAGTGGTCAAGAATGAGCAATTGTCAGCAGCTTGTCATAACAACCTCTTTAGTCCTTCCTTTAAATCTATTATGCTCCCATCCATGTTAGGTAAAAGCGCATTCTAGAGATTTTCAAAGACCACCAGAAATAATGTGCAGTTGTTAGAAAAACCGAGGATCAACTTGAGCTCACATACGCACACATGGGTGATAGAAAGCGACCCACAACATTCAGGCTCATTAGGTACTGACAGCAAGTGTCAAACACTTACATATCCAACTGTCAAGATACTAACGTTCCTTCACTTCAAGGGTGGGGGACAGTTATACAACTTTTCACAGTAAACATTAGGAGCACCCAAACAATAAAACCTTACTAAAGCCTGTATGCCGACTACACGGAGTACATGACATTGTATTATGCTTCTTAATTGGACGTAGTCACTGTTATCGATCTTTCTCAGCATCCAGTAGTTCCGAGGACGAGTACACAAAGGACAAAAAGAAATCCAATATAATCGAGTTCACAACAAGATGTGGTTCCATAACATTGCAGTGTTCAAACAACTACCATAGACCTTATAGGTTCTTACAGTCAAGCATTAAGTCATCACCCAATCTTCAATCATGGGGTGCAAAAGGAGCAAGACTGCCCCGACCAGACCAGAAATTGTTACAGTTACTTAGAACTAGAGATGCAGCTATAGAACTCAGAAAATATTAAGGGATGTGTGAGCGCAAAGGTTCCTCATATATGCTCATGCATCACAAAAATGAGAGATTGTTACAAAAAATGAGATAGCCACACATGCCATAAGCCATACCAGATAATCCTTGTGGTGACTCCTCTTTTATCCGAATATTTTTGCACAAACAATGGTGGAACAATGTGTAACAATACTATTATTTACTCATGATAAGCAATCTTTTGGAAGTTGCATGGCGGCAGGCCAAGTCTCTGTATGACCTGTCAATGCTCAACATAAAGTTAACATTAACTGTCATGGAACATGGGAAAGGAGTGGGCAAGGGCAATGAGATAAAAGCGAAATACCATCCGTCGTTCACATGGAGGCCTGAAGAATATTCAAACATTAGTTCTTTGCAGCTGTAATAATGCAAGAATCACATTCATTTCTGCACATAATACCATATCAAAAATCCTTTCCTAGATTAAGATAGCCACATCTTAAATCCTTGGAGATTTCTTTTGTTAGCGATGTTTGCAAATAACAAGATGCATGAAGAACAGAAACCACCATTACATCATTTTGAAGCCGAATCCCAATGTACAGAGCGGCATGGGGACTTCAGGAGGACAACATGGGAATTTTGAGGACCTTAGACCTTCTTTAAACCGCAAAACCCTATGAGTTCCTTCGTCATAGAGGGTGGGCACTACGATTGATGGCGAACTTTGAAGCTTATGTTCTTCATGTGCATCAGGTAGATCTCCAAGATCATTTACTACTACTACTGATTTGGAAAAGAAAAGTTTTCCAAGAGCCTGAGCAGGGAACCGATGAGCGAGACCATATGGCACAATCTGGTGCAGGTGGTCAAGCCCGCATCGAGAGGGAGCCGAGTCGTAGAGGTTAGGCTGTCGTGCCTGAATCATGCTCAGCCAGTAGCAACAATACACAGCAAGGGGATCTCTAGTATACTTTTTCCTAATAGAACTCCTCCCGACAGAAGATGAAGGATTGGGAAGGCCACCGGATAAGGTCTTACCGAGGTAGAAATAGTGCAGAGCACAAAGATCACCCCGCGGTAGTGCCTTTGCATGACAAAAGGATTGAAACAGTTGTAACGATGGAGGAAGGAAGACGCCACTTCAAAAACAACACGAAAACAGGAGGTTCTTTAGCTCAAGGTTGGCAGCAAGATTGTAGCTCACCCTCTATCGCCATAGCGAGATCCTGAAGGGAGGAGACAAGGGCCTTAACCTCCGTGAAGGAACAGGTAGGAGGACGTCAATTCTTCGCACATGAGGAGGCTACCACCAGAGGATCGCTAACCGTGCATACACCTGTACCAGGCAAATGTAGAATCCACAGGCCATCAGCGACGAGCACACAGTGAAACTCGCAAGCCATGCTCGGTCGAGAGGCAGGAGACAAGGAGATAGAAAGACAGGAGCGTTGCTTAACTCCACAATCATAGGTCGCAGGTGCCGAATTGAAGGGAAGCCATAGCTTACCTCCATAGCACAGTCTTATCGAGCGGAAGGAGCAAAACAGGCTTGGCTTCGTCCATTTGAGTTAGGAAAATGGTTGGGAGGGAAGCGAAGATACTTCCCCACCCACCACAGGATGTGCCACGGAGATATTGAAAATTAGGAGAGAGAATGGGAGAGGGTCATAACTACCCCACAACCCTATCTCAGGCGCATTAAAGATGACAGCCTCCTCGTCTAACGCTTCCACAATTCTTAAATTCATGGGGAGAGGGACTCAAACCATATGAGGAGGGACGCGATGAGTTGTTGCCTACCCACTCCACCTATCTCACGTACGGGATTTAATTGTAAGCTTTTAGTTCAATCGTATGGGACTCCACCGTACTCACGCAAAAGAAAATTCATGCCGGCTTCCAAGTTCCATTTCGAAAACAAACCAGATCAAATAAGATTTCCATTTTTTAAGTTTTCTTGGAAATGAAGAGAGGGATGGGTTAAGGGAGACAATACTTCCCATCCTTCATTTCAAAATGATCATCAACTTCAAGAAATGACAGAGATGGGGTTGATGCCCAAATGTGTGTGTAGAGGTGTGTATATGTGAGAGTAAGAGAGAGAAGGGGGTTGGGGGTTGTTTTTGTGCAACAAACAAAAATAAAGAACTAAACTACTAAAAAATTAACAAATAAGAGGTACCCTTGACCAACCGAAGGCCACACGTATTCATCCTCCTACAAGTGCCAAGGTGCATCTCATGAAGTATGGACACACAAACTTGGAAAAACCAACGGCTAAAGGCCGACGTCCCCGGCAACGACGCCAAATTGTTGAGAAAAGGGGAGCAACAAACCCTAACCGCCTCACATGGAAGTGAGAGGTTTCTCCAAGTTGGGGCAAAGAATGAGAGGAGAGGTTCACCCACGCTCATGGAGCAATGGCAACAATGGCCAATGTCACAAGGAGCAAAGGGGAACATCCTCCCAACCATGCACACACACATGCAAATCCATACACCAAGACCAACGCCATTGCACACAAGGAGGCAAGAGAGTAACAAATGACACCTTCTTCCATTACCAAAATGGAGGCCAAGGCCATGGCCAAGGGACCTCCTTTTACAAGAAATGAGCCTCTATTTATAGGCTCTACATAATTCCCCATGTGCTCATTTGGAAAAGTCAAAAAGTAGCACATGGTCATTTCTCTCTAGATTCTTCCTAACAACCCACTCTTAAAGAAATGAACGCGTGAGATTTCCTACGTGGGGATTTTGAGTTTGTGCCAAAAAGCTACTTCATGGAAAAGGCTTCAATACTTTAGGCTAGAGGAAATATCAAAAAGGGGTTTTAGGAGAGTGTTCATATGGACATCTCCTACTTTACAAAAACAAGGTACTTTCATGAGGGCTAAAGGATGCCATAGCATGAGAAAAATTATGGGCAACCCTTAGAGCAACAATGGGTCATAACTACAAACAATAGTAAACGCCCAATTTTTATTTTGCAAAACATAAGGACACTTTGTTTTAGGTGTAGAGGCCTCTACAATAGCCATTCCAAAATCTTTGTTCTTTGCTTCTTTTGCATTTAGTTGTGGGAAAATCCTTATGAAATAATCTTTTCCTTTACAGTATGTGCAAAACTACTTTTGTGTTTCTCTTTTCGTCTCTTCTTTGTTTTCCTTTTTTGCTGTGAAAAATTAGGAGATTTTTGCTTGCTCATAGATGAGCTCCATTTACCTTTGCCCCTTTTACTAGCTAAGAAAGTATGATTTGCAACATGCATAATGGACCTCTTTCACTTGGACTATTGTTTTTGCAATAAAACAAAGACTATCTCCTCAAGTGTTAAGGCATTTGGATTGTCTTTCATCATCAGAGAATGAGTAGAAGCAAAACTCTAATATGAATCATGAAGACCATTAAGAATGGGTTGCACAAGTGGACTATCTAGCAAGACTTCATTTGCAAAAATCATCTGGTCTTTCAAATCTTTGATCTTTTTCAAGAAACTACCCATATAATCTCCTTCATTTAGACGCTCTGTTAGACTCAAGATATGACTGGCAGGAGATGGTTGAACCACACCCTAAGAGAGAGGATTAGGAAGTAATCCTCAACCATGGCTTTTGGGGCAAGTGGTTAGCCCATCATACTCCTAGCTGGTAGGTCATGAGTTCAAATCCCACAATTGGTATCAAAGCTAAAGGAAGTAGACTTGGGCAAGATAGATGGAAGGCGCGCGCGTCGATTTCAAATTAGGTAAGCTTAACAAAGATTTGAGTGTATCTCCCAATCCGTAGGTCGGATTTTGACGTGTAATATACCGTTGGAAAGCTCTCAGAACAAGCATTCCAATGAAAACACTAGATTGATGATCCAAGATACCTAGCATGGATGAGAACAAGGTTCAAGATACCAAGGTTGAGAGCAAGGCAAGTCTGTAGGCAAGTGGCCAAGAAGCGAAAGGGCAAGGCTCAAGACACCAAGGTTGAGAGCAAGGCAAGTCTGTAGGCAAAATGGCCAAGAAGCAGAAAGGCAAGGCTCAAGAGACCACAGTTGAGAACAAGATGGTTCAAGAGACTGTGCAAGGGTGAGGACATCAATCCAAGGGGAGACCAAGGATTGATCATTGAGGACAATGATCTCTAGAAGGGAAAGAGAGTGTTAGACTCAAGATATGACTGGCAGGAGATGTTTGAACCACACCCTAAGAGGGAGGATTACAAAGTAATCCTCAACCATGGCTTTTGGGGCAAGTGGTTAGCCCATCATACTCCTAGCTGGTAGGTCATGAGTTCAAATCCCACACGCTCACTCTCCATTTGTTTCTAGAGGTAAGAAACACAAGCCTCATTTCTTGCCTAGTATAAATTGGTAAGTGAATCCCAAGCATCATTTTCTATTTTTCATGAGCATATATGAGGGATAATGGCACATTTGATAAACAAAGCTACGAATGCATGTGCCTAAGCATCTTTGCCATCCCATCAAAGGTGCTCTATAGTAGGTACAATAGGAATTGCAACACAAGATATTCATCTTCAACGCCATCTGTATCACCTTCAATAACTATATTTGTAGTGTAATAGGTCATTTTCAACATCATACACAATATTCCATAGTCCCTTTTCCATCAATATACTATGCATGATATATGTCCATCATGGGTAACTAGTGCCATCCAACTTGTCCTCCACAACCAACATATGGAATACATCATTGCTTTCAACCATGGCCACTGACTAAAATACCCTCATAGAGAGAAATAACTATATTTCAAAAAGTTAAACAGACCTACCCTGTTAAGATCTGCTAAACCTATAGTAGACTTTGAGGTGCTTGTATTATTGAACCAAAACCTATATATATATTTGGCACAAAAGGATAAAATTTCCTACATAGGCACTATGATAATGCATTCGAAGGCCAAAACTAACTCATATCAAAATGTTGATACGACACAACAAAGTTGTTTTGAAATCCTAATCGCATTGAGTATGCTCACCAATTTTCATGCGATTATGAGAATTTGACCGGAGGGGTGTCAAAGATGCCCTAGATGAAGTAGAGACCTACTCTGATACCAGTTGTTGGAGTTTGAGGTCTACAAAAGCACATGAACAACACAATGAAGAAGAAGTAGCTTTGGGCATAACACACAATAGTTAATGTATTACTAAGTGAATGTACAAAGATAAGTGACCTTTTAGGGTTATAGGCATATGGGGGGAAAAACCTCATAAGGAGGGAAAAAAGTGCCCATGACAATCCTAATATGTTCGCACACATTGCTACCGAAATATATCAACATAAATTGTCTTTGTGATAGCAAGAACCATGTCTAAAGCCTTAATACGCTCATCTAGAGGAGCACAATTGTTATAAAATATAATCTTTAATCCTACCTATGTGGTGGGTTCTAACTTGCAATGCTTTATTTTCCTCCACTATTAGTGGACAACATCCATCAAGCTATACATGGAATGTTGGATCTTCTATTTTTCATCAACAACATTGCAAAGTTAAAAGCAAACCACTATTCTACCAAATCCGCTATCTTGATTTATCTTATTTGTGGTACTTTGGTAGATTCAAATATTTCAATTGCCATTTGACATCTCTACTAACAGAAGTTCCCTCATTTGTAAGTGGTATCTGTGAACCACATGGCTAAGCTGGTGGAACTTTCATGTGCATTGGAGTACTTACTAGTGGTGAGAGACTGAAAAATAAGGAGAGACTTAGAAGTATCAAAAGAACTCCACAAATCTTTATATTTGGTAGACAAGTGGGCCTAAAAGTTAGCTTAAGCCTTGACGTAGAAGTAACTCAATTGGAGTTGTGACCATGAATTTATGGTCAAAACTCTACAAGTCTTCACTTATGTGCATGAGGTCGTGAGAGTGACACATACCTTCCAAGAACATATCCTTAGAATAATCAAATGAACTCCAAATTCAATGCAATGTGATGCATTTTAAAGCAACAACATAATTGTATATCAACTGTCAAGTCAATATCATAATCCATATGAGAGAAACACAGAATAGTGTGTCAATGATACCTCCAATATTTTCATGGCTCAGAGGTTGAACTAGAGAAGAGATTGCATCAATAATCTCATCCAATGAGGTCTGACTTACCTCAAGTTTTATGAACACGATGTGCTATCTCGAATTATGTCCTAAATAATTCATCTTAATCGAACATTCCAACAAAGAGGAATGGCATATCACCATACCTTTACACACTTCTCTCGAGAGTCCTCGTTCGAGCAACCATAGAGCTAGCTTGTAGTCTTCAAACATAATGAAAATCACATAAAATTCATATATATGCATCGTAAGATAATGTCCTTGATACATATCCAAAATTCATATAATTTGGAAATTTCAGTTGGGAGAAACACCCAAGGTTTTGCAAATTTGCAACAACTTGTTAGAGACACTTCCCTCCACAATGACTAGAGAAATGTATCAATTTCTCTTCAAAAAAAATTCTAAACCTTATGAATTTTGTGAACACAATTTAGAAACATAGGCTATCTAACTCAAAAAAAATTGTAGCTTTTGGACATTCCCATGATGAGATATGACCCTCTAAGGTGACCCCTGTACACCTTCCAGAGGCTGACTTTTCTTACTATAGGTCTACACTGTTGGGATCTTTTGGGCTATCATAATAGATTCAAATGGCATGGAATTTGGTGAGTATAGTAATAACATTAGCACCTATTATCATACAACATTTCATGAAAATAAGCCTTTCCTACATGAAGGAATGATCACAACAATATGCAATAGTACAACTCAATTCTTGGAAAAATAACTTCAATGCACTTTAATGATTCATCCTAGGTATTTGAACTACATTTTGATTCTAATAAGAACTTTTGATGAAAAAATATGCATGAATATATTTATCCAAGAACCATGAATGCAACCCCCCTAGAAATAAGCCATGATTTAAAAAGAAATCATGCATTGCTTTCACTAATCTAAAATGACTCATAAAAGCAAATAGTTCATTTACTCAATGAGCTAAAAGTTTTGGCTATGATTCAATTCCTAGTGCATAAAATTAAATGATATTAGTCTCCCTTCATGTCTAATCTTTGATCAATGCACTTCTGTAAATAGATATGCTCATCTATCACATCCTATAATTATTTATTCGAAAGGTGATGATGTGCACTTCAAAAAAAGAAATTGACTCTCAAATCTATGATATTGAATGAAAGATCTCAATTAGCTACCCACCACTCTCCTCCGAACTTTAAAAAGCCCTTGTCCTTGACACATCTAAAGTCTTCTATAAGGTCCAAATACCCTTCATATGGCCACTCTGATGAGATGGAATAACCTCAAAGACTCATGCTAGAGCTTTGGCTCCCTCGAGATCTGGTCCTTGACCTGGCTTGGGTCCTTGAGCAAATGTAGATAGACCAATGGCAGACTATGGATGTCTAAATAAATCTTAGACCCTCTCTCACACATAGAGCAAGAAGATGCTACAAAGGTGCATAATAATACCATATAGTAGCATGATTCCAAAATAGGAGAATATAAAGCTATTGCTGAATCCATCATCTGCTAAGTCTTTCATCTCTCTTCAAGCGAGGATGTTAGATTTATTTAGACCACCATGATCTACCATTGGTTTTTTTGCATTCGTGCGAGGACCCTAAACAATGTTAGATTTATTTAGACCACCATGGTCTAGCATTGTTATATCTCCATTTATTCAAGGACCTTAGATGGGTCAAGGACTAGAGCTTGGGGGCCCCAAGGCTCTTGCATGCATCTTCGAGGTAATTTGATCTCCTTAGAGTGGCCATATGAGGGGTGTTTGGACCTTAGAGAAGATTCTAGATGCAAATAAAGGCAAGGGCTCTTTAAGCTTGGGAGGAGGGTGGCATGTAAGTAATTGGGATCTTTCATTTGGTATCAGAGCTCGTGCTAGAGAGGAAGTAATTCTCTTGAGAGAGAGCCAAACCATCATCTTCTTGAAGAATTCTCAAGGGAAGATTTCTATGGAGTTTGGATCTTCAATCGATGCACAATTTGTGAGAAAAAAGAAGAGCCTTTCACAATCTTGTGGAAGAAGCCAACCTCAAGAGTCATGGAGCAATTGGGGAGTTGGTACAAAAAGCCCATACACTATGGAGGGGGGGGGGGGGGAACATGTCCTCTCTTTCTCCCTCTTTATTACAATGGAGCCTTTCTTTGATGCATCTAATATAGAACTTTGAAGATGTCAGATATCCCAAATGTGGGATAAAGAAATCTTGTGCGTTCACATGAGAAACCAAGAGGGGAGAAGGCGATGAAGGCGATGTCATCTTCACATGCCTTTTTCATATGAAGTTTTTCCTCACTAACTAGGCTCACTTTTTCACCAATAACTAGAGCTATAAATGTCGAGATTCAAAAATTTAAAATATTATAGAATTCATAATGATATTCCTTTCCCATGAGTTTGGTGACTATTGTCCACCTGTGGGAGATCTTGAAACTAAGTAATTAGGATAATTAGCTATGTTCAAGGTTTTAAATGTTTCATTTTTTCCTTTTGGTATTGTGAGAGATTTTTACACTTCATAAGAATTTATTGTTCTTATAGTCCCCTTTGTTTGGAATTACAAAAGAAAAAAGAAGATATGGTTGTTCATAGATTAAGCTTGATGGAAGAGGGAAAAACAATTTTGAAGTTGTTCTTCTATTGTGATGTAGAATTTTGAATATTTTCTCTTGTTCATAAGAGTGATTTCATGTACACACACACACACACACACACACACACACACACACACATATATATATATATATATATATATATATATATATATATACACACACACACACTTCTATGAATAATAGATGCAAATACGAGTTTATAAAAGTGAAATTATTTCTATTTCCTCATTTCATTTTATGAAAAGCATATGTTCATACAATCAAATATACATACAACTTTGTAGAAGGATAGTTATAGGATTATATGGATGAGTATATATTCATGGGATCGCATTAATTAGGGAAAACCCATGAAAAGATACTATAATGATTTGAATTCCATCATGAGGAACAAAATGGAAACCTGCGAGCATTGATGATGTCCTTCCTACTTACATATTCCTTATTGGAGTTTAGGTCTTCCTTCCTCAGTTCATGAAATTATATGCATGAAAATTATTCATGAATATAGATTAATGAAGAGGGAAAATTAAGGCATGGTTGTTTATGAGAATAGAGTGCATTCATTTGAATTGAAGGATGCATTAAGCTAGTAGAAGCTACAAATGAACTTGTTTTTCCTAGAACCCTTTCTTGTTCAACGAACTACTTTAGAAGGGATGCATGAATGAAAATTCAATGTATACATTTGTACACATACATCAATAGAAATGTCACTAGGTAGCACCAAATATTGCTTGAAGTACTTTAGAAAAATTATCAAAGTACAGAAGTTGTTTTCATAATGGTAGGATGGTACTTCTACACATTGTATTCCTTATAACTTCATATAGGAATAACTATTTCTTATGAAATCTTGAAGTTTTCTAGATGATACAGTGCTAATTATGCTTACAAAATTTAATTGGATTCGGAGTTTTATTGATAATTCAAAAGATCCCAATTGTGCAGAATTTTTGCAAAAATGTTGACTCTCAAAGAGGCGTACACGAGTGATGTTGCAAAGGCTTTTCTAAGAAATTGAGTAACCAAATGGTGTGATTTTTTTCGTGCTATCTACCCATTGTTTCTTATTTTTATACCTCAAAATTTCATTGGATGTAGAATTTTTTATTAAGATAAATTTTAGCTTTTATTTGGCAATAGTGCAAGGATTTCTCTCTAGCAAGATTTTGCAGGTTTGCAAAAACTTGAGTGTGTCTCCAAATTCAATTAATCAAATGGAACGAAATCTATATAAGTGCTAAGAAATAGTCCTTCTATACAGTTACATGAATTCCATAAAATTTGGACAATATTTGGAGGGTAAAAGGTCTTGCTTAGATCTCTAGTCTTGATGAGGACTTGCTAGAGAATTGCATAGTGGTTTGGAAATTATGCAATTTCTCTTTGACAATATGTCCAATGAAGTTGAACATTTTTTGCACATGGTTTTGAGATATGCAAGTGTATTGATCAACAAAAGTTGAGATGAAGTGGACATTCTTTGATAGGTCTATTGATGCTTTGTGTTCTCATGTTCAATTCTGACTTGTCAAATGTTCGTAGGTGTTGTAGATAATACTTTTCATATTTGTCTCATATGGATTAGAGGATTATAATAAATTGTGTTAAGCCACTAGATACAAACTATATCTTGCAAATGAGTTAAGTTTCATTGGATTTAGAGCTCATGTTTTAGGCATAGTAATGAATTGTTGATATTCATGTATCAATTCCATCAGCCTCTCCACATAGGTGCTGATCTCAAGCGTTTTGGCCATAAGTTCATGGGGATACCTCAAAATGATTTAATTCTAACAAAAAATATGATTTTTTGAGTTTTATTTAGATGGATGATTTTTATTTTGGGCTTTTTGAAGGTATTATAATTAATGACATAAGAACTGCTTGGGAGATATTTAAGGCTTTTACCTATTTATTTATTAGCTTTATTGTGAATGGATTTAGAATGTATTAGGCTTACAAATTGTATATGTTTATTTAGTATGACTTAACAAATATATGAGCTTTTATAGTTTTATTGATGGAACTCATACTGACGTAATTTAGGACTAGAAATAATTTGTATACTCATTATGTAATTTTATATAGGACTTAGGATTGAGTGAAGTATTGCATTTTGTTGATGTTTGGGATGGAGAGAGGACTTAATAAACATCATTTGAGTTCATTACTTTATTTTGATCATAACAAAACATTAAGTAGGTATGTAATTCAATAGATATTTGATCTTCTTAGCAGATAACTTATTAGTTACATTTCCTTTTTAGAATGAATCCTGAAGAGACTAGATCTCGCATTACTAGGGCCAAGCTTCATTAGCCATACAATAAGGAGATCATGAATCTTAACAACCAAGTTTCAAGAATGTAGGATGCTGTTTGGATGATCCTAGAGGTTATTCAAAAACTAGAGTCCATAGTAGGTACTTTGATGCAGATGGAAGTTCCATATGTAGAACCATCTAGTTCACAAAGTCTAATGATAGACATATGATTTCATACAGAAGAGATGTTAAATGGAAAGCAAAAGATGTAAATCCACCCAAGTGTAGCATACCAATTATAGGGATATACATATATTATCACTTGAATCATTTCTTCAGTCGAAGTTATGTGTCTCTTGGAATTCTAAAATTGTAATGAGCATTTCATATAGTAAGCCATTGGATTTGACTTTTACCATAGTGCTATCTAAACAATGAGTAAACAATGAGGGTCTGGTATGCAATTTGATTTCAAAACATTTCTATTTGATTGAGAATTTATAATGGCTTATTGCTAGGAGGTATATTCATATGTGTGTACTTACTCTTTTGGGTTTTTAGAGTTCACCATGATCATGTACGTGTTAGCATATACACAAGATCATGGTTTGAGAGGGTTTTATGTTATTGATGATAATGCTACTGATGATCTTTCCAAGATGAGATGTTTTGTAGGACAAGGATAAATGATGTTCCAAATCGAAAGATCAAAGACTTGATGATGAAGATGATCATATTGTGACCGTGATTTATGACACGATTCTTTGAAAGAATTATCGTCGTCATCAATGACAACATCGAAAGGAACCGCAAGATTAAGATTATGAATGATATTGAAATTGAGATTGATATTGAGATTGAGATTGAGATTGAGATTGAGATTGAGATTGAGAGTGAGATTGAGAGTGTGAATGAGATTACAATTGCGAATCCGTAATTGTGTGGTAAACATCTAGACAGTGATTATGTAACTTTGAGATTGAGAGTGAGAAGGAGAACGAGAATGAGAATGAGAATGAGAATGAGATTTGCTCGGGGGTGGTCGGGTGGTTGGAGCTTCAACTAGAAGATATTGAATGTACATGGATTTATGAATCCTGAGAATTAGAAGTTGAGTCTTCTTTCTATCTTTGTGTACATTGATTTATTTGGATCGTGTGCATCTTGTTGTTTATTTTGTTGTTGTGATATGAAGCTATTGTATAACAAAGCATTTGTATTTCTTCGGGTTTGGTTTTTTTTGGAGGAATTTTACATGTGCAACGAAAGCTTGTGATTGAGGAAACGCTACAAGTGGTATCAGAGCAGACTTGATTTTCGGCAACGGTTGAAGGTTTGACACAAAAGATCTGTGAGCAGGAGGAGCTTATATAGAAGCCTCTTTGGTAATTATGCAAAAATGATGTGGAAAGAAACTAGAGGGCTTCAATGCACAAACTTAGTGAGATGGTGCTGATCAAACATCCATAAATATTCAAATTTCCAAGATAAGTGCTTCTTCCATTATTTTCTCCATGTGCATGAATCATCTTTAGTATACTTCATCTGACGAATATGCTCTCGATAAAAGGTACAAGTCCAGATAGTTCGAAAGTCATAACACATTCTGAATGTATATACAAATATTTCCATTTAGTTTTTAGGCATCAATATTGCATTGAAAGTTAGCACTAATTCAGATAGCATCCATTGTTCTCCAACTCTGAGGATAGAGTTCTTCAAAGTGGGGAAGAATGTAGCATACCAATTATAGGGATATACATATATTATCACTTTAATCATTTCTTCAGTCGAAGTTATTTGTCTCTTGGAATTCTAAAATTGTAATGAGCATTTCATATAGTAAGCCATTGGATTTGACTTTTACCATAGTGCTATCTAAACAATGAGGGTCTGGTATGCAATTTGATTTCAAAACATATCTATTTGATTGAGAATTTATAATGGCTTATTGCCAGGAGGTATATTCATATGTGTGTACTTACTCTTTTGGGTGTGTGTGAATGTCTGCATATAAACTTCGCATGTGAACTCTATTCAAGTGTGAAACCAAATAGTAAAACACAAAACAATGAGAAAACGAATAAGAAAACAAAAGCAAAAGTAAGATAAGAATAGCGAAACGAAAAACGTGAGCATAGTGAATTAAAACTGAAGTAAACATAGAGATCGCTAACTGGTCATCAAAAGTATGAAAATGCAATGATCGCGAACTAAAGCAACTATCTATAATATGCATGTATACGTGGGATGTCTTTATGCATGTGTGAAGCGTTTTTATTGCAGGTATGAAGTTCTCCAAGAAGAAAAAGCAGATAGAGTGCCGCTCTCATACGTAAGCAGAGGGAAAGATGCTTGGAAGAGGGTGAAGTGGTTGAGGGGTTTCGCTCGACTCAATGGGTAGTGATGATTATGTTTGCAACAGAGTCAGAGGTTACTGATGTTGTCTGATCCGTTTGTTGTGTGTGGCAAGCTGAGAGCTACGGCGGTGAATAAGGATCTCAATTCCTGAGTTCCATATGATATAGTAGATCAAAGCAGAGCAATTTGAAGATGAACCGACGCTGTTGTTTGTGGAAGATGCCGGTCTCCTTTCTCACGTTCTTCTAAGCGAGACCCTTTCTCCTTTAATATAATGATTTTTGCTTGTGCTCGATCAGGGAGGTTCACCAATACGTTCTTTAGCTCTTTTCTGACATGTTTAGCAATGGAATCAAGCTACACAAGTACATCTTTGCAAGCATACTATCAGCATGTGCAGATAGCACTACAATTCAGCTAGCCTGTATGATGCAAGGGCAACATCCTTGGACAAAAGCTTTTGAATCGCTGCATGATGATGACTTGGAGGAAAGGGTGGATGCCAACACACTAGAGAAAGTTCTAGTGGCACCCAAGATGAGATCCTTTCATCTAGCTTTGGTAGAGAATCCATTGAATATTGTGCTGTTTGTGCAAAGGAAACCTCAGAGATGACTTTGCCAATGCTGAGGTGCAATCCACTTCAGAGACTAAGCCAGATTTAAGCTAAAAGCAGCAGTTGTAGGCAAGTTTGGCAAACGGGAGATTGTACGCATAATTTTGATTCTGTGAGAAGTCCAAACTAAAAGAAATCGTGAGGGTCAATCAACAATCATGCCCAACAACACAACGATCCTTGTCTTGAGGTCGAATTTCAGTATGTAGCAGTTCGGAGTTGGAACTTGGAACCATGACTCGGTAGCCAGAAGAAGAACGTTGCGATACATAGTTGACCATGTATGGATTACATGGGTACCTCGAGTATAAAATGCCACTAGAGATACAGTACTTGAGTGCAACTAGCAGGGTCACATAATTCTCGAGTCATACTGTTGACATGGAGGCCACCATGTCCCCCTCGTGGTAAAGCTGAGTGAGTTTGACCTGGTAGAGAAGATCTCTGAAGGTGGTCATATTAAGGAGAAGTTCATCCTCTCCAAGGAGCACCCTTCGGAGGGTCAGTCCTCCCATTCTAATGACGAGATTCATTTAATTGATATGGCTAGGTTAGACGACCAGAGAAGGGAAAAGACCCTCGCTCAGATCCATAATGCTTGTTTGGAATGGGGCTTCTTCTAGGTCCGATAAAAGACAATCATAGATCTGACAATGACCTGCAATGAAAACGTCTCCATGAAGCTTTGTCACAAGCTTACCCTATGGTGGTTAATGATGTAGGATTGAATACCGAATATATCAAGCAACTTAACTTACTTTGCTAACATGTACTCCAAGTGCATGCGAAGCTTTAGGAATGTGTAGAGTAAGATGATTTCCATGTGATGAGATGAGGCCATGAGATCAAAGTGGGCCATCAATGCAGCCAATGCAGAAGTGGTTCCTCTTTTGACAAAAATTCTGAGAGCAGATATTATGGACCAACTGCGGGAAAGGATAATACTATTATTATGCAATAAATCCACGACCTTGCAAGTATAATATGCAGGACAATCATCTGAGACAAATGGTTTTGAATTTTTCTTTTGTTCTATGGTTCATCTTGGCAATTGGTTCATCGACATCCTCATGGAATTGTATTGACAAGAGTCTTTCTTAGCATTGCTTTTGTGAACAGAGTGAATTCATGGAGGGTCACTATGAACGAGGTCAAAGGTCGAGGGTGAATCGGGGTTCTCTTTTGCCTTTCATATGATATCTATGAGTTTCATGGATCGTGACTATATTTTATATAGTGTTTTTAGAGTTCACCATGATCATGTACGTGTTAGCATATACACAAGATCATGGTTTGAGAGGGTTTTATATAATTGATGATAATGCTACGGATGATCTTTCCAAGATGAGATGTTTTGCACGACAAGGATAAATGATGTTCCAACTCGAAAGATCAAAGACTTGATGATGAAGATGATCATACCGAGACCGTGATTTACCACACGATTCTTTGAAAGAATTGTCGTCGTCATCAATGACAACATTGAAAGGAACCGCAAGATTAAGATTATGAATGATATTGAAATTGAGATTGAGATTGAGATTGAGATTGAGAGTGAGATTGAGAGTGTGAATGAGATTACAATTGTCAATCTGTAATTGTGTGGTAAACATCTAGACAGTGATTATGTAACTTTGAGATTGAGAGTGAGAATGAGAATGAGAATGAGATTCGCTCGGGGGTGGTCGGGTGGTTGGAGCTTCAACTAGAAGATATTGAATGTACATGGATTTATGAATCCTGAGAATTAGAAGTTGAGTCTTCTTTCTATCTTTGTATACATTGATTTATTTGGATCGTGTGCATCTTGTTGTTTATTTTGTTGTTGTGATATGAAGCTATTGTATAACAAAGCATTTGTATTTCTTTGGGTTTGGTTTTTTTTGGAGGAATTTTATATGTGCAATGGAAGCTTGTGATTGAGGAAACGCTACACCAAGTATCAAGGATAGGTAAGCGCCAAGACAACAGATACAATACAACACTAGATAAGAAAGTGGGAGTAGTGCTTGCATTTATATAATATTGTCCATGGAAAAAAGAAGATCGAACATTCCACATATAGTATAATGGATGTTGCTCATCGATGGTGGAGAAAAATTGAGCAAGATAAGGCAAAATTAGATACTTGGGGTAAATTCAAGATTATCTTTTATAATAACTTCATTGCGACAGATGAGTGCATTAGTGCTTTAGTTGATGCTTGGTTTTCCATGTAGCAAAGATAGCTCACAATGGAGGATTACATAGATAAAAAAAGAGAGATCTTATTAAAGATTACTTTTTAAGTGCCTAATTTTCTCTAGGTTCATAAGTTTGTACTTTGGCTTCGAGAGATGTTTCCTCCACTTGTGCACAAGGAGCATTGCCACACCTTGAATGAGGCTATGGTGTTGGCCTTGATTGTTGGAGTTTGAGGTCTACAGAAGCATGCAAACAACACAAGAAAGGAGAAGAAGCTTAGAGCACAACACACAATATTGAATGTATTACCACTAGAATGTACAAAGATATGTAACTTGTTATGGCAATCAACATATATACAAGCCAGGGAAAAAATATCCTAAAGAGGGAAAAAGGTGCCATGGCCATCCTAGTTTGTTCACACACATCACTACCTAAGTATATCAACAAATCCCCCTTGGGAGTGATGTGGTGAACAAGGAGCTGGAACTCATGTATAAGGAAGTGCCAAGCTATGTGGAATAAATCCACAAAAGGAAGTAAGCCCAAAGCTTTACGAAAAGCTTCAAACTTCTCCTTAGGTAGAGCCTTCGTGAAAAGGTCAACAATGTTCTCCTGTGTGGACACATATACCAAGCTGATCTCTCTAGCAGAGAACCTCTCCCTGACATAATGATAATGCACCTCATGTGCTTAGTGCGAGCATGGAACACTGGGTTCCCCACAATTGCCAATGTGCTCTGACTATCAGTGAAGATCGTGGTGGCAAAAAACTGACCAACATCCAATCGGACATAAGGCATCTGAGCCACACACACTCGACAATCATTGTGAAAGCTCCCCTATACTCAGGTTCACAACTGGAAGTGGCCATAGTAGGCTGCTTCTTGCTCAACCAAGATATACAAGAGCTACCAAGCATGAAGCAAAAGCCACTAGTGGACACATGAGTGTCATGGCAACCAGCCTAGTCAGAGTTAGAAAAAACATGTAAATCTGGCAGTAGTTGCCCCCCCTTGGGATAAAACAATCCAAGTAGCTAGGTACCACTCAAGTAGCAAAAGATGCGCTTAACCACCTACCAAAGCTTGACACTTGGGCAATGCATAGACTTGCTTAGTTGTGGGACATCAAACTAAATATCTCGCTGCGTAATGCATAAGTGAATCAAGCATCAAACAACCTACTAATAGAGAAGAACATCAAATGCATCTCCATCATCATGAAGAATCAATTGTAAACCTATCTCCATAGGACTGGCAATAGGTTTATAGTCTTCAAGGCCAAAGCACCGCAATAATGTGTCAATATATTTGACACAAAGCCATTCCACCATCAATGTGCATAAATTGAGTGCCCAAATAATGATGCAAATATGGCAAATCAAACATCTCAAATGAGGCATGCAAATTAGCCTTAAAATCAACAATATGCTTCTCATGAGGACCAGTGAGTACCATGTCATCAACATACACAACATTGATATACACATCATTAGCTACTTAACATATAAGGTGCTTTCAGTTGAACTATTCTCAAAACCATATGCAATAAGATAGGCATGTATCTTTTCATACCAAGCACGTGGTGCTTGCTTTAAACCATATAATGGCTTCTTCAACCTGCACATTGTTTTCATGCCCTTTCTACACAAAGCCACATGTCTCAAAAAAATACACTTCTTCATGCAAGTCACCATTCTGAAATGTAGTTTTGATGTACAACTAAAGTACATTCCAACCATGATGAGCTGCAAGTGCACACATGCTATGAATAGTAGTCATTCGACAAGTAGGAGAAAAGGCCTCATCAAAATCAGTGCCTCTTTCCTGAGCATACCCCTTTGCAACAAGCCTAGCCTTATACCTGTCAACTATTCCATCAGGCTTATGCTTCAACTTGTATACCCACTTAGTGCCAATGGTCTTCTTGCCAGGAGGCAATTCACATAACGATCATGTACCATTCTTCATTATAGCATCATATTCAGATTGTATAGCAGCCAACCAATTGTAAGAGTTTTGTGCTTTATCAAACGTTGCCTCATTAGGACCAGCACTAGAGTGTCGACATCTAAAAAGAGGCATCAAAGCATCATTCATACCTTTTGAGCTATCAGATGTCTCCTTAGTGCATGAAAGTAACGGCTGAATAGCATCTTCAACAAAAAAAACATCATGGCTAACCAGAATGCATTTATTTTGTGGATGATACAAATGATAGCCTTTGCTTTCACAACTGTACCCAACAAAAATACATTTCACTACATTGTCATGCAATTTCCTACATTGTTGTTCATACACTAATGCATATGCTAGACAACCCAAAACATGCAGGTGAGAAACAGATGGCTTGTGACCATGCCAAGCCTAATATGGAGCGATAGACTGCAATGCTTTAGTGGGACACCTTGTAAGTACATATGCTACACACATGAGAGCTTCAAGGCGAAAACTATGAGGTAAAGCCTAACTTTTGACCATACACCTCGCCATCTCCATGAGTAACCTATTCTTTCGTTCAAGAGCTCCATTATGTTACGGTGTATCTCGCATTGTACACTGATGTTTTATCCCACGTTCAACGACAAATGCATTAAAGTCAGCAGACATATATTCCCTCCTCGATTAGAATGGAGGGTGCCCATTTTACATGTTGACAAATTTTTAGCCAAAATCAAAAATTATTTGAAGTGTGTGAACACTCTAGACTTTTTTTTTCAATGGATATACCCATGTATGCTTGGAAAAATCATTGATGAAAGTCACAAAGTAAAGATAGTTTCCAAAAGAAGGTGTCTCCATAGGACCACAAAATTCACTATGAAGAAACTATAATTTCTGAGTAGCTCGAACTACACCATCTTTTGAGAAGGAGGAACTCTGCATTTTGCCCAAAATATAGCCTTCACATACATGTTTACCTCATGCCTCAAGTTTGGGCAAAGAGGAAACTATTTCAAATTTCTGTAGGTGGAGCAAGCTAGCAAAATTCAGGTGTAGCAAATTTCTATAGGTGTAGCAAGCTAGCAAATTTTTGTAGGTGTAGCAAGCTAGCATCTAACAAAGCATGAGAATGATGTACTACACATGTTGAATCATTCATAGATTTTTCATAGTCTCTGAGCTTATACAACCCAGGACATAAAATTCTAGAAGAAATAATGATATCGGCATTTGATAGAGCATGAACTGTACATCTTTCATCACAAATTTCGCAACCAAGCCAATCTCAGCTAAAGCTAAAAATGATAGAGATTCTTCTTGATCCTTGGAAAAAATAAAGCATCTCACAATGTAAAATAAATAGCATGAGTAGTAGTAAGAATGATCTTACCAACTCTCATGACAGGATAAGAGGAGTTCTTGGTGCATGTGACAGTATTCCCTATAGGGGTAGGCTCAAGTGAAGTGAAGAAAATGTGCTGCGAAGTGATGTGTTTGGTTGCCCCACTATCAAAGTACCAAACATCCAAGTCTACTATAGACATACATTGCTCATGTGAAGATGGATCAAAACTTCAAACAATAGTAAACACCCATTCTTCATTTTGCACAAGATTAGCTGACTTTGTTTTGGGTAAAGAGGCCTCTACAACAACCATTCTAGCCTCTTTCGTCCTTGCCTCTTTAGTTGCCAGTTTTGGATAGCTCTTGATGACATGTAATTTCCTTTATAGTATTTGCAAAACAATTTTTGCTTTTCTGTTTTCTTCTCGTCTCTATCTTCCCTCTTTGATTGTGTAGAATTATCAGATTTCTACTTACTAGTAAAAGAGCTCCATTTATTTGAGCTCGCTAATAGAAGCTTCCATTGTTCCTATCTTTGTCATCTTACCTTGTGTGTGTGCATGCATGTATGTGCTTGTCACTCACATTTGCTCACCACAATTGCTCACAATCTTCATATCCTCCTCATGTCTCCGCGGATTGACAAATAAATAAGGTGGTACTCATGCTTGAGCTACACCAAAGTTTGGCGCTATTGCTAGGGAACATACTCGAGGATGATTGTTGTGACCATAAGATCATAGATTTGTGTCGTTGGAAGGTAAAGAATAGTCATTTTCTGTTTATTTTCTGATTTTTCTTCTCCATCATCATCATCGTCATCATCACCATCTTCATCCATCTTCATCTTCATAGAATTTTTTCGTTTTTGAGTGCATTTTCACCATTTTCACAACATTTTGCATGTATGGTAGTGCAAGAAAGAGCTAAGAAGTGCGTGGGAGTGCATGCGCTTGTGTTTTTTATGATTTTTTTGCACATTTGAGGCTCGCAACAAAATTCAAAATTCCTGAGAAAATTGCGACTTTCTCAGAAAATCGTCATTCTTTGGAAAATTAAAAAATTTTCCCACCTATTTTTTTGGAAAAATCACGAATCTCTGAAAGTGAGAAAATCACAATTCTTTGGAATTGTGCATTTTAAGGAAATTGTGATTTTTGGGACTTAGAAAAGTTGAGAAAATTGGGATCCTCTGGCTTGTAGATTTTGAGAAAATTGTGATTCTCTAGACTTGGGAAAATTGAGAAATTTGTGATTCTATGGATTTAGTGCATTTGAGAAATTCATGATTCTTTGGAATTTAACATTTTGAGAAATTCAGGATTCTCTATTTTGAGAGCATTTGAGAAAATTACAGTTCTCTGGACTTGGGAAATTTGGAGAAAGTCGTGATTCTCTAGATTTGTGGATTTGGAGAAAGTCATATTTCTCTGGCCTTGTTGGATTCAAGAAATTCATGATTCTCTAGACTTAAAAAATTTGCAAAAATGGTGATTCTTTGGAATTGTGCATTTTGAGAAATTCTCGATTCTTTGGATTTATGGATTTGGAGAAAGTCATGATTCTGTGGCCTTGCTGGATTCAAGAAATTGGTGATTCTCTAGACTTGATAAAATTTGAGAAAATCGCTCTAGCCTTAACAAAAATTGAGAAATTTGCGATTCTCTGGATTGAGAGGATTTGAGAAAATCGTGATTCCTTGCACTTAGAATTTCAAGAAAATCGCGATTCTCTTGATTTACTGGAACTTAAGAAATTCATGATTTTTTGCTTAGTGATTTTGAGAAAGTTGCAATTTCTTGGACTTAGTGATTTTGAGAAGATCATGATTTCCTAGACTTAAAGATTTGAGAAATTCACAATTCTCTGCTTGGTAGATTTTGAGAAAGTTACAATTTCTTGGACTTAGTGATTTTGAGAAGATGGCAATCTCTTGGACTTAAAGATTTGAGAAATTCATGATTCTCTACCTGGTAGATTTTGAGAAAGTTGCGATTTCCTGGACTTAGTGATTTTGAGAAAATCATGATTCTTTGGAATGGGGAAAATTGAGAAATTAGCAATTCTCTAGATTAAAAGGATTTGAGAAAATCACGATTCCCTACACTTAGAGTTTCAACAAAATCGTGATTCTCTTGATTTAGTGGAACTTAAGAAATTAATGATTTTTTTCTTGGTGATTTTAAGAAAGTCGTGATTTGCTATACTTAGTCATTTTGGGAAAATCCCAATTTCTTGGATTGTGGATTTTGAAAGAATCGCGATTCTCTGGTTGTTGCACTTGTAAAAAATAACTACTTTCTTGCTACCTGATCTGCAAAAAATCGTGATTCTCTGAGTGGTCTTGTTTGCTTATTTTGACCCGTAGAAGCCTTATTGGACATAACTTTCTCATACAAACTCCATTTTGAGTGATTTTGAGCTCGTTGGAAAGCTCTTTGAAAAATTAGATATTGAGTTATAGAGTATTTTGAAGTTGACCCTCAAGTGGGAGTAGGAATTAAGGGAGCTCTAGAAATTTTTTCACAAATACAAGGGGGAAAAGTAGGTCTTGGAGATACTTGAATGCAAGTGGTCTATCAAAAATATTAAGTATAAATCTTGATCTAACTATAGGATTTTTACAAGTGTATTAAGAGCATTCAAAGGAGTTCAGAGGAAGGAAAAGTGCAGCACAAAGCAAGGATTGGGGAGCACAATTATTAGACAACAGAACATTTTTTTGGAGCATCAAGCTTGAGGTTGGAAGAACACTAAACCCCTTTTGTCAATTCTTAGCTTAGGCTAAGTACGAGTCGTGGTTTTGAGTAATTTGCAATACATTAGCCATGAAATAATTCCAAAAAAGAAGACCCTAATTTCTTAAATACAAGCATATCTTGAATATTGTTGTGAAAAGAATAAGTAATTATTACAAAAGAATTTTGCAAAGTAGTTGTACTTGGGAAAAATGGGATTGATAAGCCAAGGCGTATGAACCTTAGATTAGGCAGAAACCTAGGTTGGGATAGACAAAGCATCAGATCCTCTGAAGCTAGTGTCAACCATACAGCTAGGTCTTGGGCTCAACAACTCAATGGTTTTCCCTACGTGCTAAGTTCAGACACAAGTGATTCAAAAATGTCCTTTAGCATGGAAAGACCTGCATGTAACTCACGCAATGCCTATGTATAGACAATAGAAGGTCCATATAAGACACAACTGGAGTATACAAGGGCCAACCGATTAGGTGCACGTATTTATGAGGATGGCTTGAGGCGATCAATTGTCCAACTCAAAAATCCCAATTAACCCTTTGGACTTGAACATCCAGTGGTCAAATTTGAAAATGGTTCTTATATTGATAAGCAAGGAACCATGTATGTGGTTACGAGCTTACCAGACAGAACATATGAGTTTGGAAATGTCATTCTTGAGAGTGAGATAAGAGACCTAGAGCAAGGAAATGTAGGAGGAGAACCCAAGACTCCTCGAGGCAAATATGTCTTGATTAGAGTGTGAGTGCCAGAGTGGGTTTCCCAAGACAACAAAAGCATAGAACTATTTTTGAATAGAGAAATAGAGGAAGCTTTTTGGAGATACAAGACAGTTCAACTTAGCAAAATAAATAGAGTCATCATGTACGAGTTCAATGATCCTGAGACACCAGGCAAAGTTGTCTATCTAGATAACACATCGAAGAGAATGTTCTTGGTAACATAGCATGATAGGCATGTATATACTTGTTAGGGTGAATTGATTTTCCCTCCATCAAGATCTAATGTTTCCCAAGGCCTCCAAGGTGTAGGATCATCCAAGGTTCATGAAACCCAAAGGGAAAGAGCTAGAGAGAGACCTAAGGTGAGCTTTGCAGACACTGTGGGCAGAGATAGATCTAGACCTGAAGGTGAAAGACCTGAAAGAGAGAGACACCAAACACATAGGCATCAAAGAGATGAACATGATTTTCCACTGCCTAGTCCCCGAGAGTACCCAAGAATGCTTAGACCCTCTCAAGTGTCCAAGCCAATGAAAAACTACTTTGATGGCTTAGGAGGTCCCTATGATCATGTGCTTCAGTTCAAACAAGTGTTAAGAGCTAAACAGGTTGAGGACTTGTTCACCCAGTTCGAGGCATTTGGTTTGACCCTCAAGGGTAGTGCCTTAGCTTGGTTTCAACCTTTAAATAGATGTAGTTTCTGAAACAAAGGACAACTGGTAGAAGACTTCATTGTAGAATTCTCCAAGAGTGGCATCAGGCATAACACATCATCCTTGATCCACAGCTTCAAGCAGACACCCCAAGAAATAGTTCGACTTGCAAGAAGACAATTCAGACAATACTTAGAAAGATGCCCTGTTCCAGAGTTACCCACACTAGCCAAAAAAGTGGCCTTCTTTTTAGGTGGCTTACTAAGCACTAAGTTAAGATCATATGTGTACTTGAAAGAGCCTAGATCCATAGAAGAGTGTGTGCGGATATGCATTGACATAGAAGAGGACTTGGGTGAGGAGTTAGAATTGTCCAAACTCTATAAGGATTCCAACAGTTCTACTAGTCACACTTCCAAACCGTCCATTGAGATAGATGAGATAGCGGAGCAGGTTGTGAAGAAGCTAGGAGTTCAAACTAGACAAACACCAATGATCACCTCATCAAAAGGATGTTATACTTGTGGAGGTGACCATATGCTTAACGTATGCCCAATGCAAAACCAGAGCATGAGAGAAATAAGTGCTCCATATTGCACTATTGAGAGGAAATACACGAACCACACAACTCAAGATTGTTGGTACAATAGGCAAGCTATCAGACAAAATTATTAGCAACCTTACCAATAGGGTAGGTATCAAAACCAATACCGAAATCCATATTGTAGGCCACAACAACAATATCAACATCAATACCAACAACAATATCAGGCACCATATAGGCCACAACCGGTCCTAGGAAACCAACGATGAGCTCCTGCCAATGTGATCCCAGTTAAGTATGGAGTGGCAGAAGAAAACCCTAATAGATTATTGGTGACGATAACGCCTTTGGTCTCAAAAGATGACACTCGTGCTCATAGTTTTGACTACACCCATGAGGATAGTCCACAAGCTTATTATACAGAGTCACCTGAGCACAATGAGATTTATCCACATCAATATGAGGCACCACCTATGGAAACAAATTGGGAGGCAGAATACTCCAATGTCATGTACACGAATCCTAACCCTAGGCCCCAATCGAGACAAGACCACAAGCCCCTAGAGGACCATGTTTTAGAGGTCAAGGAGATCATTTCATTCGTGAATGTCCCCACCCACCGGCTCCGAGACAAGAACATAACATCACAATACAAGGCTTTTGTCCTGAGTGCGGCAAGGAACATCTCGTGAGAGATTGTCCAAGGAATCCCTCTAGTGCACCCAATGTTACACCAATTAATGTGGTAGTCTTAGTGGTGGATTCAAGTTTAAGTAGCATTAACGTGGCTCCTATATAGGCACTCACTAGGGCACAAGCCTTAAAATAGGCTAAACCAATTGAACAATCAAAATCAAGTGAATCACTGAGAGCCTAGTAAAAGGAAACCAAGGACTTGGAAGGATACCAAAGAGAAAGCAAATCATGAGTGGGCTAGAAAGTGAAGTAATCCGATGGCGATGCGCCATAGTGCACTCTTATTCTCCAGAGCTTCACGACAATATCCTCGGAGTAGAAAACTGAGCTCCTAGGGCCACACACAGTACTTTGCATAGAGACACTTACATGTCTCACTTGCTGCAAAATACTCTGCTTCTGTGGTGGAAATAGTTGTACATTCTTGAAGATGAGATTCCAAGAGATAGCACCTCCAGCAAAATGAAAAATGTACCCTCATGTAGACTTATGATTGTCTACACAACCAGCATAGTCTGAATCTGTGTAACCAATAATGGATGCTTTCCCTCTACCTAAGCATATACACTTGTCCTTAGTGCCACTCAGATATCTAAAAATCATTTTGACTGCTTCTCAATGTTTCTTTCCAAGATTAGACATATATCTACTCACAACTCCCACTACAAATGCAAAGTCTAGTCTCGTAGTTACGATAGCATACATGAGACTACCAACAATAGATGGATAGGGAAGTTTGGTCATGAATTCCTTTTCCTCATCTGATTTGGGGCAATCATCCTTGCACAATTTCACATATGTGGGTAAAGGTGTACTCAATGCTTTTCCACCCTGCATATTGAGCCTGTGAAGTACTTTGGATATGTACTCACTTTGAGACAAGTATATGCACCTATCACAAGTAATGCGCATGCCAAGAATATGTTTGGCATCCTCCAAATCCTTCATATCCAATGTCTAACTCAACTTCTTTTTGAGATTGACAAGTCATAGGAGGACTTCCCAGCAATCAACATATCATCGACATAAAGTTTCAAGCATATCAAGCTGCCATTTGAGCATCTCTTTGTGTAGAGACAATGATCCTCATTACTTCAAGAATAGCCTTGGGACTTCATAAAGACATCAAACTTTTGGTACCATTGTCTAGGAGATTGTTTAAGTCCATACAAGCTCTTCTTGATCTTACAAAATAGAATTTCCTTGCCAGGAACTACATAAGCCTCTCGTTGTTCCATATAGATCTCAGTTGTAAGATCTCCATGCAAGAAAGCAGTTTTCACTAAATATTCTTGGGTATATGAACATATGCTTCACACCCAAAAAATTGAAGATGATCATAATATGGTGTCTTCCCTGTCCATAACTCTTGTGCCACTTTTAGCACTTTGGTAGTACTAGGTGAAAGGTTAATCACATGAAATACAGTCAATACTGCTTTTGCCCAGAAACCGTGTGAGAGGTATGCATGATGCAACATAGACACTATTCTATCTTGAATAGTTCTATTCATCCTCTCAACTATGCCAATTTGTACTGGGGTATAAGGAGTTGTAAACTCTCTACAAATCCCTTTAGACTAATAGAAAAGGCTTAATTCATCTGAGGCATTCTCACCCCCATTATTTGAACGTAAAGCCTTAAGCTTAGTTCCTTTTTCATTCTCAACTGAAGCAAGCCATTTTATGAAAGTAGGGAATACCTCATCCTTCGATTTGATAGGATATACCTAGACTTTTCTAGTAGCATCATCTATGAAAGTGACAAAGTAAAGAGAACCACCTAAGGACCTAGTGGGCATAGGACCACACACATCTGTATGAACGAGACTTAAAGGCTGAATTGAAGAGTCAATCTACATTCTATGCACATTTCTAGTTTGCTTTCCAGATTGACAATGCTCACAAAATGAAAAATTAGAGAAAGATAACACATGTAAGTAGCCAGAACGAGAAAGATTATTCCATTACGAGATATATGGCCCAAACGACCATGCTAGATACAAGCCATAGGCTGTTCAGTAATAGCTAGCAAGTGTTCTTTCTGTGATACAAATAAAGGATAAAGTGAGCCAACTTTGCTTCCTTTTGCAATAACCATATTGCCCTTTGATATACGAAAGGACTGAGCATAAAAGACCACCTTGTAACCAAGGTCATTAAGTTGACCAACTGACATCAAACTACATGATAACTGAGGTACATGGCGTACATTATGCATAATAAATTTTGAACCATCAATGAACTGAACAATCACATCTCCAATCCCCACAACATCACACTGGTAAGAGTCACCAAGTCTCATGGTACCAAGAGAATTTGCTGCATAATTAGAGAACCATTCTCTGTGTGGTATCACATGGAAACAAGAATCAAAATCTAGCAGCCACCTGTGGGAAAGAGAATCAGCCATAAGCGCCTTAGTTGGCACAATACTATCAAGTGTCAACACATCAGCATCATTAGAAATAGGATTAATTTCATCAATCTTCACAGTCGAAGTAGATGGTGCAGGTAACTATTTAACATGCCCATCAACATTCTGTCCTTTACCTTTAGCATTCTTTAATGCATAACAATCTTTCTTCATATGTCCTTTCTTATGACAATAATGGCATTCAATATCCCTTTTCCTTGATTTACTTCTACTCTTATTCTGTTGACCATTCTTTTCCTTGTTCTTGCTCCTGCCACGTTGTTGATTCTTTCCTTGGTAAGAATCATGAACACTATATGCATCTCCACTATGAGGGCCAACCATAGATTTTCTATGAATCTTCTCACTCAAGAGTGCTCCACATATGTCATCATAGATGAGTTTACCACCAGGTGCACTATTGCTAATAGCTATGCAAAAGGTATCCCATGATGATGGTAGGGTGCATAACAACAATACTCCTTTCATTTCATTATCCATATCCATTTTTTGAGCCTGTAACTAGGAGAATATAGCATCAAACTCATTCAGATGAGCAACAACACTATTTGTGGCCTTCATACGAAGGTCATATAATTTTCTCATCAGATACACTTTCTTTTATGTTGTCTCTTTTTCATATGTATTGCATAACTTCTTCCAAAGCTCCTCTACACTTTCATAGTCTAATACTGTAAAGTAAACATTATCTGCAAGGTGGAAGCGAATGGTAGACCTGGCCGTTTCATCTAACTCATCCCAATCATCTTCATCCATGTCAGGAGGCCTATCTGAAATCCCATTTACTAGCTTCTATTGCCTCCTTTGAATCAGCACATCTTTAATCTGATTCTTCCATAGAGCAAAGTTTGTGCCATCAAAGTTTCGGATCTCAAAATGATCTTTGCCGGGCAAATTATAGCTCCTCCTCGGAACACTGGCACTAGACCGTGATCCACTAGATGTGCCTGAGACCTCTGATGCCATGATGGTAGAGAACTGAATAGAATGATAATGGAGCTAGAAGAGTCCAAACACCAACAAATAAGTGTATCAAGGAGTAAATCTACCACTGTATAGTTGACTAAACCAAAAATCTGGAAAACTTTCGCCAGAGTATCCTCTACAAAATGAGCATATGACCAGTGTCAAAATATCATAAAACTGCAAGTACTACCTGTTTACCTACATAGTGAATCACTGACTCCACTGCATATAATTAGTTACCCAATAGAAGCCAACTAGGCTTATCAAGCACCTATGAACAACTATCATGCATCTCCTATGGTGAGGTTGGGTAAGTCTTCCACCCGCATCACCAAAGAGAGCCCGACATTTGGGTGTCTCCCAATTAAGAAAACCTCACCACAACCCTCTTTTTCAAATGTAAAAGGCTTTATGCAAAAACGTAACCGCTATATCAATGACCACATGGATGTACATAAGCGGTATCCATAGAAGCATACATGGTGTGTATGTGCTCAATATATGCAGTAAAGTGACACTAAAAGACTGAATGCATAGCCCAAAAACTAGCCAACAACACCTACAAGTGTCTGTCAACTGTGATGTTTTAGGCCCAAAAACCAGCATAAATTTGCAGCGGCTGCTCTCACCAAAACCGGAAACCTTTTGAGAGACATGTAGTTTTATGAGTGTGGCTGAAAACACAGCCCCAAAGGTTGATATTAGTTGTTGGAGAAGTACAAAGAACACTCTTCTTGATGTTCTTGGACCTGTATGAAGAGAACTATGTGCAAAAGTACTCCAAAATTGGTCCAAAAGAAACCCCAAAAATGGTTCAGAAACAGGCCTTGAAAGCAAAGAATGAAGCTTTGCAGAACCAAAACAAGTTCAAGGTAATGTTAACCTTAGCCTTTCCCCTTCTTCAGACACCACAAGAGTGTAGCTTAGTGGCAAGAGATTGCCACGATTGAGCGAGCTTCGGGGGGAAGAGTACTCGGATGGGTGATCTCCCTGGAAGCACCGGGAACTTCTATCTTCCTTGATCATTGAGGTCCTCCCTTGCACGCAGCCAATGGTGCCAAAGATGACTTTGGTGACTCGGATGACAAGGTATGCCAAGGTCTATGCCTTGTTCACCTCCTTAGTCGTAAGCCTTGGAGAAAGCCAAGAGAAATCCGAGGGGGGTGCTCGCTTCGCTCGCACAAAAGGAACAAAGCTTTTGCCTCAAAAAACTCTGCTTTTGCCTCGAAATGCTCTGATACCAATGAAGTAATTCAACGGCGATGCACCATAGTGCACTCTCATTCTCGAGAGCTTCATGAAGATATCCTCGAAGTAGAAAATTGACCTCGTAGGGTCGCACACAGTACTTCGCACAGAGACTGCACAATACGCAGGAAAAACAGAGTGCAGAGGGGGCACAGAGATAGACTTCTTAGGTATTACAAATGCGTCGAACTTATAGTTTGTGACTGACCAGGCCACTATATGTTTTATTAAAGAACATATACAAAGAAGTGTCCAATGGCCATTTGGCTTTTCACATGGACACTAACGGTAACATAAAGTTATCATAACTAGAAGAAAGCCTGAGAAACGCAAAAAACAAAAGTTGTAGACATTGTATCTCAAGATCCCTCGCATGCCAAAAACCCATCCACTTCACTTCATCTCACCCTACCATCCATTGTAAATAGACCACAACTAGGGTATGTTCTCATAGGTCCAACCCCATAAGGCTTTGACATGATGTTTAAGGCCTATCAGGATTGACTTCAAGAAGGGCTAAAAGTTGCAAACCTAGCGAAGAGTTACCCTAGAGCAGATTTAGAGATTGAACGAACAAAAATGTGCATGAAAATGGTAGAACTAGCTTAGGCTATGCTTGAGGCCAATCAATTGTCCAATCAAAAAAATTCTATCAAACCCGGTTTTCATTTCAAGGGTTTATTAGAAAGATTAGAGAAGTTTCTAAACAATCCCTAGGTTTCTTTACCTCCATAGGCTCAAGCAGTTGTTGAAAGAGAAAGCTCACCACCGATGAAAGTTTATGTTCTTGATTCCATGGATGGGGAAACACCTCTTTCAATTCAACAGTACTCTCAAGAGTTCTTGTGCGAAATACAAGAAGAGTAATGGGCCAAGGAGAAGAGTAATCCCCCTCCTAAACCTGAAATTGATGATCTTCATGACCAATTTCCCCAAGACATTCCATCTATTTACGGAGATCAAGTAGAGCAACAAGAAGGGGAAGAGTTTAATTCTTTACGTGAGTTGCCTCAATTCACAAGCCCATGAGAATCTATATCTCTTCAAATTAGAGCTCCCACAATATTGATAAGAAATTAAGAATTAATGGTTCAACGAAACACTAAAGTCATGAAGAACACTAATTCTTAGTGTCATCTCACCTTAAAAGAGCTGCTCAAAGTAAAACTTGTGTTGTGGAATCATGTAGCGAATTAGGTTCCAGAAATTCATTCCAATATCTTACAATGAGGCTCTAAGCAAAAAGTTCAAGAGATACCTCTAGACAAAAGAGGGGACATGAGTGAAGGTGAAGAAGGTAATAGTTATCTTCCAATCACCTACCAAGGTTACACAACCAAAGCTATCTTAGATTCAGGTGTTGGTGTTGCGATTGCGACCACCTCCTTGTGTAAGCAATGGGGAAAACCTACTTGAATACCAACTAGAATGAAGCTTCAATTGGATAATGGCCATACTGAAAGATGTCTAGGATTTCTAGAAGGGATAACTCTAACCACTTGTGTAGAGTTTGAACACACCTTTGCTATATGTGACTTTGGAAAAAATAACATCTATGAGATGATCCTAGGAAGACCCTTCCTTCCACAATAGCAAATAGTACAAGATTGGGGAACCAACTCCTTCTAATTGCAGCAATTAGGGGTCACAACCAAGGTCAATATAAAGGACTATACATATAGAGATGTACCACCCCTACAGTGGAATCATATCCATAAGGTGCAAGAAGATTCAATCTATGTGCATTCTAAAAGTTCTGATCCATCATGGATGCATGAAGATACTCACTTGTGGATGTGCAAAGTTGCAATGGAAGAGGAAAGACGATCAAAATCAAGAGAAGAAGGAACTTCTCAAGGAGATAGATGAGTTAGAGACCCAACCTACACACCAATGATCTTTCTAGATGAGGAATTTGAGCCTCATGGTTGGGCAAAAATCTTAGCCACTATGGACATTGCTGTCAATGAAGAACAGTGGACATTTCATTGTGATGAGGAGGGTCATGATATCTTTGTGTTCATGTGTGAGCCCTTACTAGATGAATGTGACCCTAATGATGTCATGGAAGAAGAAGAAGAGGATGATGATGATCTAGCGTCCGTAGTGATGGATACTTACTTTGACTCAGAGGATCACTGTCAAGAAGACATAGGGGCATTTACCGAAAAAGAAGAAGAACCTCTCAGAAGCATCAAAACTATAATTTGAATGATAGAAGTGAAGATGGTCAAAAGAAAAAGAAAAGAAAAGCAATTAAACAAGAAGAGGAGGAATCACTGTTTGAAGTACCAGAGAATTTGAAGAAATATGAAGTTGAAGATCGAAAAGATTTGGTACGAATGCCTAAGAGAGAGGCCATTACAAGAGAAGCAGATGAAAACAAAGAAAAGACCAAAAATATTGTAATAACCATTGAAAAGGATGAAGAGCGTTGTATGTACATAGGACAAGAACTAAGTGCAAAAGAAGAAATAGAGCTTATAGCTTTATTAAGGGGATATAGGGATGTGTTTGCATAGACCTATAGAGACTTAAAGGGTGTAGATCCGAAAATATGTTCTCATACAATCCCCATGATGATTGATGCCAAGCACACCAAACAAAATCCCTACACATATAATGACATGCAACAAAAATAAAAGAAGAAATTGACATGTTGATTGAAGCTAGATTTATCTATGAGATTGAGCATACTGAATGGGTGTCCCCCATTCTAGTGGTGCCCAAGAAGAATGGGAATTTGCAAGTGTGTATTAACCTTAGAAAATTTAATGAAGCAATGATCAAGGATAGCTATCTGCTTCCAATCATTGAACATTTATTGGAGCATGTTGTAGGCAAGGAAGTTTAAAGCTTGCTTGATGGATTTTCAGGTTACAAACAAGTAGCCATTGCCCCAAAGGATCAACACAAGACGGCCTTTGCCATAGAGTGGGGAACCTTTGCATTTTATGTGATGCCATTTGGGCTCACTAATGCACCTACAACATTCCAAAGGCTTGTGTCATGTCTTCAAAGAGTTCTTGTGAAAGAGCTTAGAAGTATATGTGGATGATTTATGTGCTCATTCCCAAAAAAGATGATATTACATCCCTGAGCTCAGACTGATCTTCAACGTGCAAACAATATTGAGTTTTTCTCAACCTAGAGAAGTGTGTATTCATGGAACATCAAGGTAAGATCTTAGGTCATATTGTTTCTAAGAATGGAATATCAATAGATGAAGACAAAGTAAGAGCTATAGCAGAGTTGCCAAGGCCAAAGAACATGAAAGAGGTACAAGCCTTTATGGCCATTGTGGATACTATCGCAGGCTTATCCACATGTATGCAATCATAGCTAAACCTCTTTATGCTTTATTGAGAAATTTTGTGTGGAACGATGAATGTGAAAAATCCTTCAATGAGCTGAAGCGATGTTTGTGCACAACACCAATACTGACCACTCTTGATCGGAATAAGTCATTCCATGTCCATGTAGATGCATCCAATCATGCAATAGGATGTGTGCTAGCATGACCCATAGGTGAAGGAAATCTAGGTTTACCTATAGTATATGCTAGCAGATAACTAAATGGAGCTGATTGAAACTATACCGCTATCGAGAGAGAAGGCTTAGGCATGGTATATGCCATAAAGAAATTTAGACCCTATCTATTGGCTAACAAGTTCAAGTTGTTTTATTGATAATCAAGCTTTACTATACTTTGTCAATAAACCTTGCAATATAGGACATTTAGTAAGATGGTTCCTCTTACTAATGGAATATGATTTCGAAGTGGTTGTTAAGGATTGTAGAACCCACCTTAGGCAAGGAGTGTCTGATGAGCTACTTGATGCTTATCTGTTCAATTTAGAAGTTGTTACTAAATGGGAAAATAAGTTGGTACCTATCCTAACCTTCATCCCCACAAATAAGAATGTGAAAACGAACAAAGAAGACATTGTAAAATCACAAAAATATCAAATATTGGCCCGAAATATGTACAAACAAGATATAGAGGGTGTATTAGCTTGTTGTGTTGATGATGAACATAGTGGTTGGTTGCAATAGGCCCATGAAGGATTGCTAGAAAGTCACTATTCTAAAGAACAAACATTGTAGAACCTAAAATGTTTAGGAGTGTATTGGCCTAGTATGAAAAAAGAAATACATGAGTGGATTAAGAATTGTCCAATGTGCCAGGAGAGACCCCTAATGGAGTATGCTACCCTTTATCATGTGTCATTAATTCCGGATTGGAGCACTCCATTGGTAGAATTTATGAAATGAGGAACACTACCCTGCGAGCCTAGTCTCACTAGATCTTGAGAGGAAATCCCTATAAAGATAGTGATTTTTATCATTAAAAACCATTGTAAATATCATTTCTCATTTTTTCACAATCCGAGGACTCCTCAAGGTTGGAGAGTATTAGAGGCATCCACCTACGAATTTTCACAATTTTTAGACTCCATTTGGGCACTCAAATAAGCCCTCGAACCTAATTTTTAACTAGGCTAGACACTAGGCCTGGACAAGGCTAGAAACTAGTGAAAAAATATAAAAAGAGCTAGAGTTCATTTTTGAGGTTAGCTAGTTGGAGAGTGAACTTATTCTTGAGCCTTGTAAACTTTCTTTGAGCTTGCTAATAGAAGTTTCCATTGTTCCTATCTTTGCCATCTTAGCTTGTGTGTGTGCGCATGCATGTATGTACTTGTCACTCACATTTGCTCACCACAATTGCCCATGATCTTCATATCCTCCTCACATCCCCGCAGATTGACAAGTAAAGGAGGTGCTACTCATGCTTGAGATACAAGGAGAAAAATGAAGAATGATAAGGAATACTTGAGTGTAAGTTTACAAACTATACCTCCGACCCGATGGGCATGTTATACATTATACAAGTGACTATGTGAGATCATGAATCAAGTAACCCCCATCAAGTGACAACATTGTCAAAAGCTATCTTCTGGTAGAGCTTTGGTCAAAGCATTTGCAACATTATCTTGAGTATGAGTATTCCCAAGAATAATTGATGGAGAGTGTTAATCTCCAAAAGAACAAGTTATCCTTGATGTTAGAGCACCTCTATATCAAGAACAACTCAAAACCTTTACCAATTTGCATGATCAATACTCAATTATCAAAATCTTGAACAAACTCTGAAGTGAGTTGATAGTCAGAAAGTCTGATGCACATAATTCATTCATTGACTCATCAAATGTGTAAATATTTTTTATAAAACTTTGCACAGGTGACCCCTATAGTTTGCGCACCTTATCCAAGTTAAATCATCTCAAAAGACTCAATAGATCTTGAGAAATGATCTAAACAATTCACCTACTTCTAAAATTGTACTTCTTTATAGTCGACTTTGACACCTGTAATGTTTAACACATAGTTCTCCCAAAGTACAACCCGTTTATTCAAATGCTTTTAGCCATAGGTAGCTTACCTTCCAACGTAAAGAATGAGTGCTTGCTTGCTCAAAACTTTACACTCTGGAAGGAGAAATGACCAAAACATTAGCATCAAATTTTGTGCATGTTGGAAGTTTACTTATTCACATTTACACATGTAAATGTTCCTACACTCAATTCTCTCATGTTGATCACAATTAGGATCTAAAAAATTGTATAGAGGTCAATCAACTATAGACTTAGACTTATACAAAAGCATTTCACAAAGGATTAAACACAAAAGGACTACTAAGCAAAAGATCAGGCGCAATATTTCTTCATTCCTGAAAAGTTTATACATCTGAGTGATGAAAGAGATCTACCTCATTTCTAAAATGTATAATAACTCTTACAACTTCTAATTCTTCCCTTCACATGCTCTCTCATATTTTCCCTGACTTTTTTACTTGTATATATAGGCATATATGTACAAGCTCATGACCATACAAAAGGTATATGTGAGCTAAAACAAAATAATGTACATATGTATACAAGTGTTCATCTTCTCAACATGTACTATCTTCAAGCTTCATAAACCAATATTTTCTTCATTGTTTGAATTCAAATCTTTATCCAAAACATCAATTGGTGGTTGACTTGCACCAAGAGCTCCCCCTCAATCATCAATTGAGGTTTTCTCTATCTTCTTTATTCTTGCCATGTCTTTGAGTCTCTATAGCTTTGGTCCATCCAAGCTTTTGTTTAGCATATCTGCGATAGATCTTTTGTTGAAGTATGTATAACTTCAATCTCCTTATCTCTTAGAAAATGATACTGAATCTCAATATGTTTAGTCCTGGCATGAAAAATAGGGTTAGCAGCTAGATACAATGAACTCATGGTATCTCCATGAATAGTGGGCGTACTCTCAATGATGTCAAAACTCTTCATAAGAGTCTTTAGCCATATAACTTCCTTTGTATCTTCAACCATACCTTTATACTCTGCCTCTATGGATGATAAAGCAACTATGTGTTGCTTCTTTGAACACCAAGAGATTAACTTATCTCCCGCATAACACAAGTATACATATGTTGATCTCCTATAATCAGGATTACCTGCCCAATCTCTATCACTATATATCTTGATGTTTGTATCTGATGTAAAACCATAATACAAAACTTCTTTGAGTGTACCCTTAATCTATCTCAACACCCTTTGTCCTGCAACCCAATGTTCTTTCCTAAGACAATGCATGAATTGAAACAACACTCCAACTACATATGACAAATCAGGCCTAGTTAATGTAGCATAGATAAGACTACCAACCAAAATTTGATACAACTTCATATTATTGAATTCTTCTCCTCCATATCTGCTCTATTTGTGATTCACCTCCATTGGAGTAGGTGCTACCCTGCAATCTTTCATTTTAAACTTGATCAACAAATTCTTCAAATACCTTTCTTGAGTTACATACACTCCATGTTGAGTGTATGAGATCTCCATGCCCAAGAAATATGACAAGTCTCCCAAGTCACTAATCTTGAATTCTGTCTCCATTTTCTTCTTTAGGGTTTGTATGCCCTTCTCATTTGTAGCTGTAAGAATTATATCATCAACATATATGCACATGTAAATGAACCCATCATCACTTGCTTTAACAAGCAAGCTACTATCTGCTTTAGATACTTGAAAACCAAGTTCCTTCAAGAACTTCACAAGTCTATAATTCCATGCCCTTAGGGCCTGCTTCAAACGATACAAATTCCATGCCCTTAGGGCCTGCTTACATACATGATCTGGATACCTTTCATCTCTGAATCCTTGTGGTTGCTCCATGAAAACATCATCTGGAATATAACCATTTAGAAAAGCATTCTTCACATCTAATTGACATAATCTCCAACCTTTACATGCAACAATGGCTATGAGTGTCCTGATGGTTATCATCTTTGCCACAAGACTTTAAATCTCATCATAATCTATTCCATATGTCTGAGCAAACCCTTTCACAACAATTCTAGCTTTATACCTAGACACACTTCTATCTGCATACCTTTTTGTCTTGTAGACCCATTTGCATCTAGTGATCTTCTGACTATTTGGTTTAGGAACCAAATCCCATGTCTCATTCTCCATCAATGCATCATACTCTTCCTACATAGCTTTATCCCAATTTTCATTACCTTTTGCATCTTCATATGTAGAAGGGTCTTCATCTACTTTTACCATATAAGCATAATCTTTAGTAGCCAAAAAAGAAGTGTCATAGCTATAATCCTTGTAGGTTGCCATTTGTGTCTTGATGACCTTCTGAGTTCTCCACTTCTTGATGTTTCTGGTTCATCACAATCTGGATCAAACCTTGGCACTTCTTCAACTTCAACCTATACTTCATTGTTCTCTTCTTCATCAAATATTTGAACCTTTGATTTACCTTTCTTCTGATTCACAATTTCTTCATCACCTGCATGATTAATAATTGTACCTGTATACCAAGTACCTTGCTCATCAAATGTAACATCCTTTGATACAAGGAATTGTTTTGTGGATGGATTCCACAACCTATATCCCATGTGCTTATCATCATATCCAATGAACACATACTTTTCAGCTTTAGGTTCCTATTTATGCCTCACCTGAGATGGTACATATGCATAGGCTAAACATCCAAACACTTTGCAATGATCTAAGATAGGTCTCTTACCCCACCATGCCTCATATGGTGTCATACCCTGCAAATATTTACATGGTAACCTATTGACCAAATATGTAGCTGTATTTACAGCCTCATCCCACAAATAATTTGGACAATTTTTCTCTTGTTCTATTTCTCCTTTTTGCTACACCATTTTGTTGAGGAGAGTACTTGCAAGTAACTTCTCTTTTTATACCTGCATTCCATAAGTAATCACTAAACTCATTAGAGAAATACTCTCCCCCTCTATCTGACCTTAGTCTCTTCAACTTTTGACCTGTGATTCTTTCTGCATACACATGATAATGTTTAAATGTATTAAATACCTCTGATTTATCTTTGATCACATAGACAGTGATCCACCTGCTAGCATCATCAACATAAATCACATAATATCTTGAACCATTTATATTCAAATCCTTTGAAGGTCCCCACACATCAGTATGTACCAATTCAAGCTTCTCTGAATACATGAAACCATGCTTGGAATAAGATTACTTATGAGCCTTACCTAATTGACATGCCTCACATCTATATGTCATATGTTAACCTGCAACATTAGGCAATCCAAGCACTAAACCATTGTTAACCATATCTTTAATACCTCTTTCATTGAAATGTCCAAGCCTCTTGTGCCAAAGATCTAACTCAGAGATCTTATGTCCTTCATAAGTGAACAAGGCATGACCAACATTACCTTGAATCTTCAATGCGAAGAGTCTTCCTTCTTTCTTCCCTGAAACAATTTGTTTATACCCGTAGTAGGTATTGTTGTAGGATTGGCTTTGGAATCCTCTACCTGCAATTCTTCCAAAACAGCCTCTACTACCTCTACCTCTGAAATTACCTCTTTGATTTCTACCACCTCTTCCTCTTGAATTAAAGTTTTGATTATATCCACCATTATTCTGATTATTATGCCAACAATCATGAGCTAAGTGATTTGTCTTACCACAAGTCCAACAAGCTTTGGCTCCATCTTTATTGCCTCTGCCTCTTCTCTACCTTTGCCATCTCCTCTTCCTCTTAGGAAGTTTGCTTGGCTAGTTGTACCTTCATCTTCATTTGCTTGTTGCTTCCCTTTGCTATTCTTCTTCTTATCCTTTGAATACATTGCTTGAACTGCACTCTTATCACCTTCACCTTTGACATCCTGCTCAAATGTTAGCATGTGTCCTAGCAAGTGATTTAAATTAGGAGTAAAATGATCTAGTGACAATTCAGTAGTTGTACCTTCATCTTCATTTGCTTGTTGCTTCCCTTTGCTATTCTTCTTCTTATCCTTTGAATACATTGCTTGAACTACACTCTTATCACCTTCACTATCCTGCTCAAATGTTAGCATGTGTCCTAGCAAGTGATTTAAATTAGGAGTAAAATGATCTAGTGACAAAATGAATGGCTTCCATTTCTCATCTCCTCTCAAACCTATGAGGATTTGCCTTACCAATTTATCCTCCTAAATATCTTCATCAACTGCTCCTAATGCATCTCCAATCTCCTTCACCTTTTTACATAATCATAGATGGATTGAAAGGCCTTCTTCTTAAATGTGGTGAACTTTGCCCACAAAGATGCCTTCCTTGACTTTGTAGTGTTTTGGAAATGCTCCTCCAAAGCATTCCATATATCACTTGCACTTTCAAGACCTCTAATATGAGGTAGAAAGTATTCATTGACTCCCATGTAGATAATACTCCTTGCTTGAGCATCCTTCTTCATCGAAGTCCTCAAATCTAATAGTTCATCCCTAGTTGTAACACTAGGATAACTGAATTGTGGTTTTTCTTCTTCATCTGTAATGTAACCTATCAAGTCTCTGCTCATGAGATGAGCTTCCATCCTCATTCACCATGCTAGATAGTTTTCTCTATCCAATTTCTCTATCTGAAGAGAATCTCCCATCATTTCTTCACTTGTGTATTAAGTTCTTCAAGCTTTATGGGGAATAAGTGTACCTTTAATTCTAATGAAGTTCCTTTTGATCCTCTTGATAGCTTTAGACCTCCTTCTCAAGCTTTCACTTCAAACTTCAGCTTTTGAATCTTCAAGTGTTGATTTTTGTATGTCTGCAATAGTCAGGGTCCTCCTTTCTTCAATTTTGATGATTCCTTCTCTCATACCACTGATGGAGAGTGTTAATCTCCAAAAGAATAAGTTATCCTTGATGTTAGAGCACCTCTATATCAAGAAAAACTCAAAAACTTTACCAATTTGGAGGATCAATACTCAATTATCAAAATCTTGAACAAACTGTGAAGTGAGTTGATACTCAGAAAGTCTGCTGCACATAATTCATTCATTGACTCATCAAATCTGTAATTTTTTTTATAAAACTTTGCACAAGGTGTTTTGTTGCACCTTCTCCAAGTTAAATCATCTCAAAAGACTTAGTAGATCTTGAGAAATGATCTAAACAATTCACCTATGTCTAAAACTGTAGTTCTTTACAGTCGACTTTGACACCTATAACTTTTAACACATAGTTCTCTCAAACTACAACCCATTTATTCAAATGCTTTTAGCCATAGGTAGCAACTTAAAGAATGAGTGCTTGCTTACTTAAAACTTTATACTATAGAAGGAGAATTGACCAAAACATTAGTATTGAATTTCGCGCATGTTGGAACTTTACTTATTCACATTTACACATGTAAATGTTCCTACTCTCAATTCGCTCAGCCTGATCACAATTAGGATCTGAAAACTTGTACAGAGGTCAATCAACTATAGACTTAGACTTGTACAAAAGCATTTCAAAAAGGATTAAACACAAAAGGACTACTAAGCAAAAGATCGGGCACAATATTTCTTCATTCCTGAAAAGTTTATACATCTGAGTGATGAGAGAGATCTACCTCATTTCTAAAATGTCTAATGACTCTTGCAACTTCTAATTCTTCCCTTCACATGCTCTGTCATATTTGCCCCACCTTTTTTACTTGTATATATAGGCATATATGTACAAGCTCATGACCATACAAAAGGTATATGTGAGCTAACTACAAAATAATGTACATATGTATACAAGTCTTCATCTTCTGAACATGTACTATCTTCAAGCTTCATAAACCAATATTTTCTTCATTGTTTGACTTCAAATCTTTATCCAAAACATCAATTGGTGGTTGACTTGCACCAACAATAATGCGCTCAGTGACTAAGCAATCTCTAATGAAGTGATACCTCACCTCAATTTTCTTGGTCTTTGCATGATAGATCGGATTCTTAGCCAAAGCAATGGCACTATAACTAGCACTGAGCAAATGAGGTACATGTTGAGCTAGAACCATATCACAAGAAAGATGAGAAATACAAAATTCTTCATTGCATGCCTCACTTGCTACAACATACTCTGCTTCTGTGATGGAAACAACTCTACATTCTTGAAGACGAGATTTCCAAGAGATAGCACCTCTAGCAAAATGAAAAATGTACCCTAATGTAGACTTATGATTGTCTACACAACCAACATATTTAGAATCTTTGTAACTAATAATGGGTGCTTTTCCTTTACCTAAGCATAGACACTTGTCCTTAGTGCCACTCAGATATCTCAAAATCATCTTGACTGCTTCCCAATGTTTCTTGCGAGAATTAGACATATATTTGCTCACAACTCCCACAAAAAATGCAATGTCTGATCTACACGATCAAGATCCCACAAGCGATATCCAAATTTTCCTTCTCAACCATATCCAAGAAAAATGCATTTCTTTGACTTATGGTCCAACTTTTGTCTACGATTCTTGGGTATATGAACATGTGCTTCACACCCAAAAACTCGAAGTTGATCATAATATGATGGCTTCCTTGTCCATAACTCTTGTGCCACTTTCAAACCTTTGGCAGTACTAGGTGAAAGGTTTATCACATGAGCTGCAATCAATAGTACTCATGCCGAAAAGCCTTGTGAAAGGTTTGCATGATGCAACATAGAGACTACTCTATCTTGAATAGTTTTATTCATCCCTTCAGCTTCTGTACTAGGGTACAAGCAGCCGTAAACTCGCTACAAATTCCTCTAGACTAGCAAAAAAATCTAAATTCATATGAGGTATACTCACCCCCATTATCTAAATCTAAAGCTTTGATCTTAGTTCCTTTTTCAGTCTCAACTGAAGCAAGGTATTTTCTAAAAGTAGGGAATACCCCATCCTTCAATTTGATATGATATACCCAAATTTTTCTAGTAGCATCGTCTATGAAAGTGACAAAGTAAAGAGAACCACATAATGACCTTGTGGGCATAGGACCACGCACATCTATATGAACGAGATCTAAAGGCTCGATTGAAGAGTCAACGTGTGTTCTATGCACATTTTTTGTTTGCTTTCCATATTGAGAATGCTCACAAAATGGAAAATCAAAGAAAGATAACATAGGTATGTAGCCAGAAGGGAAAGATTTTCCAATCCATCACGAGATATATATGGCCCAAACAACCATGCCAACTTTGCTTCCTTTTGCAATAGCCATATTTCCCTTTGATATGCGAAAGGACTGAGCATAAAAGACCACCTTGTAAAAGTGTGCCAACTTTGCTTCCTTTTGCAATAGCCATATTGCCCTTTGATATGCGAAAGGACTGAGCATAGAAGACCACCTTGTAATCAAGGTCATCAAGTTGACCAATTGACATCAAATTGCATGATAACTAAGGTACATAACGTACACTATGCATAGTAAATTTTGAACCATGAATGAATTGCATAACCACATCTCCAATCCCCATAATGTCACACTGGTAAGAGTCACCAAGTCTCACAGTACCAAGAGACTTTGCTACATAATTAGAGAACCATTCTCTCTGTGGTGTCACATGGAAAGAAGCACGAGAATCAAGCAACCATGTGCTCAAAAGAGAATCATCCATAAGAGCCTCAATTGGCACAATACTATCAAGTGTCAACACATTAGCATCATTAGAAATAACATTAATTTCTTCAATAGTAGATGGTGCACATAACTATTTAACATGCCAATCAACATTCTGTCCTTTAGCTTTAGCATTCTTTAATGCATAACACTCTTTCTCCATGTGCCCTTTCTTATAACAATAATATCATTCGATATCCCTCTTCCTTGATGTACTTCTACTCTTATTCCTTTGACCATTCTTTTCCTTGTTCTTGCTCTTGCCATGTTGTTGATTCTTTCCTTGGTAAGAATCAAGAACATTATATGCATCTCCACTCTGAGTTGCCGACCATAGATTTTCTATGAATCTCCTCACTCAGGAGTGTCCCACATATATCATCATAAGCTAGTTTACCACCAAGTGCACTATGGCTAATACTTGTGTGAAATGTATCTCATGATGATGGCAAGGTGCATAGAAATAATACTTATTTCATTATCCGTGTCCATTTTTTGAGCTTGTAACTAGGAGAATATAGCATCAAATGCATTCAGATGAGTAGCAACATTGTTTGTATCCTTCATGCAAAGATCATATAGCTTTCTTACTAGGTACACTTTGTTTGATGTTTTTTATTTTTGAGATGTATTGCATAAGTTCCTCCAAAGCTACTCTGCACTTTCACAGTCCAATTCTGTAAAGTAAACATTATCTATCAAGTGCAATTGAATGGTAGACCTGGCCATTTCATCCAACTCATCCCAATCATCTTTATCCATGTCAGTAGGCTTCTTTGAGATTCCATTTACTGGTTTCCATTGCCTCCTTTGAATCAATACATCTTTAGCTCGATTCTTCCATAGAGAAAAGTTTGTGCCATCAAATTTTTAGATCTCAAACTGATCTTTACCTTGCAAGTTATAGCTCCTCCTTGGAACACTAGCACTAGACCCTGATCCACTAGACGTGCTTGAGACCTCTAATGCCATGATGGTAAAGAACTAAATAGAATGATAATTAAGAGACCCCAACATGTAGGTGTCCCCGAGTTAAGAAAACCTCACCACGAACCTCTTTATCAAATGTAAAAGGCTTTATGCAAAAACATAACCACTTTATCAATGACCGCATGGACATACATAAGCAGTATCCACAAAAGCATACATAGTGTGTATGTGCTCAATATAGGCAATAAAATGGCACTGAAAAGCTGAGTTCACTTCTCAAACACTGGCCAACAACACTTACAAGTGTCTATTAACTCTGTACTTTAGGCTCAAAGAACCTGCATAGACTTGGGGTGGTTGCTCCCACCACAACTAAAACCTTTCAAGAAACTTGTGGATTAACTAGAGTGGTTGAAAACGCAGCCCCAAAAGGTGAACATTCATTGTCCATGAAATACAAAGAACACTCTTCTTCATGCTCTTGGACCTCTGTGAAGAGAACTATCCATGAAAGTAATCCAAAATGGCTCCAAAAACACCCCAAAAATGCTTCAAAAGTAGGCTTTGAAAACAAAGAATGAAGCTTTGAGGACCCAAAACTTGTTGAACATAACGTCAACATTAATCTTTCCCCTTCTTCAAGCACCACAAGAGTGTAGCTTAGTGGGAAGAGAGTGCCACGGCTAAGCGAGCTCCGGGGGGAACAATACTAGGATGGGTGACCTCCCGAGAAGTATCAAGAACCTCTGTCTTCCTTGATCATTGATCAGGTCCTCCCTCGTGCATAGCTAATGGTGCCAATCATGAATTTGGTGACTCGGATGACAAGGTATGCGAAGGTGTATGCCTTGGTCACCACCTTAGGCATAAGCTTTTGGTGGGTGGGTAGGTGCTTGCCTCGCTCACACAAAAGGAACGAAGCTTTTGCGTCAAAATGCTCTCATACTAATGAAATATGTTGATGGAAATGCACCACAGTGTGCTTTCCTTCTTGAGAGCTCCAAGATGATATCCTCAGAGTAAAAAACCGAGCTCCAAGTGCCACACATGCTACTCTACATAGAGTCTACAAAATACGCAGAGAAACACACTACCTAGGGAGCACAAACATAAACTTCTTGGATGTTACAAAGGTGGTCGAACTTATAGTCTATGGCTGACAAGGCCACTATATGTTTTATTAAACAACATATAAAAAGTCTTGGATGGCCATTTGACCTTTCACATGGACACTAATGGAAACATATGCATGTGTCAACCACTGAATGACTAACAACTCCAAAAGCAATTGCAATGTCTGGTATTGAGCTTATCAACTCGTAAGTCAAACTCTTGAATGCTTATTAAACCTATGCTATCTTGACTAACCTAAGCATGTGAGCCATGCGTGTATGCAAGGCATCCAAAACACCATCATAAAGACCAACATGTCTTGACATATTTGTGTCAACATCTGGCATGAGAAAATCCAAGAATGACTCCATAATTGTTGAGTCTTCAACATCCAAATCAAGCATCCTATCAACCAAGGATGTATCTAGTTGTGCATCCTCAGATATAATATCCTCTATCATATAGTGTGTATCATAAGAGCTATCTTGCTCTACCACACCAAGTGTATCATCATGCTCCACATGAGCTTATTACACAAGATGAATACCAAGATCCATCCGATGATCTTACTCTATATGAGTATCATTACAATGCTCTACATGACTCCACATCATGCTCTAAAGCATCCAAATGAGCATCCAAAGTGTGCTCCACATTAGCATCCACATAATAAAAAAAATCATGCTCTAATGATAAGCATCATGAGCATCGAAAATGAGATAGGCCTATTGACATTGATGTGCATCATGATTGTCAATAGACCTACCTATAGGTAGACAAAATGAGACATGAAAAGTTTCACATCGCACATAAGGTTGAACTCCAATTGAGATGTGATAGTCTCTCACATGAAGTATTGGTAGTGGATACATGTGCCGAATCCTAGCACCTTCAACAAGCATAAGCTGCTCCAATTGCAATTGAAAATGATGCTCACTAAGGAACGCATAACATCTCCTCTCTTGTAACAGGATAATTGAAATCAAGCTCATATGGAATGAAGGAACATAACGTTGTTGGAGAGATCCTCTCTCCCTAACTTGATGAGAGATGACAAAAAATCTATTTGAAGAACACAAGAGAGTACTATGTGCTTAACTTTCTAGAGCTAAAGAAGTATGGAGATGATTACAGGATCTTGTGCATATGAGAGGCTACTGAAAATAAAAATTGAATAATGAAGATTGAGAATAAAATAAGTGCATGTATTATGTGGGGGCAAAAGAAGCTAAGATGCAAAGGTTTGTCATGCACACTTTGGTCATATGCATTTTGCTAGTTTGGTACACCTATAGAAATTTGAAATGGTATACTCTCTGCCCAAACTTGAGGCACTTGGTAAACATGTTTGTGAAGTTTGTATTTTGGGAAAAATGTAGCATTCCTCATTCCCAAAAGATGGTTTAATTAGAAATACTAAGACATTGCAACTTGTTCATAGTGATGTCTGTTGCCCTATGCACACATCTTGCGGACTACCTTTACTTTGTGACTTTTATTGATGATTTTTCCATGCATGCATGGATGTATACATTGAAAGCAAAGTGTGATGTGTTTGTGTGCTTCAAACACTTTCTACTTTTGGCTAAAAATCTATCAACATGTAAATTGGGCACCCTCCATTCTGATCGGGGGGGGGGGGGATATATGTCTTCTAATTTTATGCACTTTTGGCTAAACTAGGGATAAAACATCAGTGTACAATGCTCCATACACCTCAAAAAAATGGAGTTACTGGAAGAAAGAATAGGCCTCTCATGAAGATGGCAAGGTGTATGGTCAAAATTTAGGCTCTACCACATAGTTTATGGCTTGAGGATTTTATGTGTGCAGTATATGAACTGAACAAGTGTCCCACTAAAGCACTATAATCTATCATTTTGTATGAGGCTGGGCATTGTTGCAAGCCATCTATTTCTCATTTGAGTGTATGCATATGCATTAGTGAATGAACAACAATGCAAGAAATTGGATGACAAAGTAGTGAAATGTTTTGTTTTTATATAGCTTTGAAAGTAGAGGCTATCTCTATATCATGCATAGACTAAATGCATCTTGGTTAGGCGTGATCTTGTTTTGGTGGAAGATGCAATTGAGCAGTTACTTTCATATACTAAGGAGACATCACTTAGCTTTAAGGATGTTTATGACATTTTGTTGACTCTTTTTTTAGGTAGAAAATCAAGTGCTATTCAAAATGAGGTAGCTTCTAAACCTCTATAGGTATCACATAAGGATGCGAATCATTCCATTTTTTTATGGAGATTTACATGATGCACTTGTTGATGAGATGGCTGATATGAAGGAGGCAAAAACTATGCCTAAATGGCTGGTGTATACTTTGCAAGATAGCAAATTAGATGCATCTCTACCATATCCTACTTGCTCGGGCTCTTTTAGTGCTTCTTTTGCATCAAATTTCTATGCAATGGCTGCCTCCAATCTTTGTGATGAGAATGGGCCCATTTCTTTGATGAAAAACAAAATCAAGAAAATTGGATGGCTGCTATGCAATCATAATATGATGCTATTATGAAGAATGGTACTTGGTCTTTATCTGATTTGCCTCTATGAAAACATGACAATTGCACTAAATGGGTATACGCATAAGCCTGATGGAGCATTTGAGATGTATAAGGCTAGGCTTGTTGCTGATTTGCATGCCTCTTTTGAGAAGTCAAATTTGGTGCATTGACATCATTATTTGGGCATTCAAACTATGCAAGTTGATGGTAGAATAACTCTGTGTCAAATGTGCTAAAACATAAGTGCAATGTTTTGGCCTTTACTTTACTGTGGCCACTTCTAGATGCTGATAGTGAGTAAAAGGTAGCTTTCACAATGATTGTTGAGTGTGTGTGTCTCAGATGACTTTTGGCTGATTTGGGTGTTGTTCAATCTTCTGCCACCACCATCTTCAATGACAGTCAAAGTGCATTAAAAACTGCAAGAAACCCTTTGTGTGTTTCAGATAACTTTTGGCTGATTTGGTTGTTATTCAATCTTCTGCCACCACCATCTTCAATGACAGTCAAAGCGCATTAAAAACTGCAAGAAACCCTTTGTTGGGTGTGTGTGTCTCAGATGACTTTTGGCTGATTTGGGTGTTGTTCAATCTTCTGCCACCACCATCTTCAATGACAGTCAAAGCGCATTAAAAACTGCAAGAAACCCTTTGTTCCATGCTCGCACAAAGCACATTGAGGTGAATTATCATTATGTGGGGGAGAGTTTCTCTACTCGAAAGATTAGTTTGGCATATGTGCACATAGAGGATAACATTGTAGATCTTTTAAAAAAGGCTCTACCTTGGGAGAAGTTTGAAGCTTTTTGCAAAGATTGGGCTTACTTTCTTTGTACATTCGCTTGGTAATACATTCAGTATTGTATCTTGTGCTCCAATCCTGTAGCTCAATGATGAGTAGCACCTCCTTTAATGTCAATCCGGGAAGACGTGAGGATGGTATGAAGACCTCGAGCAAGTGGAGGCGCAAATGTGTGAGTGAGAAGCACACAAGCATGCACACACATACACACACGCGCACACACAACAAGACAAAGAGTGAGAAGCAATGGAGTCCTTAGATTACTTTCAAAAAGCTCTTACAAGTTTGTTTCAATTACAATCTAACCCCCAAAAATGAGCTCTCTAGCTCCTTTTATAGTTTTTGACTAGCTTTGGCCCTGTCCAGACCTAGTGTCCGGCCTAGTTAAAAATTAGGTTCCAGGGCTTATTTGAGGGCTCAAACGAGATCTAAAAAATACGAAAATTGGCAGGTAGATACTTCTAAAGCTCCTCAAGCTCAAGGACTCCTTGGCTTGCACAAAATGGAGCTACAAAAATATGAAATGGTATTTACAGGGGTTGTTAGTGATGAGAATCACTTTTAATTGGTGTAAGGGTGTTGAAAAATTAAAGGTTGCCTTAGTGCTAGATCTGCGTGAATGCTCGTACTTGCTTCCTCATGAAGAAAATTATTGGCCTACTTGCCAAATCGTCGTTGACTCCCTTGTCTGCTGCTAACACTCCCCCCTCTCTCGCGTCTATCGTCCCTGACAGACCCTTGTTGGGAGGGTCGTTGAATGTAGTATTCGACAACATCTTGCGCTAAGTGATGTTCGGCAATCCTCAATCCTTTGGCCAAATCGGTTAGTAGAGCATCCCAATCTACCGGCCCGGGAACCTCTGGATGTGGTATACGTAGCTTTTCGGAATGGAGAGCTTGTTCCACTGCAAACAACTGCAAGAGATGGGATGGTCTGGGAATGAATATCTCGGAGTGATATTCCCAGAATCCCGTGACAAACATCTCTTCAAACGTTTGTTTGAAGCAGGCCGGTAGATATTTGATGCGAGCGTGCCATGCATACACAACATTAATCGATGGGGTTGTGCTCATGTCGTATACAAGGTCCTGATTACCTTCATTAAATCCTAATGCTGAGAGATGCGGTTCCTTGACATTTTTGAAGGTCCTGAAGGTGACCAACATAAGTTCGAAAATCTTCAGGCACATCTGAGTCATGACATCAGGTACATTCTTGAACCGGACCCCCCAATGTCGAATCGTCGAAATCATATGTCCAATCGTAGGTGGGCCCTTCGGGGGTGCGAAGTACACATAATTGAGCCACTTCTCACATCCTTTAATCGTCAGCACTGTTTGCGTGTACTCCGGCCATGATCTCCTTCGAAATACAGGGCAATAACATGGGTTATATTTGATGTACAAGGGCATGTTGTTCCATGTTCTTACCATTTCCGGGTATGTTTCAAGCAGCCGAATCCTCCACATCGGTTGGCGAATATGTCCCTGCTTGGCACTTTCTGGGATGTCGTCAGGTGCAAATTGGGTGGCAGAGGTGGGTTCCCTTGAGGTGTGGTGCTTGATCTCTGCATTATAATCCGCCATTAGCACGCAAAAAGGAACATACAGGTCATCCGATGGGCCGATCCACCTATGGTGTGAGAGATTCTGAAAATAATCAGATTTTATTACAACCTCTTCCAACTTTGACATCAATGCGATTTGGACTGCCACCCTGTCATCATGCGTCGTGGCTACTTTCTCTAGTTTTTGCATCCATTCAGGTGCCTCAATTTCAATTGTGTCCATGCCCTGTTCTGTTCGCTTACCCCCGGGTGTTGGCATCGGAACATAGGGATCCTCGAATGTTTCTTCTACTTCAATTGGCACAAGATCGTCAGGCTCGGGCTCTACCAGAGGGGAGGGCTGACGCTCATATTCCATGACTTTGCTACGTAATTCCTCAAGTTCGGCCCGGAGTTTAGTGATCTCTTCTGATGTATCTTCTGCGGTTGTGCTTTTGCTGGGTGATGTCTGTCGGGTGGCCAACTGCCTTACAAATCATCTCTCTCTTTTTCTAAGGCGGCATGCGCCTCCATTAGATCTACATGAGTTTCTAGCACCACTTTCATATTCTCAGAGGGAATTGCCTTGAATCGTTCTGGGTCAATCTCCTGTGGGGAACCCTCCATGGCCGCCTCCAGATTTTCTTCATTCTGTTTCTGTAATCGTTTATTCTCCTCTAGCGCTGTAGACATATGCTTGCGTAGGAGGCCTAAGTTCCGTCGAAGCTTCAGGTTGTCCGTGATCTGAGAATGTAGCAACTCGTCCATGTGTCGTCGCTCTTCATCATCTGCTTGGGGTGGGTTGGCTACTAATTGTGCATATTGTTCCTGTAAGGTCACGTGCTGCTGTTGTAGTAGCTGCTTCTGCTCTTCAAGATCCCTACATCGTGCTTGGAGATCTTCGTGGCTTCGGAAAAGCCTTGTATGTTGGTTGTCAAGGTGTTGGTAATGTTGCTGAAGTTGGGACATGCATTGATACATATTATTAAATACATTATTAAGAGGAATGGTGGGAGAAATGGTGTTGAATGCAGAGGGGAAGGGGAAGGGAAAGGGAAGTGTGGATGCAATACTAGAGAAGGGTGAGGGGGGAGGTGGGGGAATGGGGGATTGTGGGTAAATGGGGGGTGGGAGAGGTGCAGAGGTGGGTGACACCTCCATGGATTCAAAAGTGGAGGCCGTGATGGGAGTGACTGTGAACATGGGGATTGTGGTTGCGGTGAGAGTTGTGAACGTGTATAGAGGGGTGTGTAATTGTGAACTCCCAGGAAGTGTGATCGGAGGAGTGGGGTTTACCGTGGTTGTGGTTAGACTTATGTTTCCCGTGGAAATAGAGTATGTGGGTTGACTGATGGTGTGTGCGTCAGTGTGTGTAGTGGGTTCAGAGGTGGTGTCAGTAGAGATTACAGTGGCAGGGGGAGGTGAAGGAGGCTGATGTGGGGGAGAGGGTGGCAAGGGAGGTGAAGGAGGTGCACTCGATGTGTGGGCTTCCTCGGTGTCGTGAACAGTGTGTGCCGTGCCAGTGGTTGTGGGGGTGCCTTGTGGTCCTGATCCTAATACATTCATTTGTTTTCCCGTTCGTGGGGGGCGTCTTCCATATCTTTTCTCTGTCCTTCGTGATTGCGCTAGTGCAGTATGCACCGTTTCAGGTACTCCCAAAGCATCTGATATCATTTCCAGGGTGGCACGGTATTGCTCGTCCACGCCTTCGTCCTCCAGAATCTGGTTCATGAGGGCTTTACCTGCAGCTAATGATAGCCTGTGTTGCTCTTGGACTCGGTTCATCGTATCGTAGAGCTTCTTTAATGCGTTAGTATAGGCGGGGGCACCTTCCAGTACTTGTAGGGCTTCCTGATCATACTCTTGTTCTTCTGCTTCTGATTGTCCACCCTGTGCCTCCTCACGTGCTTCTTCTTCATCGTCCACATTGACTACGTCAGGTTGGCCGGGCTGGGCTTGGTCTGGGGCAGTTTGCTGTCCACCAGCTTGCTCTGCTTCAACTTCCGCATTTACAGCGTCGATGATTCTAGCAACTTCTTCGTCCGTTAGATCCTCCAAAGTGAATCCATGCGGGAATTCCAGATCAGTCGGTACTGGTGGAAACACAAGGTTAGGGCCATCTGTGCTGTGCCTAGGTAACCTGATAGTAAATGGTTGCACTCTACGGGGAAGTCTTGGGGTTGTTTCACGCGTTAGGGTTGCACCGCGAGCTTGTGCACAAGGCATCTGGACAACGCCTCTCATCTTCTTTGAGGGAGGCCCCACAGCTGACAATCTACGTTGAAACTCCTGTGCTCTGGACCAAATGAGAGCCCTCTGCACCGGTACATCATATGCGAGACATCTGTATACAATTCTTGTAAGTGCACAGCAACCATACAACACAGACTTTTGCTTCTTATACCATCTCTGATGAGCCATATGAATCTGGTCGATAATCCAGTGGGGCATATTGATGGACAATTCAAAAGCATCCGCCTGGTAGAGGCTAAACCAGATCTTTTTGGGGGGCATTGTGAACCTCTCCTGCGCGGGGAATGCGAAATGTTGCATGACCATGCGTAAGTGAATGGCAATTGTAGGTGTCATCGCAACCATGTCCTTCAACTTCGTCAGATTCCTGTTCTTCATATTGTCTGGAACCATAGTCTCTTTCTCTGTTGGGATGTGCATACCTTTCATGTCGAGTGCTTCTCTTACCAAGTTGATAGTCAAGCGGAAACGCTTCAGCTCATTGCCCCTTGTGAGTGATGGGAGCACAAAGGAGCTGTATCCTTTCTTGTCTTTGCTGGGAGTGAGGGTACTAATTAAATATGAGCACCTTAGAAAATCTGGCTTTGGTAGTTGGAACTTGAAGTAATCATAAAGCCCCGCCTTCTTCCATATCGACTTCAGTCCTTCATTGTTCTGTAGCTTTTCAAACTCCCTGGTAAAGAAATGGTATCTGCCCCAACGTCCATTGAATTCTACCTCAGACTCCCACATATATGTGCCTTCACCCAGAGGTCCAGCAACGTCACTGAACCAGTGTGAAGCTTTGCCTATCGGCATTGTATGACCCTGTGGAGGATTCTGAATTGGTATGGCATGTAATGCCTGTAATGCCACTGGTCTTTCCTTTAATTCCTCCTCGACCGGAAGGCTTTCGATGTCCACCACTTGGGGGCTGGTGCCTGCCTGGGAGCTGGTTCCTACCGTATCGGCCATGTTACTTCTTATTGCCTGTCTCTGTGAGAATATACAAACATGTGTTAACATTGTACGGGACAAGAGAGAACCGTTGTTGTTCCCATTACAACATTAACATGAGGGTCGGGAGCGAATAATGGGTTAGTAAGTGCTTGGTGTGAGTGTGTGTGTGGTTAGGAGTTCAGTAGACCTAAGAGCTAAGTGGAGTGATGTAGTGTGATAGTGATGTGGTTAGTAGGTTGACATGGATTTACAAATGGGGTCCAGGGGTTTGTTACAAGTCTTGGGCTGCCAAATGCAGCGGATAGGTTCTGCTCTAGGTTTCGTAGAGACTCTCGAGAGCTTTATAGGCGTGTCGGCTTGAAAATGAGGCTTTTTAGGGACCCAATTACAAGTGATCCCATTCAAGCTCATGGGCCTTGGTGTGTTCCTGATTGTTGAAAACGAGTGGATGCCAGCTGTGCGAGTGAATGGATCATACTGTATGGGATATGGTCTTGGTGTAGCTATTTGAGCCTGCAAACAAGCCTTAGGCACCCAGATTTGTCTTGATTGTGGTCTAGCCTTCATCGACCTCTTGGGCACCCAAATAGACTTCACATTAGCCGAAGAACTTTTGAAAGACTTCTTATTAGTGTCGTGTTGTTGGTTACTAATAAGAGGCTTTGCCCGTGTGGTTGGCTTGAGTGCAACCGGGTGTTCTCCTTTCCGCACCCACACTTGTTTCACTAGCTGAGACGTTTTGCTGCGCAGGTACTTTTGATCTCCGACATAGGTAGTACTCTGCTTCTTCTGCCTTTCATCCACCTTTGGTTGCTGCCTCCCTCTGGCCTTTGGAAAAGAAGGGAGTTCCGTTGTGGTTCTGACTCCTTTTTTGAGATCTTCATTCTTCTGCATCACAGAGCCTTGGACAAGAACAGCATGGTCAGCTTCGTGTGCACCCCTGGAGGGACCAAGAGTCTGTGCCTTTCCTAGTTCCTTGAGTGCTCCATTATTTAACTCCATTGTAATTCTAGTCTGATTCACCCATACCTGAAGAAGTCCACTTCTTAGGTTTAAGTTGACTGCTTGGTCATAAATCCAGTCTTGACCCAGGACAAGGGGTTCCGTGAGGTCCTCGTCTTGGCATACTAGCGCTTTAACTGTCATTGCCTCATCATGAATATAGAGGGGAAGCTCCACCTCGCCCATGCAAGGGGTTTCCACGCCTCCCAATCCTATGAGATATGCTTCCACAGGATCGACAGTTAACTGCAACTCTTGACAGTAAGACGATTTAACAGCACTGGTGGCGGCGCCTGAGTCAATCAAGGCCCTTACAGTCCTTGCACTCTTTCCTTGTCCTATATCTAAGGTTATGAAAGGACGTCGGTCAGTTATTCTATGTGAGCTAACACCTGAAAGTTCACACATAGCCACGTCATATCCTTGATCTGCATATGCGTCTTGCCTAGGATGCTCTCTACCTTGTCTTCTTAGTTTCATTCTTCGTATGCGCTCTAGGGCTTCTGCTTGAGCTTCTTCTCGAATTCGCTTGTCTTCCTCTTTGCATTTCTTAGCAGTGTTGAGTCGACTTAGCATTTCCTCTGTGAGAGGTTCCTGATACAACTTAACTCTGCATCCGCTAATATAGTTTGGTAGAACATCGCCTTCTAATGTGGCTAGTTGCACTGCTCCACTTGTTGAGATCCTATTGATGATCATAGGTCCGTAGCCTCTCTTTTCTAGCTTCCTTGCATGTTGTTTCAATGTGTAAACTAAAACTAGATCTCCTGCTTTCAAGCCCTTATCCTTCACATGGGCATCAAAGTATGCCTTCTGTCGTTTCTTTGCCGCATATATCCCTGCAGCTGCTCTCAGTCTTGTTTCTCCTAATCGTTCAAGGTCAAAGATCCTAGAGGAGAGCTCATGACCTGTCCATTCGTGCTCTTGTGCTATTTTCAATGTAGGTATCAAAAAGTCTAAAGGTAGCACCGCGTTTTGGCCAAATACCATCTGAAAGGGGGTGGCTTGGAGTACCGTTTTATAGGCGACTCGGTATGCCCAAACAGCATGGTGTAGCTGTTTGTCCCAATCAGAGCGTTTAGTGTTCACTAATTTTGTCAGTACATTGCATAAGATCTTGTTGGTGCTTTCGGCTTGTCCATTAGCTTGTGGGTGATAGGGGGCAGACTTCTTATGTATTACCAAGAACTCTTGGAGTAGATTTTCAATTACTTCGTTCAAGAAGTGAGTGCCTCTATCGCTTACAAGCTCTATAGGTAGCCCATATCTTGTGAACACATTCTCAAACAAGAATTTAGCAGTTGTTTGAGCATCGTTCTTTGTCGTAGCCTTTACCTCTACCCACTTAGTTAGATAGTCTGTCGCAACAATGATGTATTCTGCATGAGAACCCTTAGCTGGGGGATTAATAGGACCTACGAAGTCTATTCCCCACTTAGAGAACGCACGTCCACCCATCATAGGTTTCAATGGCATCTCATCTTTTCGTATAGGATACTGAGTTCTCTGACAGACATCACACCGTTTCACATAGGTATGTGCATCCATGTGAATGGTAGGCCACCAGAAGCCCGCAAATAGTACTGCCTTGATCACCCGATCTGGTCCAAAGTGTCCTCCTGCTACACCTTGGTGAGCAGTTTCCAAGATCTTAAGATATTCACTTTCATGGACACATAGTCTCAGGTAACCATCTTTACCACGCTTGTATAGATTATCACCAATGAGTGAGTAATCCTGGGCTTCTTGTTCTAAACTCCTTTTCCTAGCCAGAGTCATGTCTGGAGGGAATGTGTTTGTCCTCAGGAAGGATACTAGAGGTTCGCTCCAATCTGGCACAATGGATACTTGATACAGAGTAGCGTGTTCCACAGGTGGTTTAGTGCAACAGATAGGGCATTCCTTGCACAACTTTTGGACATCAGCTTCCATAGTTGGCCAATGCACTCCGAGTCTCTTTAGAGTCTGTAAAGTTCGTTGCTTTGAATAGTGTTGCTCTAATGCACCTACATGTGCTAATTGCAACCATTTAGCATACTCATCCTCTTCCACACAACAAGCCAAGATTCCTTTATCTGTGTGCTTGTACATGCTTCCCGCCATGATGTGATACTTTTGGGCTTTTACTACCTCTCTATCCTGTGTGACTATCCTTGGGTGGTTAGGCCCGTATGTCAATACTGGCACTAATGGCTTAGCCCACTGCGGCACCACTTCCAAATTAAACAAGTAAGCATCTGGGAGGTCATCTGACACTCCTTGTGGGGCTTCTCCAGATGTGAGCCTAGAGAGATGATCTGCTCTCAAATGAGTCCTTCCTTTTCTTACCACAACCTCAAAGTCATATTCCATTAGTAAGAGAAACCATCTTACTAATCTTCCTGTATTGCATGGCTTGTTCACGAGATATAACAATGCTTGGTGATCAGTAAAAAATTTAAACTTATTTGCAAGCAAATAGTGTCTAAATTTTTTGACTGCATATACCATGCCTAAGCCTTCTCTCTCTGTAGTGGTATAATTTCGTTCAGCAGCATTCAATTGTCTACTGGCATAGGCAATTGGGAGATCCATATTACCTTCACCCGTAGGTTGTGCGAGTACACATCCAATAGCATAATTGGATGCATCCACGTGAACATGGAATGGCTTGTTCCAATGTGGTGTGGTCAAGATTGGTGTTGAACATAATCTTTGTTTAAGCTCTTGGAAGAAGTTCTCACATTCATCAGTCCACTCAAAATTAGTCAGAAGTCCGTACATGGGCTTTGCAATGACGGCGTACATGTGAATGAACCGGCGGTAGTAACCACAATGACCCATGAAAGCTTGTACTTCCTTGACATTCTTTGGTCTGGGTAACTCTGCTATGGCTCTCACTTTCTCTTCGTCAGTAGATATGCCATTCTTTGACACTATGTGCCCTAGGATCTTGCCTTGCCTGACCATAAAAACACATTTTTCTGGGTTCAGGCAGACCTGATATTCTCTACATTTGTTAAAGATTTGTCTGAGTTCAGGAATATGGGTTTGTCTAATATTGGAATGAGCGCAAAGATCATCAACATAGACTTCTAAATTCTTCCTCAGGAACTCTTTAAATACATGGCACATCAGCCTTTGGAAGGTTGCTGGCGCATTGGTAAGCCCAAATGGCATTACCCTAAAGGCAAATATGCCCCACTCTGTGGCAAAAGCCGTTTTATGTTGATCTTCTGGTGCAATGGCCACTTGATTGTAGCCCGAAAAACCATCAAGGAAGTTGTACACTTCCTTGCCTGCTACTCTTTCTAAGAGATGTTCTGTGATGGGAAGTGGATAGTTATCTCGAATTGTGGCTGCATTGACCTTCTTCAAGTTAATGCATACACGCAGCTTGCCATTCTTCTTGGGCACCACTACGATGGGGGATACCCACTCAGTGTGCTCAATTTCATAGATAAATCCAGCTTCAACTAGTCTATCTATCTCTTCCTTGATCTTGGCTGCATAGTTGTCATTGTATGTGTATGGCTTTTGCTTGGAGGGTTTAGCATCTAAGGTCATGGGAATAGTGTGTGAGCATATGTCTGGATCAACACCTTTCAAATCCTTGTAACTCCAAGCGAATACATCTCTGTATTCTCTTAGCAAGGCTATTAACGCATGCTCTTCTTCCTCTGATAGGTCATGACCTATGTATGTGCATCTTTCTTCTCCTTCTTCTAGGGCCACTACTATTTTCTTGGTGGTTTCTTTGTTATCATAGGCCTCTCCTGATTGTGCTTCTCGTTTCGGCATTCTGATCATGACTCTCCTGTCATTTATCTCATACTTCTTAAAATTTTCTGGGACCTCAAACAAAGATTCTTCCTCTTCGGGTGAGACTTCTCTCTTCTTTCGTTTCTTTCCTTCTTCCTTCGGGGTCACATGTGTTGCTAGTCTTACATCATTTGTAAGCTCTCCATGCCTCTGGGGTTGAAATTCTACTTCATGGAAGTATTCTTCATCTGATGCAAATGGTGGGTCCATGATGATTGACTCTAGGTCGGAGTCACTTGCATCCTCAAAGGCATCAGGGCTAGGTTCGCATTCTTCTAGAACTGCCTCTCCCATGATTGGCTCTATGGAGAAGACTGAAATATCATAGCCATCCTCATCACAGTGAGGTGTCCATTGTTCTTCATTGATGGCTACGTCCATTGTTGCTAGGATTTCTGCCCAGCCGTGGGGTTCAAATTCCTCATCAGGAAAAATTACAGGTGCATAGGCTGGGTCTTGAATTGATCTATGTGTTTCTTTTGCACCTACCTCTCTGGCTTTCTCTCTCTTCTCTTCTTCTACTGCAACCTTGCACATCCATAAATGAGTGTCTTCATGCATCCATGAGGATCCAGACCCTATGGAATGCACAGATTCCGTGTCATCTTTGGCTCTATGGATGGGATTCCATTGGATAGGAGGGACATCTCTATGAGAGTAATCCTTGAGATTGACTTTGGTCGTAACACCTTAGTGTTGCAGGTACAAGGAATTAGTTCCCCAATCCTGTACCACTTGCAACTGTCGCATGAATGGTCGTCCCAAAATCATCTCATAGGCATGATTTTTGCTGAAGTCACATATGGCAAATGTGTGCTCGAATTCGACACCACAGGTGGTGAGAGTTATTCCTTCTAGCAATCCTAAGGGTCTCTCTATGTGACCATCGGCCATCTGCAATTTCATTCTCGTTGGCCTGAGTGCCGGCTTGCCCCAACGCTTCCATAGGGAGGTGGTGGCAATTGCAACTCCTGCACCTGAGTCCAAAATTGCCTTGTTGGTGTACTCCTGGTAGGTAATGGGAAGGTAGGTGTTCCCTTCTTCACCTTCACACATATCTCCTATCTTATCCAAGGGTATTTCTGGCACTGTCCTATGTGATCCTACCTGGGAACAAGGTTTTGCTATCTCTGGTACTTGTTTGGCTACATGTTTCCATAATTCAGGTCTAACCTTGAGTAGCTCTTCTGACTTGAGATTGCACTGCACGTTAGTGTTCTTCACTACCTCTGTGTTCCTAGGTATGACTGAATCTTCGTTTCTTACCATGACTGTGGGTGCTCTCATACACGTGGACTTTGCTTCCCATGGGCCTGTGAAATGGGGTAGCTCTTGTATGGAATTGGATTCAAAGTCCAATCTCTCGTGAGACTGAATACTCTCATGTTCCCCGTAAATAGATGGGATGTCTTGTGGGAATTGGTCGTGTGCATCATCCACAAGTTCAAAGGGAGGGGCGACTTCACTTTCGTTATCCCATTTATCTTCTTGAATTTCTCATAGGAAGTCTGGTGCAAACCGATTCATAGAAGAAGAAGTGTCTGGCTCCGTAGAATTAGGCACATAAGCAACCTGGGAAGGAGGGCTTATTCTATCGTTGGCTCTTTCCTCGCTCTCATAGATGTTTGGAGCACAAGCTTCCTGGGGAGGATTACTTATTCTATTACTTTTCCGAACAAGCTCATATGCTCCCTGAGAAGGAATGTAGGCAACCTGTGGAGGTACGTGAGCTTTCGAGGGAGGCTCATCTGCCTTTTGGGGGGAAAGATAAGCTTCTTGAGGAGGCACATGGGCTTCCTGAAGAGGCTGGCTTCTCCGCTCTCTTGCCCTTTCCTTTCTTTGAGGGGCAGGTTCCTTTTCTGATTGTGCAATTAGCCTCTCTATTCTTTCTAGCAGTCCATCAAAATGTAACTGCGTCTTAGCTGAGCTAGAGATGTTAAAGAGGCGACTAGCTTCAAACATGGTCTGAGCCAATTCCACCATTTTGGCACAAATTTTTGTTCGTTCAAGCTCTAGCTCGGCTCTAGGGTAGCATTTTTCATGATCGGTTATGGTTGGCCCTTCTTGGATTCTGGCCTGATATGCTTTAAGCATCATATTAAGGTCCTCGGGAGTGGGATCTGCTAGGACTGATCCTACTCTAGGGGGTGGTGATATCAGTTGAGGCGGGTTGGAAGGTGACTGGTCGGATGGCGATGGGAAAGGTGGTGGTGGGGTAGTGTGAGAGGGAGTTTGAGATGTGAGTTCAGTTATCCTGGCTTTGGTTTCTCTTATGCTTTCCTCAAGTTCACTCATCTTTTTAGCCCATTGTCTTTTCATTCTTTCTCGACTATCTTTCCACGCTCTAGTCCTTTTCTTGGTTATGCTCTCAGTTTCACTAGCTGTTGGGCTCTTTTCCTGGTCTACCCCTTGGTTTTGCTGCAATGCTTGAGCTCTAGTGACTACCTGTACCGGAGCAGTGGAAGTGACACTTCCTGTGGAGTTTACCACTAATCCAATAACGTTGATAGGCGTGATTTTTGGCATATTATTGGGGTTCTTTGGGCAATCTCGTAAGAGATGCTCTTTTCCACAATCTTGGCAAAAGCCTTGGATCGTCACTGACTGGGGTTGTGTAGGTGGAGGTAAGGGACAATCACGAATGAAGTGATCTCCTTGGCATCTGTAGCACGGTCCTCTTGGGAATGGAGGTCTTACCTGCCTAGGTTGAGGCCTAGGGTTGGTGTTTGCGTACATGACATTTGCGTAATCCGATTCCCAACTAGATTCATTTGGCTCTTCACTATAGTAAGACTCACCATGTTCAGGAGACTGCATGAAGTAAGCCTGGGGACTCTCAACATGCGTAGAATCGAAGCTATGGTCATTGGGATCACTTTCTGAAAGCAATGGTGTTATGGGGACTATAGCTCGGTTTAGGTTTTCTTCTGCTGCTGCATACTTTACAGGGATCAAGTTGGATGGAGCTGGAGGTTGTTGGACTAACACAGGCTGAGGTCTTTGCTGGGCTTGGTATTGTGGTTGGTAGGTTTGTTGAGGTCTAGCATACTGTTGTGGTGGGTATTGGTTTTGGTATCTGCCTTGTTGAGGGTATGGCTGAGGGTAGGCTTGCCTAACTGCTTGCTTGTTGTATGGGCAGTCTTGTGCGGTGTGATTTGTGTATCTTCGTTCGATAGTGCAGTACTGGCTACTAGGGTTTACTTGGGGTTGAGCCATAATGGGACATACATTCGCCATGTGGTCGCCACCACAAGTGTAGCATCTCTTCACAGGGGCAAATCTCGGAATTTGTTTGCTAGAGACGCCTAGTTTTTGGGCCACTTTCTCTGCGAGTTCCTCAATTGATGTAGATTGCGTGGAAGAGTGACTAGATGCACTATCTGAATCTTTGTAGATTTTGGAAAGCTCTAGTTCTTCCCCTAGGTTATCTTCAATGTCAATGCACATGCGTACACACTCTTCTATAGTCCTAGGGTCCTTCAGATACACATAGGATCTCAATTTCGTACTCAGCAATCCATCCAAGAATAAGGCTACTTGTTTAGCTGGTGTAGGTAGCTCCGAAACAGGGCATCTTTCAAGATATTGCCTAAATCTTCTTCCTGCAAGTCTCACGGTCTCTTGAGGGGTTTGCTTGAAGCTGTGAATCAGTGAGGAGGTATTGTGTCTTATGCCACTCTTAGAGAACTCTACGATGAAAGCCTCTAGGAGTTGGTCTATGCACCTGAACTGTCGCTCATCCAATGGCTGAAACCATGTAAGTGCTGTGTTCCTAAGGGTTAGACCGAAGGCATTGTATTGCGTGAATAGATCCTCCACTTGTTCAACTCTCAAGACTTGCTTGAACTCCGCCACATGATCATAGGGATCTCCTGTGCCATCAAAGTAATTCTTCATGGACTTAACTAGCTGGGTTGGTCTCAGAGTTCTTGTGTGCTCTCTAGGTCTCGGCAGAGGGAATCCATCCACATTTCTCTGACTCCTGTGAGCTCTAAGTATCTCAGGTTCTACTATATTTGTTTCCGTCCTCGTTCTTTCTCTGCCCACTGGGTTGGCAAAGCTTACTTCTGGTCTATCTCTAATTCTGTCTCTTTGCATTCCATGAGCTTGGGATGTTCCAGCTCCAGGGTGACCATAGGATACATTCGATCTTGGTTGGGGAAAAATGAATTCACCCTTCCAAGTGTAAGCATGCCTATCATGTTCTGTCACCACAAAGATCCTCTCCGAAACGTGATCTAAGTAGGTCACTCTACCTGGGCTATCAGGATCCTTAAACTCATAGATCATGATTGCTCCTATATCAGTTGGCCGATCAGGTTTGTACCTCCAAAAGGCTTCGTCAGTCTCTCGATTGAGGAGCAACTCTATGCTCTTATTATCCTGGGGAATCCACTCTGGTGTGATAATTCTAGTGAGAACCGATTTTCCTCGAGGGGTTCTAGGTTCTGCACCCATATTTCCTTGCTCCAGGTCACCTAAGTCTGCTTCGGGGATTACATTTCCAAATTCGTCCGTCCTATCTGGGTGACTGGTGACTACGTATATGGTTCCTTCTTTGTCCGAGTATGCTCCATTCTCAAACTTGACAGCTGGGTGCTCTAATCCAATGGATTGATCAGGATTCCTAATCTGTACCACAGATCTTCCTAGGCCGTCCTCATAGATGCTAGCACCTAATCAGTTGGTCCTAAGGTATTCCAACTGTGTTTTGTAAGGGCCTTCTACCCTGTGCAAGTATGGCACTCCTGAACTTCCCGTAGGTCTGTCCATGCCTTGAGACATCTCTGACTCACTAGTCTCAGAGCTAGGGTAGTACGAGTGGTGGCTCAACTGCTGGGCCCAAGACCTAGCAGTGTGGTTAACACTAGCCTTTGAAGACCTAAGGCTTTGTCTCTCCCTTACAAGATGTCGTCCTGATCTAAGGTTCATATGCCTATCTAAGTAGCCCAATTCTTTGCCCAGAGTACAACCTCGTTGCTGGTTACTTTATATTAGTCACTTGATTCTTTTTATTTATTTCTCGTGTTTACGGTCTTGTCTGATTTTACGTCGTCAGGAATACTTGAATGTTCTTCGTGCTTTCAGGTTGATCGTTCCACGTTAGGTTCTTTTCCTTTACGTTATCGACAGTACAGAGATTAAGTTTTTAGCTTGGACTTGAGTTTTTAGGTAGTCTTCAACTTGATACCTGCCTATCGTCGCCCTGACTTACCTCTAGCACTATTCGTACTTAGCCTGAGCTAAAAAATGACAGAGGGAGTTGAGAATATTCCAACCTTTTGTTTCCTGCTTGGTTGCCCTTGAATGCCCAGGAAGTGTGTTCCCAAGCTTGCACTTACACTTGCTTAGAACGCCTTTCGATGCTCTCAATAGATCTGTAAGAGTTCCAAAGTTAGCTTTAAGATTTAAATTCCAAAGACAGAACCAATGATTTCCATTCCTGTAGCACAAACACTAATTTGTATAGAGATTTTTAAGAAAACAATTCTAAAGACCCCTGACTTTGATCCCCCTCGGTATGGTCAACTTCAAAATACCCTATCTGAAAATCAACGCATTATCTTTATAAAAAACAGTTGAGGGCGTGTAGTATATGCCACGAGCTTTCCAACAAGCCCTAGAGCTCAAAAAATGGATTTCGTATGAAAAAGTTATGACTGTTCAGGGTTTAGGGGGTTAAAACAAGATTCAATCTGGCTGACAGATCCTAGGATTTTCTCCCAATCACAAGTGTAGGAACCTCCAAAGTGCTAATGGATTGACTATTTTGCCCCAAAATTATCCCAATTTTGAATCAAAAACCAAACCCTAATTTTTGGCCGAAAAGCCTGTCAATCGCGATCGACAGGTCTGTCAATCGCGATCGACAGAGGTGTCCGTCGGGCCTGTCAATCGCGATCGACGGTGTCAATCGCGATCGACAGAGTCGATCGTGGCTGTCAATCGCGATCGACGGTATCAATCGCGATCGACACATTTTCCGGATTTTTCGCCGAAATTTCAGTCAATCGGGAGCCTATCAGTCGCGATGGACACGTGGCTACGCGCAAAAGTCAATCAATCGTTGAATTTCAGTCGATCGCGATTGACGGTGTCAATCGCGATTGACAGAGGTGTCGGTCATGGCTGTCAGTCGCGATCGACGGTATCAATCGCGATTGACAGGATCCTACGTGGCAGTCTGTCGGTCGTGAAGTCTGTCGATCGCGATCGACGGTGTCAATCGCGATTGACAGGGTCTGTCGGTCGCGATTGACGGTATCAATCGCGATTGACAGTATCAATCGCGATTGACAGAGGCTGTCGGTCGCGATTGACAGAAAAGCTCGGAATTTTTCTACTGTTTTAGGTGATTTGGGATGTGCTCATCATGCTTGTGCTAGTGGTGTACTTTGTTTTACCAAATGATCGAATTTTCTATCGATCGCGATCGACAGAGGCTGGCGACTGCGAGACAGATTCGACGAGTTTCGTACCTGCGCAGCGAGCTGGGGATGATGATTCAGCAAGTACCTGCAAGACACTCAAGAAACATGCAAAAAACCACACACGCAATATCGCTCTCTCGCTCTCTCTCACAAGTGAAATGAGGGAAATGAGATGGAGATGGTGATATGATAAAAAAACAGAAATTTTTGCGATGATGGAGATGGAGGTGGGAGATGGTGATGATGATGATGGTGATGAAGATGGTGAAGAAAAAACAAGAAAATAGATGAAAGTGAAGAAAATACCTACAACTCCAACGCGTCAACTCTACGTCTTACCATCACACGCTCGTCCTCAAAGCTCGATCCCCGGCAACGGCGCCAAAATTTGGTGTAGCTCAATGATGAGTAGCACCTCCTTTAATGTCAATCCGGGAAGGCGTGAGGATGGTATGAAGACCTCGAGCAAGTGGAGGCGCAAATGCGTGAGTGAGAAGCACACAAGCATGCACACACATACACACACACGCGCACACACAGCAAGACAAAGAGTGAGAAGCAATGGAGTCCTTAGATTACTTTCAAAAAGCTCTTACAAGTTTGTTTCAATTACAATCTAACCCCCAAAAATGAGCTCTCTAGCTCCTTTTATAGTTTTTGACTAGCTTTGGCCCTGTCCAGACCTAGTGTCCGGCCTAGTTAAAAATTAGGTTCCAGGGCTTATTTGAGGGCTCAAACGAGATCTAAAAAATATGAAAATTGGCAGGTAGATACTTCTAAAGCTCCTCAAGCTCAAGGACTCCTTGGCTTGCACAAAATGGAGCTACAAAAATATGAAATGGTATTTACAGGGGTTGTTAGTGATGAGAATCACTTTTAATTGGTGTAAGGGTGTTGAAAAATTAAAGGTTGCCTTAGTGCTAGATCTGCGTGAATGCTCGTACTTGCTTCCTCATGAAGAAAATTATTGGCCTACTTGCCAAATCGTCGTTGACTCCCTTGTCTGCTGCTAACAAAGCCTCTTCTTCTTCCTTGTGCTATTCGTGTGCTTTTGTAGACCTCAAACTCCAATTGTAGTGCAAAGTTAGTTTCATGTACAAATAATACTTTAATGAGCTTAAGGAGTTTTCACTAGTGTTTATTCAAACATATCTCTGAGTAAGGCAAGTTCTTTACCTATGTAGGATTTGAATGAGGATACATATCATTTCGTATCTTATGGAGACATTCATGATGCAATTCGTAATGAGAGACTAGATATTGAAATGTATGATAATATTATTGGTGAATAGTTTGAGAAATAGAAGGTAATATTCATCTTTTTCTCATCACACTTTTTTAGGATTCTATTGTTCTTATTTTGTAATAGAGTGGTAGAATTTTTTTTTTACGTTCTTTGTAAAAAGAATGAGCATATCGTTATTTAAAAAACACAAAGTTCTAAAGTTAAAAATTGGAGGTTGTGCTTTCTCTTGTATCCAAACATGTTAAGCTATTTTATCTTAAGAGTTGATCAATGTTGCCATATTTACATGATTTTGGAGGCCCAAATTTGAGGTAAAATTTATGAATTCTTATGTCCATAGATGGTTTCTACTTCATGGTTGGTAGCTCATGCATATCTTGTTTGAGTAAGAAGTAGCTTACTATGACCACTTCTAGTTGTGAGGTTTTGTATAGGGCAACACTCATTAGTATTGTTTATTATGTTTGTGTGACACATACCCCTAGGTGATTTGGGTGTTGGTAAGACTTGTGACACCACCATGTTGTACTCTGAGTCATATAAATTCATATTTGCAAGGAACCTAGTGTTCCATGCTTGAACTAAAAGATTGAGGTGTACTATCTATTGGAGTTCAATGTCTGTGGAAGCATGCAAACATCACAAGGAAGAAGAAGAAGCTTGGAGCACAACACTCAATACTGAATGTATTACTACTAGAATTTACAAAGATTGGAGACTCATAAGGATTATAGACGTATATACAAGCTAGGGGAAAAAACCTCCTAAAGAGGGAAAAAAGTGCCCTCGCATTCCTAGTGTGTTCACACACATCACGGCCTAAATGTATCGACAAATCCCCCTTGGAGTGATGTAGTGAACAAGGAGCTAGCGCTCATGTATAAGGAAGTGCCAAAGTATGTGGAATCAATCCACAAAAGGAAGTAAGCCCAAAGCTTTGTGGAAAGCTTCAAACTTCTCCCTGGGTAGAGCCTTCTTGAAAAGGTCTACAATGTTCTCCTACATGGGCACATATGCCAAGCTGATCTCTCTTGTAGAGAACCTCTCCTTGACATAATGATAATGCACCTCAATGTTCTTAGTGCGGGCATGGAACACAAGGTTCCTCACAACTGCCAATGCATTCTCATTGTCAATGAAGATGGTGCTGGTAGAAGACTGACCAAAACCCAAATCAACCATAAGGTGTCTAAGGCACACAAACTCAACTTGCTATGAAAGCTACCCTGTACTCAGCCTCATAACTTGAATTGTCCATAGTAAGTTGCTTCTTTCTCAACCAAGATAAAAATGAGCTACTAGGCATGAAGCAAAAGTCACTAGTGGACACAAGAGAGTCATAACAACCAGCCGAGTCAGAGTTAGAACATGTAAATCTGGCAGTGGTGATCCCTCCTTGGGATAAAACAATCCAAGTAGCTAGGTATTATTCAAGTAGCGAAAGATGCATTTAACTATGTGCCAATGCTTGACACCTGGGCAATCCATAAACCTACTTATTTGTGAGACAACAAATTGAATATCTGGCCAAGTAATGCAGAAGTAAATCAAGCATCCAACAATGTGCTAATAGAGAACAACATCAAATGCATCTCGAGCATCATCAAGACTCAATCGTAAACCTATCTGTGTAGGAGTGCCAATAGCTTTACAATCTTCAAGGCCAAAACACTACAATAATGTGCTCGTATATTTTGTTTCACACAAAGCCATTCCACAATCAACTTGCATAAACTCGATGCCCAAATAATGATGCAAATGCCCCCAATCAGACATCTCAAATGAGGCATGCAAATCAACCTTAAAATCAACAATATGCATGTTATGAGGACGAGTGAGCAACATGTCATCAACATACACAACAATGATTAGAAGCACATCATTAGAAAGCTTAATTTATAAGATGCTTTAAGTTGGACTCTTCTCAATACCATGTGCAATCAGATAGGCATGTATCTTTTCATGCCAAGCATGTGATGCTTGCTTTAAACCATATAATACCCTTTTTACCCTACATACTTTGTTTTCATGCCCTTTCTACACAAAGGCATCAGGTTGAAAAACATAAACTTCTTCATGCGAATCACCATTCAGAATGCTATTTTAATGTCCAACTGATGTACACTCCAACCATGATGAGCTATTAGTGCACAAATGCTACGAACAACAGTCATTTGGCATGTAGGTGCAAAGGCCTTATCAAAATCAACGCCTATTTGTTGTGCATAACCCTTTGCAACAAGCCTAGACTTATACCTGTCAACTTATCCATCAGGCTTATGCTTTAACTTGTATACCCACTTAGTGCCAATGGCCTTCTTGGTAGGAGGCAAGCCACATAAAAACCAAGTACCATTCTTCATCATAGCATCATATTTAGATTGCATTATAGCCATCCAATTTTTAGAATTTTGTGTTTCATCAAACAAAACAGGCTCATTCTCATCATAGAGACTAGAGGTAGACATAACATAGCAATCTCATGTAAAAGAGGCACTATGAGAGCCTAAACAAGTATGATATGATAGAGGTGCATCTAATTTGTTGTCACACAAAATTTGCACCAACCATTTGGCATAGTTTTTGCCTTCCCAATATGAACTCTCTCATAAACAAGTGCATCATTTAAATCAGCATCCGAAATGGAATGATCTACATCATCATATGAAAATTGCAAAGGCTGAGAAGTTGCGTCATTAGCACCAACACTAGACTATCCATTTGTAAAAAGAGGGAACAAAGTATCACACATGTCTTTGGAGCTAATAGATGTCGCCTTTATACATGAAAGCAAAGGGTGAATAGCGTCTTCCACAAAAACAACATCACAACTAACCAAAATGCATTTAGTCTGTGTGTAGATGATAGCCTTTGCTTTTAGAATTATACCAAAAAAAAATACATTTTACTACTTTATCATCCAATTTCTTGCGATGTTATTTAGGCACTAATGCATATCTCAGACAACCAAAAAACACAGTTGAGCAACACATGGCTTATGACCATGCCAAGCCTCATATGGAGTGATATAATACAATGCTTTAGTGAGACATGTTAAGTACATATGTTGCACGCATAACATCCTCAAGCTAGAAACTATGTGATAGTACACTAATTTTTTATACCACATTCAACCAGAAATGCATTAAAGTCAAAAGACATATACTCCCCCCCCTTGATCAGAACGGAGGGTGCCCATTTTACATGATGACAGATTTTTGGCCGAAACTAGAAATTGTTTGAAGCACATAAACACTTCGGACTTTGCTTTCAATGGATATACCCATGCATGCCTAGAAAAATCATCGTTAAAAGTCATCACAAAGTAAAGATAGTTTCCAAAAGCGGATGTGTGCATAGCACCACAAACATCACTATGAACAAGCTGCAATTTCTGAGTAGCTTGAACTGAACCATCTTTTGGAAAGGAGGAATGCTACATTTTGCCCAAAATACAACATTCAAAAACATGTTTACTGGCTGTCTCAAGTTTGGGCAAAGAGGACACTATTTCATATTTCTATAGGAATAGCAAACTAGCAAAATTTAGATGGCCAAAGCGTGCATGCCAAAACTTTGCATGTGAGATAGCCTGAGAATCATGTACTATACATGCTAAATAATTCAAAGATTTTTCATAGTGTATGAGCTTATACCCCCCACAACATAAAATGTGAGAATCAATAATCACATCGCCATTTGGCAGATCATGAATTGTCATTTGTCATCAATAAATTTCACAACCAAGCCAATCTTGGCTAAAGCTAAAATTGATAACAGATTCTTCTTGATCCCTAGCACAAATAAAGCATCCATCAATGTAAAAGAACTACCATCAATAGTAGTGAAAATTATCTTACCAACTCCCATGATAGGATAAGAGGAGTTGTTGTTGCATGTGACACTATTCCCTTCAGGGGCAGGGTCGAGTGAAGTGAAGAAACTGTGCTGTGAGGTAATATGTCTGGTTGCCCCATTATCGAAGTACCAAACATCTTAGTCTACTGCACACATACATTGTTCAGAAGAAGATGGTTCAAAACTACAAACATAGTAGACACCCATTCTTCATTGTGCACTAGATTAGCAGACTTTGTTCTTGGTGTAGAGGCCTCTACAACAACCATTCCAACCTCTTTTCTAGCCAGTTTTGAACAATTGTTTATGACATGATCATTTGCTTTACAGTACTTGCAATACAATTTCTGCTTTTCTTTTTTCTCGCCATCTCTATCATCCTTTTTTAATTGTGCAGAACTAGAAATTTTTTGCTTACTAGTAGAAAAGCTCCATTTACCTTTGCCCTTCTGACTAGCGCTTGATTTGCAATGTGCATAATGGACCTCTTTTGCCTAGACTAATCTTCCTGCAATAGAATAGAGACGAACTCCTCAAATGTTAAGGCATTTGGTTTGCCTTTCATCATCAAAGGAAGAGTAGAAGCAAAACTTTGATATGAATCGGGAAGACCATTCAGAACAGTCTACACAAGTGAACTGTTAGGCAAGACTTCATCAGCAGAAATCAATTGTTCCTTCAAATCTCTGATCTTTGTTAGAAAAATGTCCATGGAATCTCCTTCATTCATGTGCTCACTCTCCAACTGTTTTTGGAGGTAAGCAACATGAGCCTCGCTTGTTGCCTCTTATAAAGTGGTAAGTGTATCCCAAGCATCCTTAGTTATTCTGCAAGAGTGAATATGAGGAATAATAGCATGTTTGCTAGACAAGGCTATCAATGCATATGTTTGACCATCTCGGCCATCCCATTGAATTTGTCTTATAGAAGGTGCAGTAGAAATCGCATCATGAACAGGGATCGCAAAATATCACCATCTTCGATGCCATCTGCATCGGCTTCAATACTTGTATTTATAGTTGTAATAGGATCTTTTTCAACACCCTACACAATATTCCACATTCCTTTTGCGACCAATAGATGACACATCATATAAGCCCATAATGGATAATTTGTACCATCCAACTTATCCTCAATAGCCAACATATAGAATACATCACTGCTTTTAACCATGGCTACATACCCTAATGTAGAAAATTGACTGTATCTCAAAAAGTTGAACAGAAACTACCTGATCGAGTTCTATTAGACCTCCAGCAGACTTCAAGATGCTTATAGTGGTGAACCGAAACTTGTATATATATCTTTGCCACAAAGAGACAAAATAGCCAGCATAAGTGCTACGATAATGCATTCATAGGCCGAAATTTTGTGCGATTCTAAGACTGTGATCGGAGGGGTGTCGATAATGCCCTAGGTGAAGTGTTGACCTGCTCTGATACCGATTATTGGAGTTCAAGGTTTGCAGAAGCACATGAACAACATAAGGAAGAAGAAGAAGCTTGGAGCACAACACTCAATACTGAATGTATTAACACTAGAATGTACAAAGATTAAAGAGTCGTTAAGGTTATAGGCGTGTATAAAAACCGGGGCAAAAAACCTCCTAAAAAGGGAAAAAAGTGCCCCGGTATTCCTAGTGTGTTCACACACATGACTACCTAAATATACCAACACTATCGTTATGATAGGGAGAATTTGGATCCGTTTGCAATGCTTTGGGATTGCTACTTTTGTGATTGATCATAGTGCACATTGATGGCACTTCCTTATACATGGTTGTCATCATCTACTTCACTACGTCATCCACAAGGAGGATTTTTTAGTATATTTATTTAGTGATATGTTTTAGAAACACTTAAGACTACCAAGACATTTTCTTCCCTTCTCAAGATGTTCTTTTTTCCTCGGGTGGTATATACTCCCATAACCCTAATGGGCTGCTTATCTTAATATACTCCACAGTTGTGAATAAACTCTATGTTGTGGTTCTAATATTCTTCTTCTTCATTCTTGTGAATAAACTCTATGTTGTGGTTCTAATATTCTTCTTCTTCATTCTGCAATTTTTTAGTATTCCTCACTCCCAACCTCCTACAATTCCTTAGTCCAAATGAGGTAGGAACCAAAGCCTAGCCTAGGCCGCATTCTATAAAGGTTATCGATCTAAGCCTAGGCAAGACCATGGTTGAGAAGAAACCGAAATACTAGAAAACACTTTATCTACGAGTAATGTAGAAGCTAACGCGGTTTATGTTATGATTTAATATGCTTCACAAAATTTAAGGGTCATTATTTTTATGTGTTAGATTCTGATATGTTTTTCTTTTTGGTCCAAATTTGTTGTGGTCTTGGGAGTCTTGCCACGCTACTATCTTCAAGATGTATAAGGATTGAACCCTCTATTCTTATTAACTGTCAATGGTACTATATGTATTGTGAACACACTTATCACATTACATTGTTACATCTCTTCTATTTCATTGTTAGATCTCTTCTATGGAATATTACAGAAAGAAGATTCTTAGGATTTCTTATAGCAAAAACATGGTTGAAAATGATAATCGAGAAACCTACTAATTACCATGAACCACCTTTGCCACAATCACCTTTCTCGGTTACCTACCTTTTTCCATTGTTGAATACTATTCCTCATGTGATATATTTGGGAGAAATCACTTGAAATGAGCATGATCAATATGAATTTCCCATGAAAATGCATGTAGGTGCCCATACAAAGAAATAATGGGTAAGATAGAGTCCAACTCAAACCTTCATGCATAACAAAATGTCTTAATTATGTTGGAAAAATCGAGTGACGTCTTGAAGAACTCCTCCCCATAGAAAAGAAATATTTAGTGACCGATAGTAGTGAAGGAAACATTGAAAAATAATCCTAAAATAACCAATAATTATGTATGAGAGTCATTTTCCTAGAGCTACTATGTGTAGGTTGATCATAATGTTTTCTTCAAGTTTTTCATAAGAAGCTTGAGAACATCTAAAATCCGTCGATAGATCTATGAAGTAAGATATGTTTAGAATTCGAATCTTGCTTGGTTTTTTTATCCTCCCTTGACTAAGCTAAGGATAGAATACTGTAAGCTTTTGCTTTCTATTTCACGCAAAGTTAACTACATGTCTTGAAACCTTGATATTATCTAAGTTTGGTTGAACTATCTTTAGATATTCTTGGTGGTGCTTCACAAAATCTTGCACCACCAGTTTCCTTAAACTACTTTCTTGCCCTAGTTCTGATGTTGATGTCTCACAACCTCTGCTTAAAATGTTATATAAGAGTTCAACCCAAAGTCTTTGAATCCAATGTCAAGTCATGTTTAATGCTAGGCCCAAGAAGACACCCAAAAACCATAGTGGATGGAGAGAGCGTTGTGCCGTCAATTTTGGCCAAACTCCTAAGGAATGGTCGATCGAGAAATCCTTGTTTCTCCTTGGTAAAAGAATCTCCCGAGTCAAGAGATCGCCGCCGTTTAGACATCACTGTATTTATCTCCTCGAAAACAACAAGTTGAAACCCAAATGGGTCCCACATGAGGGTGATGGTAATGTTATCCGCCTCATTTGTAATGCCCTGTAGCTTGCCATACTCCTCCCCTGCATTGTGGGATTTGGGGGGTCCCATGGGCACTAGTCCCATTCACTTGTAACTTTTTCTTTTTATTATAATTAAAGTCCGGGAGATTAGGCTAAGGCCGAACTTCCTTTATTTAAAAAAAAAAAAAAAAAAAAAAAAACCATAGTGGTTATGCGAGATAAGGGTCACTTTCTTCCCCTCTAATAAAGAGTTCCAAAGTTAGATTCTTCTCCTAGGATTCAAGAATAATATCAAAGCCCACAAGGTGTGTAAATCCCCTTTCTGATGCAAGAGATGCATTCGGGTGGAGGAAGACATTGGAAATAATTCCATCTACTCTCATCAATAACCAAGACAAACAGACGCGAGCGCACACACACAGAAACATACACCACGCACAAAGTACACACACACTACACACACGCGCGCGCAGAAGGATGCGACAATTGAGCTCAGCGCTTCAGGAAGAAATCACAGTACAATGTCCATTAACATGGACCAGAACCATGCTTGCATGGCTGCTTTTGTATTCAGAACAACTCTCTCATGCCAGATAAAAGACGAAACGCGTTCACACACACACGCACACGCACACGCACACACAGACAAGGATGATATAGTGGGAGTTGAAACTGTGCGTTTCAGGTTGAGATTATAACTCAATGTTTGTTGCATAGATGGACTAGAATCATTTGTATTCATGAAACGCCTCTCATGGCAGACAATGCCTTCTGGGAGACTACGACGCCCTGAATGATATATTTATATAAGTGCAAGTTGTAGACGCCCAGGAAAAGATGGTCCTTTGGACCATGTGCATGTACTTTGCAGGAGTTGTACAGGGCGACGATATCATCTACAGTTGGCATACGTTACATGTAAAGCAACAGACGAAGTAGATCAAACGTTTTTGCATCGGCTCGATGAAAAGCAAATGTGGAAGAACAGGAAGCAGAGCAAGTGCTCCCATTAACAGCTCATGTATCACAAAGATTCAGCTTTGCATGATATCAGAGTTCAAAGTGATCTTTTTCCATGATCGTCATGTCGGCCAATGTTTTAAGAAATGCATTTTCATCTAAGTCTCATCAAGTGTATTAAGTAGACCCATGTGACACTTGATAATAAGGACACCATGGTTTTCCTTATCAGACTTTTCTGCAGCAGAAGGTTGCTTTCTAGCCCATCGCTGTTGGCTATTCGGTCTCTCTTTTGTGTAGGCAGAGCAAAGCTGAATTCAGGAGACATCTTCTTGTTGATGTATGATTTTAAAATCGAGTAGTGCCTAGAAAACAATAATACTGAGCTTCTTTCTGACACAATTTGATTTGTTAAAATTATTTCTGCATTTCAATTAACAAGTGGAGCATAATAATGTACTTATCGAGAATGATTCATTATGAATAAGAAGTTTGATCATCTGTAAATATGATTACTTCGAAAAAATGGCACTGTAATCTTGCAATTAAAATAAGTTAAGCATATCAGTCCGCAAAATCCTTATGCTTAATTATGGAATTAGAGAATTAATCACCTTCAAATATGATCAAGTACAGATAACTTTCAGCAACAAACAATGAGTAGGAGATGGATCTATTCAACTTGGAATAAGTAATCATTTTCTTTTACTGCATTACCTTTCCCATGATCCAATGGCACAATAACTTGGTGTATTTTGCAGCGCTTTCATATATTATTCTCAACCAATTAAAGGCTGCACAGTTACCAAACGGCTTTTGTGAGCTTCAAGATGATGGTATTCTCGGGAGCACCTTCATGAAAATGCATTTAAAAGGAAAGTTTCTTCTTGAATGAAACACGTAAGTGTCTCGAAGGAAATCATAGGCGGAACCCATTGGTCAAATGCAAGTTCGCCATGACTTTAAAACCCTAACCTTGAATATTTCTGTATATCCTGGAGAAACTGCAACATCATATTTGTCTATTCCCTGGAAACCGTAAAAAGGGACATCGCAAATTCTTACGGTCTTACCTCATTCTGAGAAATCCTCGTAGCCTTTGGGCAGTGTCATATCGCCATAGCCATGGATACTTGGATTCCAGAGCTGATGACTGATGTTTTCATGATGAAAACCGATGTATACCCAGCAGAAAACTTCCTCCACAAGCTGCGCGGAAGAACGCAATTGATTGCAAATCATCTAACCGAGCAGAATTAACATGAAAGTATGTGCGACAACTGCCATGTAGTTTGGACAACGTATCTACATTGACAAGGAGGAGTTGGAATATCTTATCGCCAAAAAAGCGCATTGGTCAAAGTTTGCGGGATCCAATAGCTCGGATTGAATTCAATCTCCATGCTTGTCTCATCCACCTCGTTGTCTTCTACAGTTGAAGGGAGAATTGAGCTTAGGCGCACACACTCCCGAGTCCCAAGTCCCAATCCCTTCGGCTTGCGTCCTTCTGTGGTATATTGCCTGTTAAGAGTTTTTTTAATTTTTATTTTTTTTAAAGAGTACTATGAATTGAAAACACACTCACACGCCTTGGGTTTTAAGGAGGAAGTCTTGAATTCAACTCTTCGTTGGACATGTATTGCCTTTTAACTTTGAAACAGCTCTCCTTGAAGAATTTAGTGCACTGACAATTGATTTGGCTCTGGCCTTGGATATGTAATGGCTTTGGACACTTAAATCAGTTGTAATCAAGTTGTCAATTCATTTAACCCCTACTTTGTGGGATACGGGGGTCTTGCGTGGACTATGAACAGTCACTTGTATAGTTGCACTTTCAAAGTTAAAGTTGATGGAGTAGGTGCCTTCCCAACCTCCATTTGAAAAACAAATTAGCACCTCGAGATTTCATATTTAGCAAATCCAATTTAGACAGTTGTTGGAGTCCCATGCACACCCATTTCATTCATTCTAACGATACGACACATCTATTGCATACATACGATTTCTAATCACATAACTTTTTTTATATAAATAGAGGTTTGGCAGAGGCCTATTCTTCCAGGCTTTAACTTTGAAATTGCAACTGTACAAGGAAGGGTAGAGTACCCATGGAACCTCTCTTATTCCACAAGAATAAAGGTTTACATAGCCAGACTGAATTGCAGTCACAACTACTGCGAGGCAAGACAAACGGTGGTACATCAGCCACAAGATACAACTTCCCATGTTAAACATGTCCCTTACATAGTGTCGGTGGGCGTTGAACCTTCACCCCCACCTCTTGGCTCAACTACCCAGACAAGCGGCTTGGGACCTAATCACATAACTTCAAGTTATAGTAGCTAAAAAGAATAATGCAACCATTTATGTTCATTGATGTTGCAGTGTAGTCAGTTTCGATCATTGATGGGATGTCTTACACTTCATATTTCATACTAAATAATGCACATCTTTTTACTTTAATTATTTGAGGACATTTAAAATATTATAACCTTATTTCATATTCCCTAACACCAAAAGGCAGTTAATATCAAAGACCAATTTAAAAACTACATCGTTAATTCACTAATCAAAAGTTTTTGTCGAATGTTAATGTTCTAATGGAACATTCTTATGCTAGAGGATGTTTTGTTCATGTACAAAGAAACATTATCTATAGTTCGTAGAAAATAATAATAGAAAATAGAGACACTATAGGTCGGTAGGGAGGGGCAAAGAGATGGTGTATTTTCACATCCATGGATATCATTTATGTGATGCTCTTTAGAGATATTTCTTATTCAAATGAAAAAATCCATCACAATTATACAATGCATGCATCACATAAGTGACATTTAAAATATGCATGTAGATTTCGACACCGCAAATTGAACTAAAAATGGCAAGCATCTGTATATCTATCTACAAATGATTGTTGGTTTTAAGCACTCGTGTGTATGGCGAACATGTATTTTCATCAGTATAACCATTCATATAAGCATGCGATTATTTTATTTTATGCAATTTTTTGTCTTTTCTTTATTTTAGGCCACTACGAGCTTCAGCAATAAGCTTGCACATAACGACCTACATGCCAATGCAAAAAAAGAAAACTTCTTAATCTCCATACCAATGGAGTGTTTTTACAAAATAAAACATGCATGCAATGTCTCTACACTTCTCTTCTATTTTCTACTCTCTCTCCCTATCTCCTTCCCTTTCATTGTCTCCGTTTCAATCCATACTACCCTTTGTATAATACTAATTCATTGTTCTAGTTTTACTTTTAAGTCATTTTAGTGAAATTTCTAGCAAATCAGCAACAATTTAACTTAGCTTGCAAAGCATCAATTCCGCACTTATGAAAATCTAGATTCGTCTATGATTTTAAGTGAAACATTTCCATCATCTATATATTATTGCCTTCAAACTTGTAAATTATTCCTTTTAAGTATAAAAAAAGAAATCATATAAACAAAAATATTAAAAAATACAATTAAGCAAAGAAATTCATAAACACACATACACACACATAGACACATATACATATTCACTCACATCCATACACACATATTGACCAATGTACACATTCAAACATACATACACGATAGATAGATAAATAGATTTATAGATAGATAGATAGATACATAGATACATAGATAGATAGATAGATAGAAAGAAAGAAAGAAAGAAAGAAAGAAAGAAAGAAAGAAAGAAAGAAAGAAAGATAGATAGATAGATAGATAGATAGATAGATAGATAGATAGATAGATAGATAAATAGATAGATAGACAGATCCATCGATCCATAGATCCATAGATAGGTAGATAGATAAATATATAGATAGATAGATAAATAGATAGATAGATAGATAGATAGATAGATAGATAGATAGATAGATAGATAGATAGATAGATAGATAGATAGATAGATAAACATATAGACAAATAGATAGATAAATAGATAGATATATAGATAGATAGAATGATAGATAGATAGGTAGATAGATAGATAGATAGATAGATAGATAGATAGATAGATAGATAGATAGATAGATAGATAGATAGATAGATAGATAGATAGATAGATAGATAGATAGATAGATAGATAGGTAGATAGATAGATAGATGGATGGATGGATGGATGGATGCATGGATGGATGGATGGATGGATGTATGGATGGAGGAATGGAGGGATGGATGGATGGATGGATAGATAGATAGATATGTTGGAGAAACAATCACCAATTGGACATATATTTGAAGGTCAAATCTTTAGAAGAAAACCACATGCCTATGCGAAGGGACAAATTCACAAGTGTATTATATTTGTAAAGTTAGTTCACTTTAGTTTTAGAAGCTTTTTAAAAATCACGAGAATGAGAAAATCTTTATAAGTTAGTTTGTATCAACTGACGCGATGAGAGAAGAAGTGGAAGAGAGTGATAGAATGTGAGAAGGAGTTCAGTTTGTATGACTGAGTATAGTCGGGCTTTTCTGAGTGAGAAAGCATCTGTAAAACTTCTGAGTTTTTCATAGTTATGAGAAGAAATAGTTAAAGTTCTGTGTATGAGACTCTCTCCATCATCTCCATGCTTGTCTACTGTGAAATGATTTCAAAAGTTGAAGTTTTCCGAGCAAGTCGATGCCTGGCATCGAGTTTGTGTTGATAAGTCCTTGTTTTATTCTCTAGTGCTGTGTACTGCTAGAACTTCTTAAAAACATGAGGTTTGTGGAGCAACTCGATGCCTGGCATCGAGTTTCAGCATAAAGTCGATGCCTGACATCGACTTCCCGCATAAAAGTGGTCTTGTTCCTGTGTGTGTTCAAGGGGGTAATTCTGGCGCTGAAAAAGTGGCTAAAAAAGCTCAAAGTCGATGCCTGGCATCGACTTTTGGTTGCGAGTCGATGCTAGGCATCGAATTTTCATTTTTAGATACTCAAAATTACTAAAGGAGGCAAAATTTCTAGTTTTGGAAAGTCATACATGGTGATCTTATGAAGGCCATAACTTGAGTTCTAGAGATCTGTTTCTTGCAAATAATAGCTTGTTGAAAAGCTCTACTCTTCTACTTTCATCCACTACGAGATCTTTGAGAAGTAATATTTGAACTAAGAGAAATTAGTAAAATACTGAAGGTATGGCATTTCAGTGACTGGAAAGTTTTGAAGAAGTAAAGTTCTTGGTTTTGGCTATCATTTCTGAAAGTTTGGAGTGGCAATGAGTTAATGGTGACCATAGAGGTGTTCTAGTGTCCCATTAATTCATTTCTGTGGTGTTTCAGGTCAAATCTTTAGAAGAAAACCACATGCCTATGTGAAGGGACAAATTCACAAGTG
>CM035411.1:174775762-174795762 GCA_020310875.1 Ceratopteris richardii
AGAATGTTTCGCCTAGATATTGCGCATCGTCTCCAAGTTAAAACACTTCAAAAGCTTGAGTAGATTATGATAAATTATTCAAAGAATCTACCTATGTCTGAAACTGTCTCTCTGTACAGTCGACTTAGACACCTACAACTTCTAAGACATGGTTCTCCAAAACTAGAACCTGTTTAAGCAAATGCTTTTAGCCATAGATGGCTTACCTTGCAACTTAGATTTTGAGTCCTCACTGATGCAAAACTTTAATCTGTGCAGTGAGAAATGATCAAATCATTGACCATTGAAAATGCACTTGTTTCAGGAAATTGTGAACACTCTTTTACATATGAATGTTCCTACTCATAATTCTCACAGCCTCTTTACAGTTAGACTCTCAAACTTTAACCATAGACTCATTAACTATGGACTTAGACATCTACAAAAGGATTCTTGAAATGATCAAGCACAGAAGGAGAATGCACAGAAACATCGGGCGCAACTTCTCTTCATTTCTAACAAAAATTACATCTGGATGAGAGAGCTATTCTAATCTCTTCATAAGTGTCTAATGACTTCTAATTCTACTCAATTCTCATGCTCTACATTCTCTCTCATACTTGTCCTGACATTTTCCAAGTATATATATAGACAAAAATTTACAAGCTTATGACTACTCAAAGATATAAGTGAACTATCTCTGACATAATGTACATATGTGTACACATCTTCCAAATTCTGAATGTGTCCTTCCTTCATGCTTCACAACTTGTTCTCTTCTCAAATCCTTGACTTCATTTCCATGTCAAAACATCAATTGGTGATTGTCCTACACCAACAGCTCCCCCTCAATCATCAATTGAGGTTTTCTCTATCTTCTTTATGCCTGCCATGTCTTTGAATTTCTGTAGCTTTGGTCCATCCAAGCTTTTGGTAAGCATATCAACTATCTGATCTTTTGTTGAAGTATGTATGACTTCAATCTCTTTATCCATCACCTTCTATTGTCAGGATCTTTCTCACGCGCATACAGAGATTACGAACGCAGAAAAACACACAGAAAATAGAGGCAACAAGAGACGAGACTGAACGCAAGATTGGGTGCAATCTCCCCCCATGCACTCTGTTTCGACAGTCCACAGAGTGCATGTATTTATAGGAATTTTGATTACGTCAAAAAGAGTGGTTACAAGAGGGCGGCTTTGAAAAGCAAGCGTGAAACTAAAAGTTGATAACTTTTACAGAAAGCCATTGCTTTCAATAACAGACACTACGGTCTACAATGATCCTTATGCTAATCATTACTTTTTTAACAATAGAACCTTCTACGCAGGTTTATTTACAAGCTAAATAATAATTATTCGGATTATTGATGTCCGCCCTTTCACGCCTTGCACGCTCCTCACGAACCTTCAGCTGCTATATCAGAAACATCAAAAACATATTAATACATTAATAATATAACACTTTAGCAATGCATTTGTTCAATAATATACAACATGCCTCCCAGTTGACAAGCAACTGACCTCAGTTGATAAAATAATTCAACACTCTAACAAATATAATGCAGTGTTCAACATAGTCCATGTTACAATCCAACAATGCATTGGCTATTCTATATTTCAATCCAACAATGCATTGGCTATTCTATATTTCAGTCCAACAATGCATTGGCTATTCTATATTTCAATCCAACAATGCATTGTTCAACATATTCCATAAGGTATAACATGCCCCGCAGTTGAACAAGGAACTCACCTCTGTTGATAAAAGAATAAACATAGATGGCCAGTCACATGTTTCATCACTGAATAAAAATAGGCATGTGCCATGTAAAAAAAATACATGCATGGAAATGTTCATGGAGTTGTTACATTAATGTGTTTTTGTATGATATGCAGAAATTAAGTGGTCATAATGAGGTGTTAATTGTGTTTTATGTATCCATTGACATTCTTCAATAGAGTGATTTTTGTACTTAACCAAATATCGATGATATTGAGTACCTGTGCGTGTAGTAGTGACATCATAATCAATGATTTTCTCAGGAATTAAGATTTCAGATTTGTTGGTGCAAATCAATCACCAATTGAATGGTTGAAGACTAAAGAATGAAGAAAGATTCAGTTCATGAAGCTTGGAAGAAGGATAAATCCAGAGGATGTGAGGAATGTACACATATGTACATTAGTATAGTCATAGTTCACTTAGATATTTGATTAGTCATAGACTTGTACAAATTTATCTATAAATACCTTGAAAATGTCGAGGCGTGATATGAGAGCATATAGAAGAATAGATAGAAATCAAGAAAGATGAAGTTAGATGTCATGAGACATGAGAAAAGTTAGTTGAGTTTTCTCTCATCACTCAACAGTAACTTTCTGAGAAATAGAAGAACTTTGCGCCCGATCTTTTCGTGTCTGCTCCATCTGTGTTTGTTCATTTGTGAAATCCTTTTGAGGATATCTAAGTCCATAGTTAATCAGTCTATGGCTAAAGTTTTAGAGTTTAATTGTAATCAGGTAAGGAGAATTGTCTGTAGGAACATTCATATGTGTTGAGTGTTCACAGTCTCCTAAAACAGGCGTAGATTTTGAGTTTAATCAAACGAGTAGTGCTCAGTGCACAGTGTAAAGTTTTACACATATGATAGCTCAAAATCTAAGTTGAGAGATAAGCTATCTACAGCCAAAAGGATTTGTTCAAACGGGTTCGACATTTGGAGAACCAAAGTTAAGAAGTTAGGGGTGTCAAATCGACCTCTGAGAAGTGCAGTTTTAGACATAACTGACTTGGTAAGTAGATTTCTCAAGATCTACTAAACCTTTTGAAGAACTTTAACTTGGAGGAGGTGCGCAATGTTTAGGTGACACTCCATACAAATTTTCATAGAAAACTTTAAAGGTTTGAATAAGTCAATGAGAAGAAATTGTGCAGCAGACTTTCTGTGTTTCATCTTCTTCACAAAAATTTTCAACTTTTGATAATTTGGAGATTGGACCTCTAATTTGATAAAGGTTTTGACTTACTCTTGGTATAGAGGTGCTCTAATCACAAGAGTAGGTTGTTCTTTTGGAGATTAACACTCTCCATCAAGATTGTTCTTCAATTAAAGGAGGGTCATCAAGAAGTGAAGCAAGTGGTAAAGTTCCTTTAAATGGTTTAAGTAAACTAATATGAAAAGAATTATGAATGGTCCAATGGGATGGAATATCTAATCGAAATGAATTATCATTAATTTTTTCTATAATGTGAAACGGTCCATAATAGCGTGGTGCAAGTTTAATTTTAGGATGCTGCAAAATATTTTTGAGACGTCTTTTAATTATTCGCAACCATACAAAATCATTTTCCTTGAATTATTTGGCTAATCGTTTAGTATTGATAATACGTGTATATCGCTCTTGACTTTTCCTAATGTGCTCGTGAACATCATGAAGTATAGAAACGTGAACTTGAGCAATAGAATCAGCAATCGGAATGTCGGTTTGGGTGAGGGACATGGGAGTGGGAAGCTTTTTACCAAAAACTATTTCAAAAGGTGCACGACCAGTAGTGGTGTGTGAAGTGTTATTGTAAGCAAATTGAAGCAATGGCAACTTTTCATCCCAGTTATTAGGATTATCTAATGAATAACAACGCAATAAATCAAGAATAGTACTATTTGTAGCCTCACTCTGTCCATTACTTTCAGGATGAAATGCAGAGCTAAAATCTATTTTAGAACCAAAATGTTGAAATAAGGCAACCCAAAAATGATTACAAAACCTAACATCACGATCAGATAACATTACTTTAGGAAATCCATGATGTGGAAAAATGCATTTAATGAATAATTTTGCAGCTTGAGGTGCAGTCAAAGTTTTTCTACATGGAATGAAATATGCATATTTACTAAACCTATCAACTATTGTCCAAATCATATTATTATGTGATGAAGTGATAGGAAGACCTGTGATAAAATCCATAGAGATTTGTTCCCATGGTTCATTTGGAATAGGAAGTGGCATTAATAATCCAAATGGTTTACCATGATGACGTTTGACACGCTGACATACAATGCATTGAGAAACATAATGTGCAATGTCTTTTTCCATGTGTGGCCAAAAGAAGAAATCTTTGCAAGCAGAAATGGTGCTTTGTATGCCTCTATGACCCATGTAAGATGGTTCATGCATTTCTTTAATGACAAAATCTTTAAAAGCTTGGGTTATGCACAATCGATGTTGAAAATAGAGAAAACCATTATGAAATGTATAATGTTCATCAGATAAAGATGCAACATTGTTGAAGTCATGCCATGCACGTGAAAAATACAAATCAGATGCATAAGTGGAAACCATTTCTTGAAAAGAATGAATTTGGATGGCAGAAATATTATTCAAAACAACAGAATGCAAAGGAAAACGGCTAAGAGCATCCGCTACAACATTAGCTTTACCAGGGTGATATTGTATCATGGGTTGGAAATTTTGAATGAATGATGCCCATTTAAGATGCCTATCAGAGATTAAGGGCTGATTTAATAAATGTTTAATAGCCTGTTGATCGGTTTGATTAAGACCTCAGAGCCCATAAGATAGTGTTTCCGAATTCGCAAAGCATGCACAACTGCTAACAATTCTTTATCATACGTACTATAATTATGCTCTGAAGGTTTAAGCTTTCTACTCTCAAATGCAATGGGATGGTCATTTTGCATCAGAACAGCACCTATTCCTGAACCACTAGCATCAGTAACAACATGAAAGGGTTGTGAAAAATCAGGTAATTGTAAAACAGGTGCATGTGAAAGTGCATGTTTAAGTTTGTCAAAGGACTGTTGTTGGGTAATTCCCCATGCAAATTTTATTTTCTTTTTCAACAACAAGGTAAGAGGCAATGCTAAATAAGAAAAATATTGAACAAACTTCCTATAGAAACTAGCCAACCCAAGAAAAGAACGAACATCATTGAGTGATTGTGGTGTAGGCCATTCTATGATAACTCTAATCTTTTTTGGATCCACATGCACACCTTCACTTGAAATAATATGTCCTAAATATTCTAGCTTACACTGAAAGAAATAACTCTTTTCAGGATTAGCATAAAATGTGTTCTCTCGTAACAAATGAAAATCTATTTCAAGATGCTTTTCATGTTCACTATCATTCTTACTGTAAATAAGTATGTCATCAAAGAATACAAGAACAAAAGCTTGGTAATCAAGAAAAATATTATTCATCATTCGCGCAAATGTAGGAGGGGCATTAGTAAGTCCAAAGGGCATTACCATAAATTCATAATGGCCATTTTGAGTTCTAATTGCAGTCTTAAAAATATCACGTTGTGTCATACGAATCTGATGGTAACCCGATTTAAGATCAATTTTACTAAAGACACGAGCTCCTCGTAACTTATCTAAGAGATCATCTATTCGAGGAATAGGGTATCTATTCTTGATCGTGATCTTGTTAAGGGCTCTATAATCAATGCACATTCGATAAGTTTTATTCTTCTTCTCTACTAAGAGAAGTGGTGCTCCAAATGGGGAAGAACTAGGCCTTATAAGTCCTTTTTGTAGTAGGTCTTTTACTTGATTTTCTATTTCCTTTTGATGTAGTGGGCCATGTCTATAAGGTGCTTTATGAGGAGGAGAACTACCAGGGACTAAGTCTATGCTATGGTCAAAGGATCCTCGAACTGGTGGTAGTTCAGAGGGATATTCAGACATAAAACAATCCTTATAAGTACTCATGAAAGGTTTATATGCATCTGGAAGTGTATGAGTATAATCATTGATGACATTGACAAAAACAATGCATGAGTTGAATCCTTTCCTAAATGCACGTTTTACTTGAGTGTGACTAATCAATGGAAATGGCTGGAAATCATGCCATGCAGACAAAGTAATGATTTGACCTTTGAAAGCAAACTTAAAGGTATGAGTATGGTAGTCAATACGTGGGTTATAATGGTGACGAAAAGGCATACCTAGTATAACATCATAAGATTGCAAAGGTGCAATTAAAAATGTTCGTGAATCAACATAAGGGCCTATGCTAATCGTAACATCTTGCACTTCTCGTGTTACATTATAACGACTACCTTGAAATGTAGCTTTCACTTTATACAAAGAAGGAAACGTTTGTAATTTAAGCTCTTGTACTAATAAATGTGAAATGAACTCATGTGAACTACCATCGTCATGTAGAATTTTAACTAGTTTGTTATTTATTGTACCCTGCATGCAAAGAAGAGAGTGTAGAGAGATATCGTTACCCAAGGTACTTAAATCCTTCTCCAATGATTCCTCTGTCCAAACAGGAGGAATTTCTTCTTTATTGTTGGTGCAGACCAATCACCAATTGAAGATTTGAAAGACAAAGAATGGAGATAAGAACAATTCTTGAAGCATAGAAGATGGATACATTCAAAGAGTGAAAGACATGTACACATATGTACATTAGTTAAGACATAGGTTACTTATACTTATGATTTTACATAAGCCTGTACATATTTGCCTATAAAACTTTGGAAAAATGTCGGGGCAAAGAGGAGAGACAAGAGGAGACAATAGGAGATCATGAGAATAGTGTATTGAGGAGTTGTAAGAGTTATTTAGTCTCTTAGAAGTGAGTTGAATTCTCTATCCTCACTCAGTTGTAAATCTCTGAGAAATAGAAGAAAAATTGCGCCCAATGTTTCTGTGTTTTCTCCTCGTGTGGTAGATCTTTTGTGAATTCCTTTTGGAGATGTCTAAGTCCATAGTTAATCAATCTATGGCTAGAGTTTGAGAATCTAATTGTGATCAGGCTGAGAGAATTGTGTGTAGGAACATTCATATGTAAAGAATGTTCACAGTCTCCTGAAACATGCGCAAATTTCGAGTTCAATGAAATGGACAATGCTCAGTGCACAGTGTAAAGTTTTACACATGTGATAGCTAAAAATCTAAGTTGAGAGATAAGCTATCTACATCTAAAAGCATTTGACCAAACGGGTTCGACATTGGGAGAACTATAGCTAAGAAGTTGCAGGTGTCAAAGTCGCTACTGCAGAGAAGGTGATTTACACATAGGTAAATTGTTTGTGTGATTTCTCAGAGTATACTGAATCATTTGCAGAGATTTAAGTTAGAGAAGGTGCGCAACCTTAAGGCGAAGCAATCTACAAAGTTTTATAAAAAACTTTACACAAATGATTAGTCAATCAAGGATTAATCTGCAGCAGACTTTTCTCAGAAGTTGAATCCTTCAGAATAGTTAATTTTCTGATAAGTTGGTGAATGTTCTCTAAATTTGGTGGAATCTGAAGTTGTTCTTGATATAGAGGTGGTCTAAATTCAAGGTCAACTTGTTCTTTTGGAGATTAACACTCTCCATCAGTGGTATCAGAGCAGGAAGCATCAGAATCAAGGAAAGGGAGACTCCGACTACTGCAGAAATACAAACTTTACATCTTGAAGGATCAAAAGGACAAAGATTGAAGAAAGCTTGAAGGAAGACACATTGAAGTTGTCAAAAGGATCAGAAGAAGTAATATTCGAAGTCAAGGTACATTTATTCCTCATAAAGCTTAAAGATCTCTTAATACAGGTGAAGGAAGATGGGAGATTCTCTTCAAATAGAGAAGTTGGATAGAGAAAACTATCCTGCATGGTCAATGAGGATGGAAGCTCATCTAATGAGCAAAGATTTGATAGCTTACATTACAGGTGAAGAAGAAAAACCACAATTCAGAGATCCTAGTGTTCCAACTAGGGAAGAATTAACAGATTTGAAGAATTGGATGAAGAAAGATGCTCAAGCTAGGAGTATCATTTATATGGCAATCAATGATTACTTGCTACCTCACATTAGAGGTCTTGAAAGTGCAAGTGATATATGGAATGCCTTGGAAGAGCATTTCCAAAACACCACAAAGTCAAGGAAGGCATCTTTATGGGCAGAATTTACAACTTTCTAGAAGAAGGCCTCTCAATCCATTTCAGACTATGTAACAAGGATGAAAGACATTGCAGATGCATTAGGAGCTGTTGATGAGGATATTGAGGAGGATAAATTGGTAAGGCAAATCCTTACAGGTTTGAGAGGTGATGACAAATGGAAGCCATTCATTTTGTCTACAGAATTATCACTTGATCATTTCACTCCTGATTTAAATCAGTTGCTAGGTCATATGCTAACATTTGAGCAGGATGTTAAAGGAGATGGTGACAAAAGTACAGGTCATGCAATGTACTCAAAGGACAAGAAGAAAGCTAATAAAGGAAAGCAACAATCAGGTGAAGATGAAGGCACAACTAGTCAAGCCAACTTCCTAAGAGGTAGAGGAGGTGGCAAAGGTAGAGGAAGAGGCAGGAACAACAAAGATGGAGCCAAAGCATGCTGGATTTGTGGTAAGACAAATCATTTAGCTAATGATTGTTGGCATAATAATCAAAGTAATGGAGGATACAATCAGAACTATAATTCAAGAGGAAGAGGAGGCAGAAATCAAAGAGGTAATTTTAGAGGCAGAGGTAGTAGGGGTTACTTTGGAAGAAATGCAGGTAGAGGTTTCCAAAGTCAACAGTATAACAATACCTACTACAATTATGCTTCAGATCAAAAGGAAGATTCAACATTGATAATGAATGCAACTTGTGAAAGGCAGAGTGAAGATCAAAGAGTCTTCTACATTGACTCAGGGTGTAGCAATCACCTGAGTGGTAATATAGCCTTGATGACTGATTTGGAAAATAAGGTATCTAATCATGTTGTTCAAACAGGTGACAACACAAAGCACAATGTGAAGTCAATTGGATCAGTGAAGGCCAAGGATGGTAGCACCTTATTGAGTAAGGTCTTGTATGTTCCTACAATTCCTAAGAATTTGATAAGTGTAGGACAAATTGTGGAAAAAGGTTATGAAGTAAGGTTCACTAATGAAGGAGTGTTTGTGGAAGACCCTAGCAATGGGTATAAACAAATTGTTTCAGGGAAGAAAGAAGGAAGATTGTTCACATTGAAGATTCAAGGTAATGTTGGTCATGCCTTGTTCACCTATGGAGGACATAAGATCTCTGAGTTAGATCTTTGGCACAAGAGACTTGGACATTTCAATGAAAGAGGTATTAAAGACATGATTAATAATGGCTCAGTGCTTGGATTGCCTAATGTTGCAGGTCAACATATGACATACATATGTGAGGCATGTCAATTAGGTAAGGCTCATAAGCAACCCTATTCTAAGCATGGGTTTATGTATTCAGAGAAACTTGAATTGGTACACACAGATGTGTGGGGACCATCAAAGGATTTCAGTATCAATGGTTCAAGGTATTATGTGATTTATGTTGATGATGCTACCAGATGGATCACTATTTATGTGATCAAAGATAAGTCAGAAGTATTCAATACTTTCAAACATTATCATATGTATGCAGAGAGAATTACAGCACATAAGTTGAAGAGACTAAGGTCAGATGGAGGGGGAGAGTATTTCTCTAATGAGTTCAGTGATTACTTGTGGAATGCAGGTATAAAAAGAGAGGTTACTTGCAGGTACTCTCCTCAACAAAATGGTGTAGCAGAAAGGAGGAATAGGACTCTTGTTGAGTTTGCAAGGTCCATGATGAAGGAGAAAAATTGCCCAAATTATTTGTGGGCTGAGGCTGTAAATACAGCTACTTATTTGGTCAATAGGCTACCTTTTAAAGCTTTGCAGGGAATGACACCTTATGAGGCATGGTGGGGTAAGAGACCTACACTAGACCATTGCAAAGTATTTGGATGTTTGGCCTATGCATATGTGCCATCACAATTAAGGCACAAATTGGAACCTAAAGCTGAAAAATATGTGTTTATTGGTTATGATGATAAGCAGATGGGATACAGGTTGTGGAATCCATCCACAAAACATTTTATTGTATCAAAAGATGTTACATTTGATGAGCAAGGTACTTGGTATGCAGGTACTATCAATATTAATACAGATGATGAAGAAATTGTGAGCCAAAGGAAAGGTAAATCAAAGGTTCAGATATTTGATGAGCAAGAGAATAATGAAGTGCAGGTTGAAGTGGAAGAAACACCAATATTTGATCCTGAATATGAAGAACGAGAAACCTCAAGAAGTGGAGAACTTAGGAGGTCTATAAGGAACAAATGACAACCTACAAGGTATAGCTATAATACTTCATTTTTGGCTACCAAAGATTATGCTTACATGATTAAAGCAGATGAAGACCCTTCTACATATGAAGAGGCAAAAGGTAAAGAAAATTGGGAGAAAGCTATGCAGGAAGAATATGATGCATTGATGGAGAATCAAACATGGGATTTGGTTCCAAAACCAAATAGTCAGAAGATCATTGGATGTAAGTGGGTTTATAAGACAAAAAGATTTGCAGATGGAAGTGTGTCTAGGTACAAAGCTAGACTTGTTGTTAAAGGGTTTGCTCAGACATATGGTGTTGACTATGATGAGACTTATAGTCCAGTGGCAAAGATGACAACCATCAGGACACTTATAGCAATTGCTGCATGTAAAGGTTGGAAATTGTGTCAATTAGATGTGAAGAATGCTTTTTTGAATGGTTACATTTCAGATGAAGTTTTCATGGAGCAACCTCAAGGATTCAGAGATGGAAGATATCCAGATCATGTGTGTAAGCTCAAGAGAGATTTATATGGCTTGAAGCAGGCCCCAAGGGCATGGAACTATAGACTTGTGAAGTTCCTAAAAGAACTTGGATTTCAAGTATCAAAAGCTGATAGTAGCTTGCTTGTCAAAGCAAGTGATGATGGATTTATTTACATGTGCATATATGTTGATGATATCATACTTACAGGTACAGATGAGAAAGGCATTCAAAGCTTAAAGAAGCAAATGGAGAAAGAGTTCAAAATCAGTGATTTGGGAGACTTGTCATACTTCTTGGGCATGGAGATTTCATACACTCAACATGGAGTGTATGTGACTCAAGAAAGGTATCTGAGGAACTTGTTAATCAAGTTTAAAATGGATGATTGCAGGGTAGCACCTACTCCAATGGAGGTGAATCACAAATTAAGCAGATTTGGAGGTGAAGAGTTCAAGGACATGAAGCAATATCAGAGTTTGGTTGGTAGTCTTATCTATGCTACATTAACTAGACCTGATTTATCATATGCAGTTGGGGTTTTGTCTTAATTTATGCATTGTCCTAGGAAAGAGCATTGGATTGCAGGTCAAAGAGTGTTGAGGTACATTAAGGGTACACTCAAAGAAGGTTTGTATTATGGTTTTACATCAGATACAAATATCAAGATCTATAGTGATGCAGATTGGGCACGTAATCCAGATGATAGAAGGTCAACCTATGGATACATGTGTTATGTGGGAGATAAGCTAATCTCTTGGTGCTCAAAGAAGCAACATACAGTTGCTTTGTCATCTACAGAAGCAGAGTACAAAGGCATGGTTGAAGCTGCAAAAGAAGTGATTTGGCTTAAGACTCTCATGAAGAGTTTTGACACTATACAGAGCATACCTATCATTTATGGTGATAACATGAGTTCATTATATCTAGCTGCTAATCCTGTTTTTCATGCCAGGACCAAACACATTGAGATACAGTATCACGTTCTAAGAGAGAAGGTGATGGATAAGGAGATTGAAGTCATACATACTTCAACAAAAGATCAGATAGCTGATATGCTTACAAAGAGCTTGGATGGACCAAAGTTACAGAGGTTTAAAGACATGGCAGGCATAAAGAAGGTTAGAGAAACCTCAATTGATGATTGAGGGGGAGCTGTTGGTGCAGACCAATCACCAATTGAAGATTTGAAAGACAAAGAATGGAGATAAGAACAATTCTTGAAGCATAGAAGATGGATACATTCAAAGAGTGAAAGACATGTACACATATGTACATTAGTTAAGACATAGGTTACTTATACTTATGATTTGACATAAGCCTGTACATATTTGCCTATAAAACTTTGGAAAAATGTCGGGGCAAAGAGGAGAGACAAGAGGAGACAATAGGAGATCATGAGAATAGTGTATTGAGGAGTTGTTAGAGTTATTAAGTCTCTTAGAAGTGAGTTGAATTCTCTATCCTCACTCAGTTGTAAATCTCTGAGAAATAGAAGAAAATTTGCGCCCGATGTTTCTGTGTTTTCTCCTCGTGTGGTATATCTTTTGTGAATTCCTTTTGGAGATGTCTAAGTCCATAGTTAATCAATCTATGGCTAGAGTTTGAGAATCTAATTGTGATCAGGCTGAGAGAATTGTGTGTAGGAACATTCATATGTAAAGAATGTTCACAGTCTCCTGAAACAGGCGCAAATTTTGAGTTCAATGAAATGGACAATGCTCAGTGCACAGTGTAAAGTTTTACACATGTGATAACTAAAAATCTAAGTTGAGAGATAAGCTATCTACATCTAAAAGCATTTGACCAAACGGGTTCGACATTGGGAGAACTATAGCTAAGAAGTTGCAGGTGTCAAAGTCGCTACTGCAGAGAAGGTGATTTACACATAGGTAAATTGTTTGTGTGATTTCTCAGAGTATACTGAATCATTTGCAGAGATTTAAGTTAGAAAAGGTGCGCAACCTTAAGGCGAAGCAATCTACAAAGTTTTATAAAAAACTTTACACAAATGATTAGTCAATCAAGGATTAATCTGCAGCAGACTTTTCTCAGAAGTTGAATCCTTCAGAATAGTAAATTTTCTGATAAGTTGGTGAATGTTCTCTAAATTTGGTGGAATCTGAAGTTGTTCTTGATATAGAGGTGGTCTAAATTCAAGGTCAACTTGTTCTTTTGGAGATTAACACTCTCCATCATTTATAGACCTCCATGTTATGCAATCGAGCTGTAGCCGGTTTCATATGAAGAGGTTGCAATCTGCACCTTATTTTTGTATGTCCAGGTTTACCACAATTCCAGCAAGTGATTCGTGGTCGCTTCTGTTGGGCATTCACTGCTGAAGTTTGAAGGGTAGGTGGTTTGGTTGGTTGGAGAGATGAAGCAACGGGTGGAGTTGAGTAATTGGATTGTGGAGGACGAGGAAAACTAGGGTAAGATGGGGCATTAAAATTACGCTTCATAGGAAATGAAGGTTTAACAGGAAATGGTCGTGGACGTGGTTGTTGTAGACGGAGTGACTTGGTTATGGACTGGAATTCTTTTTCTGCATCATAAGCAAAAGATATAGCCTCGTTGAGGGTTGTAGGTCGTAGGGTGTGAAGCTTAGCTTGGATTCCCACCTCCAAACCATCTTCGTATTTCTGCTGCAAGATATCTTCTGATACATCTTCAAGCATTCGTACAAGTAGTAAATTTTGCCAGAACCGCTCTGTGTAGGTACTAACCGTATCACCCTCCTTCCATGTAAGGGTCGTCCATGCTCGTCAAACATGCAAATGGTATTGAGGAGGAAGAAATGAATCCTTCACGTTTTCTTGAAAAGCCTTCCAAGTTGTTGGACGCTCCGTACTGTGCCGCAGGACTTTCCACCAGAGTTGTGCTTTACCTACTAAATAGTTAGTGGCAAATTTAACTTTTTCACTTTCAGCATACATTTCATTGGTATAAAAATCATCAAACTGCGACAACCAAGAAAGTACTAAAGGCCCATCCTTTCGGCCATCAAATCGTAGAAACTGGTAGTTTCTGTTACCAATCTTTGAATGAGTAACATCAGATTGGGCAGACACGATAGCTTTTACTACTCTCGTAAGGTTGTCTTCCTCAGCTTGCATCTTTTGGAGGATTTCATCACGTTGTCAGATCTCGTTCTGAGCTCCTTGAAGCTCATGCCGCAAGAGCTCTAGTTGTTGTTCAAGTGTTGCCACAAGTAGAAGTGAATTACTGTAATCCTCCATGGTGCTCTTGGACCCTTGCTCTCAACCTTGGTGTATTGAACCTTCTTGTTTGCAACCTTGGTGTCTCGATCCCGTGTTCTCAACCTTGCTTGGTATCTTGAACACTCAATCAAGTGCCACCCAAGGATTTTGAAGGAGTTCACACTTCCAAGCTAGCTCATTGGAAAGTTCGTTCCGAGAGCTTTCCAACGGTATATTACACGCTTCAATCCGACCTACGGATTGAGAGATACACTTGATTCTTTCTTGGGTCTAATCTTGAAATCGACGCGCACGCCTTCCACAAGTAATAAAGAGAGAGAACTTGAGTACAACTCCAAGAGATGGTGGAGTGGTCAAAGTACTTCCCTTGAAAGTAGGAGGTTGTGGGTTCAAATCCTCCTACCTTAGGGACTCTAAACCTCTCTATTACCACTCAAAAATTAAAATTGCCTCGCGTGTAGCCAACAGCTGCCAACGGTCGCCAAGGGAGCCTTGGTTGCCAATGTATTGCCTAAGTTATTGCCTTAGTCGACGCCTTAGTCGATGCCTTAGAGTAAGCCGAAGGAGTAAACGTAGGTGAAAACGTAGGTTCTGGTTCTGGAACAGAAACAGAAACAGAAACAGAAACTGAAACCGAAGACGAAGACAGAAATCGAAACCGAAACCGAAGACGGAGATGGAGATGGAGATGGAGATGGAATCGGAATTCAGAATCGTGAACAGAGAACAGAACCCTCTGTATTGACGCGTGCAGAGCTCTGATACCACTGTTGTCAGGATCTTGCTCACGCGCATACAGAGATTACGGACGCAGAAAAACACATAGAAAATAGAGGCAACAAGAGACGAGACCGAACGCAAGATTGGGTGCAATCTCCCCCCATGCACTCTGTTTCGACAGTCCACAGAGTGCATGTATTTATAGGAATTTTGATTACGTCGAAAAGAGTGGTTACAAGAGGGCGGCTTTGAAAAGCAAGCGTGAAACTAAAAGTTGATAACTTTTACAGAAAGCCATTGCTTTCAATAACAGACACTACAGTCTACAATGATCCTTATGCTAATCATTACTTTTTTAACAATAGAACCTTCTACGCAGGTTTATTTACAAGCTAAATAAAATTATTCGGATTGTTGATGTCTGCCCTTTCACGCCTTGCACGCTCCTCACGAACCTTCAGCTGCTATATCAGAAACATCAAAGACATATTAATACATTAATAATATAACACTTTAGCAATGCATTTGTTCAATAATATACAACACCTTCTCTCTTAGAAAGTGATACTAAATCTCGATGTGTTTAGTCCTTGCATGAAACACAGGATTAGCAGCTAAATACAATGAACTCATGTTATCTCCATAAATGATAGGTGTACTCTGTATGGTTTCAAAACTCTTCATGAGAGTCTTAAGCCATATCACTTCCTTTGCAGCTTCAACCATACCTTTGTACTCAGCTTTTGTAGATGATAAAGCAACTGTGTGTTGCTTCTTTGAACACCAAGAGATTAACTTATCTCCCACATAACACAAGTATCCATATGTTGATCTCCTATCATCAGGATTACCTGCCCAATCTGCATCACTATATATTTTGATGTTCGTATCTGATGTAAAACCATAATACAAACCCTCTTTGAGTGTACCCTTAATGTACCTCAACACTCTTTGACCTGCAATCCAATGTTCTTTCCTAGGACAATGCATGAATTGAGACAAAACTCCAACTGCATATGATAAATCAGGCCTAGTTAATGTAGCATAGATAAGACTACCAACCAAACACTGATATAGCTTCATATCCTTGAATTCTTCTCCACCATATTTGCTTAATTTTTGATTCACCTCCATTGGAGTAGGTGCTACCCTGCAATCATTCATTTTAAACTTGATTAACAAGTTTCTCAAATACCTTTCTTGAGTCACATACACTCCATGTTGAGTGTATGAAATCTCCATGCCCAAGAAATATGACAAGTCTCCCAAATCACTGATTTTGAACTCTTTCTCCATTTGCTTCTTTAGGCTTTGAATGCCTTTCTCATCTGTACCTGTAAGAATTATATCATCAACATATATGCACATATAAATGAACCCATCATCACTTGCTTTAATAAGCAAGCTACTATCTGCCTTAGATACTTGAAATCCAAGTTCTTTCAAGAACTTCACAAGTCTATAATTCCATGCCCCTGGGGCCTGCTTCAAACCATACAAAGCTCTCTTGAGCTTACATACATGATCTGGATACCTTCTATCTCTGAATCCTTGAGGTTGCTCCATAAAAACATCATCTGAAATGTAACCATTTAAAAAAGCATTCTTCACATCTAATTGACATAATTTCCAACCTTTACATGCAGCAATAGCTATGAGTGTCCTGATGGTTGTCATCTTTGCCACAGGACTATAGGTCTCATCATAATCAATACCATATGTTTGAGCAAACCCTTTCACAACAAGTCTAGCTTTATATCTAGACACACTTCCATCTGCATATCTCTTTGTTTTGTAAACCCACTTGCATCCAATGATCTTCTGACTATTTGGTTTAGGAACCAAATCCCATGTTTGATTCTCCATTAATGCATCATATTCTTCCTGCATAGCTTTCTCCCAATTTTCCTTACCTTTTGCCTCTTCAAATGTGGAAGGGTCTTCATCTGCCTTTATCATGTAAGCATAATCTTTGGTAGCCAAAAAAGAAGTATCATAGCTATACCTTGTAGGTTGCCACTTGTGTCTTGATGACCTTCTAAGTTCTCCACTCCTTGAGGTTTCTGGTTCTTCACACTCAGGATCAAATCTTGGCATTTCTTCAACTTCAACCTGCACTTCATTATTCTCCTCTTCATCAAATATCTGAACTTTTGAGTTACCCTTCTTTTGACTCACAACTTCTTCATCACTTGTATTAATATTGATTGTACCTACATACCAAGTACCTTGATCATCAAATGTAACATCCTTAGACACAATGAATTGCTTTGTGGATGGACTCCACAATCTATAACCCATCTGCTTGTCATCATAACCAATGAATACATACTTTTCAGCTTTAGGTTCTAACTTGTGTCTTAATTGTGATGGCACATATGCATATGCCAAACATCCAAATACTTTGCAATGATCCAAGGTAGGCCTCTTACCCCACCATGCTTCATATGGTGTCATACCCTGCAAAGCTTTACATGGTAGCCTATTGACCAAATAAGTAGTTGTATTTATAGCCTCAGCCCACAAATAATTTGGGCAATTTTTCTCCTTCAACATTGACCTTGCAAACTCAACAAGAGTTCTATTTCTTCTCTTTGCTACACCGTTTTGTCGAGGAGAGTACTTGCAAGTGATTTCCCTTTTTATACCTGCATTCCACAAGTAATCACTGAACTCATTAGAGAAATACTCTCCCCCTCCATCTGACCTTAGTCTCTTCAATTTATGACCTATAATCCTTTCTGCATACACATGATAATGTTTGAATGTATTGAATACTTCTTAATTATCTTTGATCACATAGATAGTGATCCATCTGATAGCATCATCAACATAAATCACATAGTACCTTGAACCATTGATACTGAAATCCTTTGATGGTCCCTACACATCTGTGTGTACCAACTCAAGCTTCTCTGAATACATGAAACCATGCTTGGAGTAAGATTGCTTATGAGCCTTACCTAATTGACATGCCTCACATCTGTATGTCATATGTTGACCTGCAACATTAGGCAATCCAAGCACTGAACCATTGTTAATCATATCTTTGATACCTCTTTCATTGAAGTGTCCAAGCCTCTTGTGCCAAAGATCTAACTCAGAGATCCTATGTCCTCCATAAGTGAACAAGGCATGACCAACATTACCTTGAATCTTCAATGTGAACAACCTTCCTTCTTTTTTCCCTGAAACAATTTGTTTATACCCATTGCTAGGGTCTTCCACAAACACTCCTTCATTAGTGAATCTAACTTCATAACCTTTTTCAACAATTTGTCCTACACTTATCAGATTCTTAGGAATTGTAGGAACATATAAGACCTTACTCAAGAGAGTACTTCCATCCTTGGCCTTCACTGATCCAATTGACTTCACATTATGCTTTGTATTGTCACCTGTTTGAACAACATGATTAGATACCTTATTTTCCAAATCAGTCATCAATGCTATGTTACCACTTAGGTGATTGCTACACCTTGAGTCAATGTAGAAGACTCTTTGGTCTTCACTTTGCCTTTCACAAGTTGCATTCATTATCAATGTTGAAACCTCCTTCTGATCTGAAGCATAATTGTAGTAGGTATTATTGTATTGTTGAATTTGGAATCCTCTACCTGCATTTCTTCCAAAGTAACCCCTACTACCTCTTCCTCTAAAGTTATCTCTTTGATTTCTGCCACCTCTTCCTCTTGAATTAAAGTTTTGATTATATCCACCATTACTCAGCCAACAATCATTAGCTAAGTGATTTTTCTTACCACAAATCCAACAAGCTTTGACTCCATCTTTATTATTCCTGCCTCTTCCTCTACCTTTGCCACCTCCTCTTCCTCTTAGGAAGTTGGCTTGACTAGTTGTGCCTTCATCTTCATTTGCTTGTTGTTTTCCTTTGCTATTTTTCTTCTTATCATTTGAGTACATTGCATGACCTCTACTCTTGTCACCCTCACCTTTGACATCCTGCTCAAAGGTTAACATATGTCCTAGCAACTGATTTAAATCAAGAGTAAAATGATCAAGTGATAATTCAGTAGATAGAATGAATGGCTTCCATTTGTCATCACCTCTCAAACCTGTGAGGATTTGCCTTACCAATTTTTCCTCCTCAATGTCTTCATCAACAACTCCTAATGCATCTGCAATGTCCTTCATTCTGGTTACATAATCTGAGATGGATTGAGAGGCCTTCTTCTTGAATGTAGTAAATTCTGCCCACAAGGATGCCTTCCTAGACTTTGTGGTATTTTGGAAATGCTCCTCCAAAGCATTCCATATATCACTTGCACTTTCAAGACCTCTAATGTGAGGTAGCAAGTAATCATTGACTGCCATATAGATAATGCTCCTAGCTTGAGCATCTCTCTTCATCCAATTCTTCAAATCTGATAATTCCTCCCTAGTTGGGACACTAGGATCTCTGAATTGAGGCTTTTCTTCTTCACCTGTAATATAACCTATCAAGTCTTTGCTCATTAGATGAGCTTCCATCCTCATTGACCATGCTGGATAGTTCTCTCTATTCAGTTTCTCTATCTGAAGAGAATCTCCCATCTTTTCTTCACTTGTATAATGAATTCTTCAATCTTTATAAAGTATAAGGTTACCTTTACTTCGAATGACACTCCTTTTGTCTTCCTTGGTGTCGTATGACCTCCTTCTCAAGCTTTGTGCTCAAGCTTTCACCTTTTGAACCTTCAGATGTTGAATTTTGTATGTCTGCAGCAGTCGGAGTCTTCCTTTTCTCAATTTTGATACTTCTTGCTCTGATACCACTGATGGAGAGTGTTAATCTCCAAAAGAACAAGCTATCCTTGATGTTAGAACACCTCTATATCAAGAATAACTTTAAACTCCAACCAATTTTAAAAGACAAGCACCAAATTATCAAGAAATTAACTAACTGTGAGAAAAGTCATTTCGCTGAAAAGTTTGCTGCATCTTAATCACTCATTGACTAATCATTCCTTTAACATTTTTTATAAAACTTTGTAGAATGTTTCATCTAGAGATTGCGCATCTTCTCCAAGTTAAAACACTTCAAAAGCTTGAGTAGATTATGAGAAATGATTCAAACAATCTACCTATGTCTGAAACTGTCTCTCTGTATAGTCGACTTTGACACCTGCAACTTCTAAGACATGGTTCTCCAAAATTAGAACCCGTTTAAGCAAATGCTTTTAGCCATAGATGGCTTACCTCTCAACTTAGATTTTGAGTCCTCACTCATGCAAAACTGTAATCTGCATAGTGAGAAATGATCAAATCATTGACCATCGAAAATGCACCTGTTTCAGGAAACTGTGAACACTCTTTTACATATGAATGTTCCTACTCATAATTCTCACAGCCTGTTTACAATTAGGCTCTCAAACTTTAACCATAGACTCATTAACTATAGACTTAGACATCAACAAACGGATTCTTGAAATGATCAAGCACAGAAGGAGAATGCACAGAAACAACGGGTG
>CM035411.1:174833262-174855762 GCA_020310875.1 Ceratopteris richardii
CTTGCTGCATGACGGTTTGACTAACCCTAGTTGGCAGGATGGTATTAACAGTGAAGCCATTCTAAACCCGAGGGGGTCTTATGCTACTGCTCTACAGAGTCATCAAGGGGTTTGTTCTATGTTTGAGAATCGGTCTTTTATTGTTAACCCTTTCCCCCTTGTAGATGTTAAAGGAAAATAGGAAATCATTGATTATGTGAGTAAAGTAGGTACTTTGGATGGTGAAGTAGAGGCCAACACAATCAATCTTGATTCTCATTTTGAGGATAATGAAGACAACACTCTAGTGATTGATAGAGACTCTTTAAATAACTGGCATAATATGTTATATGAGAAAGCTCTGATTGGGCTATGTCATGGTCCTAGGCCGGCTCAAGAAGTTTTAAGAGCTTGGATTAAGAACAACTATAGCAATAGGGGGATGATTGTTAAACATTTGCATCTTTCTTTGTTTAAATGGTATCCTAGTTTTAATCCTAGAGGAGGTAAACCCACAAAAGTTTCTATTTGGGTGGAGCTACCTGACCTACCTCTAGAAATTTACCCTTGGGTTGAGCAAATAGGTAAACTGATTGGTAAGGGGCTGGGTCAAAAATCTAGAAATGGATTCAATCCCAAATGGGATCCTTAGATACTTGTTGAAGTAGATATCTCCAAAGAACTCAAGACTGTCATTACCTTGAAGGACTCTGAAGGCTTTAAGCTCCATGAGCAAAAGGTAAGTTATAAAAACATTCCCAATGCCTATTTCAATTGTTTTAAACAAGGGCATCTTATAATAGATTGTCCCTTGCTTGCTAATAAAAAAGATTACAACACTGATAATGGTAATCTGAAAGATCTGAACATGTAACAAGAACATAATCAACAAAAGAAAACTAGCTTCAAAGCCAAAATAAAAAATCTTCTAATAATTGGAATAACAAGTATGATGTTCTTTTAGAAAATGTGTCTAATCCCTTTGATTTTTTGGACACGAATGTTGAAGGTAAGTCTCTAGGTACTTCACCCCAACAAGAACCAGCTAATGATGTGAATGTTTCAAAACCTTCTCCTCAGGACATGGAAGGAGAGTGGACCTTTATGGGCAACAACAAAAGTCAGATGGAAAATCAAGGTGCTAGTAATTTCTCCTCTCATTCTTCTTGTTGTGATGATGTTTCAGCCAAGGAAAGACAAGACCTTAATGAATTTTCTGAACAGTTAGAACAATAAGATAACTTAAAAATTCAAAAGATTCAAGAAGATAATATTGAGGATGTAGAAATGCAGGGTATTGTTGTTTCTCGAGAAGATATAAAATCTAAAGCTAAGAGAAAAGAAGCTGTTAGAGTTTCGGGGTCAATTAGTAAACCCCTTAAGAATAGTAGAGAATAACTTGTGTGGCTGGGTCCTTTTCTCCCTTTGTTTTTTTCTCATGGATTTGATCAATATCATTTCTCTCAACATTAAAGGTATTACTGATCCTGTGAGGAGCAAAGTTCTAAAAAACTGGATGAAGGATTGCTCTCTTATGCCTAATTTCATTTGTCTTCAAGAGTAAAAGATTGGTGGTTTTGATCTCCTTTCAACCTGTAGATTTCTTCTAGTAAACACAAGTGGTTTACTACCAAACATAACAACAGAATGGGTGGTGGTAATATAGGTATAGTCTCTAATCTCTCTCATTGCATTGAGGAAGTTCTATATAGTCCTTCTAATCAATTGATTGGTCTCACATGTAAGGAACTATGTACCTAAGTACCGACTTAGGGACTTGTGGAGAAAGAGACTATACCTCGATCCCCCTCAAGTGCATATAGTTGGGACTCACGCTTTAATTATCAATCCAAGGAGTATCAAAACCTAGCCGAGTGTATGAAGACATGCATTCAAATGATGGTCAATGCAAATGAACTCTCACAAGTGCAAACAAGCATAAATCTATTCCAAACAAGTTTCAGAGATTGGGTATGGTGTCGCGACACTTGGAGTAGCAACCAATAGTAAATCGAGCTTTTCTCTCAGCTTCAAACTCCGAATATGGTGAATAATGAATTTCTTTCGAAGCTTTCGAGAAGACGGATCCAATAGGTGGTCTTTTCACTTGATTTTTACGCTTTTGCTTCAAGTTATGAGAAAAATGCTGAGTCGCGGGATTGATCTTCCTACACTTCAGCACTTCCTACACCACACACACCTTACTAATAGTAAACCAACATTTCCATGGATAGACAACACTTCTAAGCACTCTTTCCAAGCATCACACATGCATGCAAGCTCACAAGGAAGAAGATACAGAGAGGAAAACACACAAATTCGAAAATTCAGTGCTCTTGATTCTCACAATGGCAAAAAGTCCCTACAAAATGTCTTTGAAGTGCAACTGCTCATCTAGATCCTTTTGTGTGATCTTCTTTATATATTGTCGTGTTTTCTCTTTCAAGAGCCCATATGGAATATTGAAAAGCTTCATTAGTGTATCCAAGTCTTTTCCTTTAATTTTGGCTTCTTTCATGACTTTGACAACTTCATTTTCAAAATTTCTTGTCAATCGGGACACCAATAGTGCTCATTCCTTCTGACCTATTTTTGTAGTATATGGCATGGGATGATCATCACATGGTTCCGCCATCTGCTCTTTTATTGGAGAATGGTAGATCGGGGGAGATAGAGGACATACCTCTACCTCGTCAGTAGGATTCTCTAGTTGTGGCTCTATTGGTGTCCCGATGTTTGCTTTTTGTTCTACTTGAGCTTCCAATTGTACAATATGCTCAGTATTTTCTTTAACTTCGTGAAGGGCAGTCTAGAGCGTGTCTTTAGCGGTAAGAAGCTCATTGCCGATTTCCGCTATTTGGTCCGCATTTTCATTATAAATTACCAAGAGTTTTGCTTTAGTAGCTTTGAGTTGTTTCCTAAGCTCATTTGTGTCTTGTATGTACTTTTGTTCTCATTCTTCTTTTAAGCTTTGCTCTTGTTTCAGCAGATTTGCATATTTTGCAACTTGATCATTCAATTCCTTCTGGTCAGTTGCTATTGTCTATTGTTTTTCTATTGGTTGGTCATAGAGCAGTGCATTCATCAGTTCTTTATTCCTATTGCATAGATTATCGTTTTCCTCCATATATACTTTAAGCTGCATTTCTAACAAATTGCTTCTAGCCTTCATTCTCTCTTTGTCCACTTCACTCGCTTCATGTTGTTTTTGTAGCCCCATCAGTTGTTCCTGGAGCTTGTGATTTTGCTCCATTAATGTAGTGCATTGTCCTTTGACTTCTATTATTTTCGACTCTTTAGCTGAAACCACTTGTTGAACTTGTATCAACTGCAAAGACAACTGTTCACTTATCACTTGAAATTGATTCTTTTTCTCTCATGGCTTTGTCATAATCTGTGTCTATTTCCATCATTTGCTGCTGCATGTCCATGGTCGTTTGTATCATTTTCTTGACTATTGGTTTTAGTTGAGTAACATCGACATTTAACCATGTTGTTGGGATGCTAGGTTCTTCCCCTGTGGTAACATCTTTTCCTTGTGCCATGTGCAATGTTGTGTCGTGGGGCTGCCGAATATGAAGTTGTATCTTTGGCTCAGCCTCCTTATCTACTGTCTTACCTTGGGGTGTGTCATCAGGGATCTCAATCACAATTTGTTCCATATTTTGTTGTAAACACCTTTCTTTTTCTACGTATGTTTGTATTTCTTCTTTCATGGGTGGCACCGCATCTTTATCTCTGATTGAAGCTTCCTTTATGTGGATTTGTGACTTTTCGTTCAATTGAAAGAGGTGTGTTTGTTTAGTGGATGCTTCCTGGTTCTGTATATGTGATTGTTGATTGTCGGGTGTGACTTCAACCTAGTTTATCTCGGTCCATTCCTTATTATTTGTTTCTATTCTTAAGTCAGTGTCCAAGGTATCCTTCTTAGGGCTAGATTCCTCAGTAGAACTTGAATACTCCAATCCCAATTCTTTATACCTGGCGGCTAATTTTGTAGTATGTTCTTTGTCCTTTTGGTGTTGTCCTCCTCTTACCTATCTATATTGATGTACTTGGACATTGAGGTTTGTTAGTGCATGACAATCACCAATTGAAGATTTGAAGGACAAAGGATAGATATGAGAGCAAGATTTGAAGCAAAGAAGGTGGATACATTCACAGAGTGAAGGACATGTACACATATATACATTAATGAAGACATAGGTCACTTAGATCTTTGATTAGTCATAAGCTTGTACATATTTGCCTATAAATATCTTTGAAAAATGTCGGGGCAAAGAGAGTGAGACATGAGAAGACAATAGGAGATCATAAGAATGGTTGTAAGTGTCATCAGATACATGAGAAGTAAGTTAAAATGTTTATACTCACTCATCTTGAAAACTTCTGAGAAATAGAAGAATTTTGTGCCCGATCTTTTCGTGTCTGCTCCATCTGTGTTTGTTCATTTGTGAAATCCTTTTGAGGATATCTAAGTCCATAGTTAATCAGTCTATGGCTAAAGTTTTAGAGTTTAATTGTAATCAGGGAAGGAGAATTGTCTGTAGGAACATTCATATGTGTTGAGTGTTCAAAGTCTCCTAAAACAGGCGCAGATTTCGAGTTTAATCAAACGAGTAGTGCTCAGTGCACAGTGTAAAGTTTTACACACATGATAGCTCAAAATCTAAGTTGAGAGATAAGCTATCTACAGCCAAAAGGATTTGGTCAAACGGGTTCGACATTTGGAGAACCAAAGTTAAGAAGTTAGGGGTGTCAAATCGACCTCTGAGAAGTGCAGTTTTAGACATAACTGACTTGGTAAGTAGATTTCTCAAGATCTACTAAACCTTTTGAAGAACTTTAACTTGGAGGAGGTGCGCAATCTTTAGGCGACACTCCATACAAATTTTCATAGAAAACTTTAAAGATTTGATAAGTCAATGAGAAGAAATTGTGCAGCAGACTTTCTGTGTTTCATCTTCTTCACAGAAATTTTCAACTTTTGATAATTTGGAGATTGGACCTCTAATTTGATAAAGGTTTTGACTTACTCTTGGTATAGAGGTGCTCTAATCACAAGAGTAGGTTGTTCTTTTGGAGATTAACACTCTCCATCAGTGGTATCAGAGCAGGAGACATCAAAATCAAGAAAAGGAGGATCCCGACTGCTACAGATTCAAGAATTTCAACAATTGAAGAGCTAGAAGGTGAAAGTTTGAAGGCAAAGCTTGAGGAGGAGACCATACAACATCAAGAAGGACAAAAGGAGTCTAATTCGAAGTAAAGGTACATATATTGTTCATAAAGGTTGAAGTTTTCAATACACAGGAGGACACAAGATGGGAGATTCTCTTCAGATAGAGAAATTGGATAGGGAAAACTATCCTGCATGGTCAATGAGGATGGAAGCTCATCTTATGAGCAAAGATTTAATAGCCTACATCACAGGTGAAGAAGAGAAGCCAGTTTTCAGAGATCCTAGTGTTCCAACTAGGGAAAAGTTAGCATATTTAAAGAATTGGATGAAAAGAGATGCTCAGGCTAGGAGCATTATATATATGGCAGTCAATGATTACTTGTTACCTCATATTCGAGGTCTTGAAAGTGCAACTGATATCTGGAATGCTTTGGAGGAGCATTTCCAGAATACTACAAAGTCAAGAAAGGCATCCTTATGGGCAGAGTTTACAACCTTCAAGAAGAAGGCCTCTCAATCCATTTCAGACTATGTGACAAGAATGAAAGATATTGCAGATGCATTAGGAGCTGTTGATGAAGACATTGAGGAGGATAAATTGGTAAGGCAAATTCTTACAGGTTTAAGAGGTGATGACAAATGGAAGCCATTCATTTTGTCTACAGAATTATCACTTGATCATTTCACTCCTGATTTAAATTAGTTGCTAGGTCATATGCTAACATTTGAGCAGGATGTTAAAGGAGATGGTGACAAGAGTGCAGGTCATGCAATGTACTCAAAGGACAAGAAGAAGAATAGCAAAGGAAAGCAACAAGCAGGTGAAGATGAAGGTACAACTAGTCAAGCCAACTTCCTAAGAGGAAGAGGAGGTGGCAAAGGTAGAGGAAGAGGCAGGAATAACAAAGATGGAGGCAATGCTTGCTGGATTTGTGGTAAGACAAATCACTTAGCTAATGATTGTTGGCATAATACTCAGAATAATAATGGATACAGTCAAAACTATAATGCAAGAGGAAGAGGAGGCAGAAATCAAAGAGGTAATTTCAGAGGCAGAGGTGGTAGGAGTTACTTTGGAAGAAATGCAGGTAGAGGATTCCAAAGTCAACAATACAACAACACATACTACAATTATGCTTCAGATCAAAAGAAAGATTCAACATTAATAATGAATGCTACTTGTGAAAGTTAGAGTGAAGATCAGAGAGTCTTCTACATTGACTCAGGGTGTAGCAACCACCTGAGTGGTAATATATCTTTGATGACTGATTTGGAGAATAAGGTGTTTAATCATGTTGTTCAAACAGGTGACAACACAAAGCACAATGTGAAGTCAATTGGATCAGTGAAGGCTAAGGATGGTAGTACCTTATTGAGTGAGGTCTTGTATGTTCCTACAATTCCTAAGAATTTGATAAGTGTAGGACAAATTGTTGAAAAGGGATATGAAGTAAGGTTCACTAATGATGGAGTATATGTGGAAGACCCTAGTCAAGGGTATAAACAGATTGTTTCAGGGAAGAAAGAAGGAAGGTTATTTACTTTGAAGATTCAAGGCAATATTGGTCATGCTATGTTCACATATGGAGGACATAAGATCTCTGAATTAGATCTTTGGCACAAGAGGCTTGGACATTTCAATGAAAGAGGTATTAAAGATATGATTAACAATGGTTCAGTGCTTGGATTGCCTAATGTTGCAGGTCAACATATGACATACAGATGTGAGGCATGTCAATTAGGTAAGGCTCATAAGAATTCTTACTCCAAGCATGGTTTATGTACTCAGAGAAGCTTGAATTGGTACACACAGATGTGTGGGGACCATCAAAGGATTTCAGTATAAATGGGTCAAGGTATTATGTGATTTATGTTGATGATGCTACTAGATGGATCACTATTTATGTGATCAAAGATAAGTCAGAAGTGTTTACATTTAAACACTATCATGCATATGCAGAAAGAATTACAGGACACAAGTTGAAAAGACTAAGGTCAGATGGAGGGGAAGAGTATTTCTCTAATGAGTTCAGTGATTATTTGTGGAATGCAGGTATAAAAAGGGAAGTTACTTGCAGGTACTCTCCTCAACAAAATGGTGTAGCAGAAAGGAGAAATAGAACACTAGTTGAGTTTGCAAGATCTATGATGAAGGAGAAAAATTGCCCTAATTATTTGTGGGTTGAGGCTGTAAATACAGCTACTTATTTGGTCAATAGGTTACCATGTAAAGCCTTGCAGGGTATGACACCATATGAGGCTTGGTGGGGTAAGAGACCTACCTTGGATCATTGCAGAGTTTTTGGATGTGTGGCATATGCATATGTGCCATCACAATTAAGGCACAAGTTGGAGCCTAAAGCTGAAAAATATGTTTTCATTGGTTATGATGATAAGCAGATGGGTTATAGATTGTGGAATCCATCTACAAAACAATTCATGGTTTCTAAAGATGTTACATTTGATGAGCAAAGTACTTGGTATGCAGGTACAATCAATATCAATACAGGTGATGAAGAAGAAGTGAGCCAAAGGAAAGGTAAATCAAAGGTTCAGATATTTGATGAACAAGAGAATAATGAAGTGCAGGTTGAAGTGGAAGAAACACCAAGATTTGATCCTGAATATGAAGAACCAGAAACCTCAAGAAGTGGAGAGCTTAGGAGGTCTACAAGGAACAAATGGCAACCTACAAGGTATAGCTATGATACTTCATTTTTGGCCACAAAAGATTATGCTTATATGATGAATACAGATGAAGACCCTTCTACATATGAAGAGGCAAGAGGTAAGGAAAAATGGGAGAAAGCTATGCAGGAAGAATTTGATGCACTATTGGAGAATCAAACATGGGATTTGGTTCCAAAACCAAATAGTTAGAAAATAATTGGATGCAAGTGGGTTTACAAGACCAAGAGGTTTGCAGATGGAAGTGTGTCTAGATACAAAGCTAGACTTGTTGTCAAAGGGTTTGCTCAGACTTATGGTGTTGACTATGATGAGACTTATAGTCCTGTGGCAAAGATGACAACCATCAGGACACTTATAGCTATTGCTGCATGTAAAGGTTGGAAGTTATGTCAACTTGATGTGAAAAATGCTTTTTTGAATGGTTATATTTCAGATGATGTATTCATGGAGCAACCTCAAGGATTCAGAGATAAAAGGTATCCAGATCATGTGTGCAAGCTCAAGAGAGCTTTGTATGGCTTGAAGCACGCCCCAAGGGCATGGAACTATAGACTTGTAAAGTTCTTGAAAGAACTTGGATTTCAGGTGTCTAAAGCAGATAGTAGCTTGCTTGTCAAAGCAAGTGATAATGGTTTCATATACATGTGCATATATGTTGATGATATAATCCTTACAGGTACAGATGAAGAAGGAATACAAAGACTAAAGAAGCAGATGGAAAAGGAGTTCAAAATAAGTGACTTGGGAGACTTGTCATACTTCTTGGGCATGGAGATTACATATACTCAACATGGAGTATTTGTGACCCAAGAAAGGTATTTGAAGAACTTGTTAATCAAGTTTAAAATGGATGATTGCAGGGTAGCACCTACACCAATGGAAGTGAATCATAAACTGAGTAAGTTTGGAGGTGAAGAATTCAAGGACATGAGACAATATCAGAGTTTGGTTGGTAGTCTTATCTATGCTACTTTAACTAGACCTGATTTATCATATGCAGTAGGGGTTTTGTCTCGATTCATGCATTGCCTAAGGAAAGTACATTGGATTGCAGGTCAAAGAGTGTTGAGGTATATTAAGGGTACACTCAGTGAAGGTTTGTATTATGGGTTTACATCAGATACAAACATTAAGATCTATAGTGATGCAGATTGGGCAGGTAATCCAGATGATAGAAGATCTACTTTTGGATACATGTGTTATGTGGGAGATAAACTTATCTCATGGTGTTCCAAGAAGCAACATACAGTTGCTTTGTCCTCTACAGAAGCAGAGTATAAAGGCATGGTTGAAGCTACAAAGGAAGTGATTTGGCTCAAGACCTTGATGAAGAGTTTTGATATTGTGCATGGGATACCAATTATATATGGAGATAACATGAGTTCATTGTATTTAGCTGTTAATCCTGTTTTTCATGCCAGGACCAAACACATTGAGATACAATACCATTTCCTAAGAGAGAAGGTGATGGATAAGGAGATTGAAGTCATACATACTTCAACTAAAGATCAGATAGTTGATATGCTTACAAAGAGTTTGGATGGACCAAAGCTACAGAAGTTTAAAGACATGGCAGGTATAAAGAAGAAAGGAGAAACCTCAATTGATGATTGAGGGGGAGCTGTTAGTGCATGACAATCACCAATTGAAGATTTGAAGGACAAAGGATAGATATGAGAGCAAGATTTGAAGCAAAGAAGGTGGATACATTCACAGAGTGAAGGACATGTACACATATGTACATTAATGAAGACATAGGTCACTTAGATCTTTGATTAGTCATAAGCTTGTACATATTTGCCTATAAATATCTTTGAAAAATGTCGGGGCAAAGAGAGTGAGACATGAGAAGACAATAGGAGATCATAAGAATGGTTGTAAGTGTCATCAGACACATGAGAAGTAAGTTAAAATGTTTATACTCACTCATCTTGAAAACTTCTGAGAAATAGAAGAATTTTGCGCCCGATCTTTTCGTGTCTGCTCCATCTGTGTTTGTTCATTCGTGAAATCCTTTTGAGGATATCTAAGTCCATAGTTAATCAGTCTATGGCTAAAGTTTTAGAGTTTAATTGTAATCAGGTAAGGAGAATTGTCTGTAGGAACATTCATATGTGTTGAGTGTTCAAAGTCTCCTAAAACAGGCTCAGATTTTGAGTTTAATCAAACGAGTAGTGCTCAGTGCACAGTGTAAAGTTTTACACATATGATAGCTCAAAATCTAAGTTGAGAGATAAGCTATCTACAGCCAAAAGGATTTGGTCAAAGGGGTTCGACATTTGGAGAACCAAAGTTAAGAAGTTAGGGGTGTCAAATCGACCTCTGAGAAGTGCAGTTTTAGACATAACTGACTTGGTAAGTAGATTTCTCAAGATCTACGAAACCTTTTGAAGAACTTTAACTTGGAGGAGGTGCGCAATGTTTAGGCGACACTCCATACAAATTTTCATAGAAAACTTTAAAGATTTGATAAGTCAATGAGAAGAAATTGTGCAGAAGACTTTCTGTGTTTCATCTTCTTCACAGAAGTTTTCAACTTTTGATAATTTGGAGATTGGACCTCTAATTTGATAAAGGTTTTGACTTACTCTTGGTATAGAGGTGCTCTAATCACAAGAGTAGGTTGTTCTTTTGGAGATTAACACTCTCCATCAAGGTTCACTTGACCTCGCATGTATGTATGCGTTTCTTCTAGTGTCGCTAAAGGATCTCTTTTTTTCATAGGCGGCTGTGTCAGAGGGATCTTTGGGAGTGTATGTACTCGCTTGGATTGTGGAGTTTCTTGCGCAGCTTCATCTCTAGCATGCTTAGCCCCTCTCATTGGTTTCTTGGAACTTGTTCCCACTTCTTCTTTGGAAAGAACTGTTTTCTTTTTCTTTGGAACAATCGCCAACTTTACATATTTTTCTATTTCAGTGGAGTTTGGCATCAAATGTAGACATTATTTCATCTCAAGAGCCTCATAGATCAGCAAGGTTAATGCCGAACTTCCATTCAAAAAGTTCTTTTGTCTCCATTTCTTCTTAGCTTTGAATAGGCGGTCTTGAATATATGGACTGAGATTTACTTGATTCCCAACTTGCCTCATTGCATGTGAGAGCAATTGGACTACAATTTTCTGAGGTGCTGTATATTTGTTCATGCAGGGAAAACCAAAATGTTGATGCACCAATCTAACAGATTCTTCTATATCTGTCCTGTTGATTTCCAGAAAGGTTTTCTTTTTTGCATCATGACATTCATCTTTGACATTAGTGCGACCATCTTGACTCCATCCAAAAGCTTGGTTGATTAGTTCATGTGTGAATCAAATGGTTGTCCATGAACCAGTTTTGTTAAGCACTTTAGCTTCCGGAATTGATGGCTTATCTACTGCTGACTAGAGTGTGTTCATAACTTGAGTGCATCTCTGAAAATCTGGTAATTATATTGGAAACTCGCATAAATGCATCTATTCCAACTCTTGTCCAAACATCCGTGATGCGCGGTAATCCCTGTATCATGGTTTGGAAAACTTATGACATGATTGGGAAGTAGTGATCCCTATCCATAATCTTGATGGTGGCCATGAAAAGAAGATCCGACACAGGTTGGTCTGCAAGGAACCAATGACCTCTTACCTTAGAAATCGATTCCAAGGGAAGAAGCAGGACCTCTTCCTTTTGAGCAGCCTTCGAATTTGAAGATGCCATTTGCACTCAATACATACCAGTAATCAGTGTAAAGCTCGTATCATGAGTTATCCTTTATTTATCCTTCATGAATTTGGCAACTCTCCGAGTGACCTGTGTCGCCCCTTTCTCGTGGGTGTGAGAAAGGTAGTACCTGGGATTTTTCTTCAGACATATATTTTTTCTGTTTCTTTCTGAAAGAAAACAAAAGCTTTAGTACCTAGCCAAAGCTTTTATTGTGTCGTTGGATATTTTCCTTGAGATTATCGACAAATGCTCTCCTATTCCCTAAGAGGGAAATGTGCTTCACTATCCAGTAGAAGAAGAATTAGGTGTCGAATGCATGGCCTTTTAATGTGGCCCTATTATGTATGCTCGAGACTCTTGCAACTCAAGATGTGTGCAAATTGAAATCTCTGGCCGATGCATATAGATTGTTTTGCCTTTCGGCATCCAGATCTGCTTTATTCTTTTGCGGCAGACTGTATCTCTAGCATTCCTGGTGATTGTTGTGCTTCTCACGTGGTACCTCCACTTGGTTAGTCTTTCAATCCTTGAAGTGTTCTTGTTGCGTATTTGTGCTCTTGCAATGTCATGTAGTTGTTTGTTTCTTGCTGCTTCGCCTTCATGTCGTACAGACCCTTCTTGTGCATTGACATGTCTCTTTTAATGATTGTCATTGGTGCACATGATTTGGGAATCCATATCTGTGTTCACGCCAGTTGGGAGGCTATCACTTTCTTCGGAATCCATACTCTATCAATCCTTTATGGACCTCGGAGGCCAGCTTGACTTGTATCCTTGTATTTTTTTGTTTCCTGTGTAGGATATAGCTTCGTTGTTGATGATATGCTCTCACCTGATCTTTTCTGATCCAAGCCTGTCTAGTGTTAGGAATGGGATGGATCCTAATGCATGAAAGTTCATGACAGTCTTGGTGACTAGTCCCTATTCCTTTTCATGTTGTTCAATGGTTGGTCCTACTCTTATTCGTGCCTGGTATGCCTGAATCCACATGGCTAACTCTTCTGGCATAGGGTCAGCTAGAACTGATCCTGCTTTTTGTTTTTTACACTTTTCTATCTTATTTTCTCTTTCAAGTTTTTGTTTTACTTCTTGGCCTTGTTCGTTATTCTTGTCCTCCATTTTTTGTTGTAGTTTCTTTTCTTTCATCTTTTCTCTACGATTCTTCCACATTTGGGTCCGTTTACTTTTAATGCTTTTCCCAGACACTTCTGAGTCTGCAACTACTTGAGGTGTGTCCGTATTCAATTCTTTGTTGGCGAGATCATCTTCTTTGATTCTTTCTGAGGTCTCTCTCGCCTTAGCCCTCGTTATTGTTTTCAATGGTACGGTGTACTCTTTATCACTCCCCGATGACTCTATCACTTCTATCACATTGATCTGCACATTAGAGTTAACTTTCTTGGGGTTCTTGGGACAATCTCTAAAAAGGTGTTCTTTACCACAATCACTATAGTATCCTTCCCAAATTCGTTGTGGTGGTGGTGGGTTGAGTAACGTACATTCTCTGATAAAATGATCTCCTCTGCATCTATAGCATGGTCCCCTAGGTGTAGGTGGTTTATTCATTGATCAAGAGGGTAAAGGTGCCCTAGGAGTTGTGTACATTAATGACACATAGTCCTGCTCATATCCGTAATCGCTATCCGGTCCTTTCATACCATAAGCATATGGCTCGTAAGATTGTTTGTATTCATCTATAGTGCCCTCATATGCGGAATAAGTTCCTTGACTATGGTCATAAGATGGGTCGTAAGGCTCGTTACTAGCCAATGGCGTGGCTAGGACTATTGCTCTCTCTGGGTTCTCTTCAGGTTGAGCCATTTTTACTGGGACAACATTTTGAGGGTGTGGTGGTTGTTGTCCTAACACGGGTTGTGGTTGAGTGTAACCTTGGTAAGCATAAGGTCGTGGTCCTGGTGCCTGTTGCTGATATGTGGGATATCTAAAGGCTTATCCTCCTTGATCTCTCTGAGGGTATCCATACGGTCTCATGGGTGCTTGTGTACTGGTCTTGACTATCGATTGTAAGGACAATTTTCTGTGTTGTGGTTTGTGTACCTTTGTTCTATGCTACAATAATGCATAGGGCCCGGGGTGGGTGGTCTATTGTATGCATAAGCAGGTGGTGGAACTACTCCCCTATTGCACAAGTGAGAAGCATGATCACCTCCACAGTCTACACATCTTCTAAGCATGGGTACTCTCATAGGATTGTTCGTGTAGTTCCTCTGCCCTTGAACGTTCAATTTTTTTTCCATTAAATCAGCTATTCCTCTACATTGTTCCTGGGGTTTGACGTGCTGCTAGCGGTATCCTCACTTTTCACACTGCCTTGAGGTATTTTCAAATCTTCTACTAGATTGTCCTTTAGGTGAATACACTCTTTCATACATTCTTGCAAATTTTGGACTCTTTTCACATATACCAATGATCTCAATGATCCATTCACTAATCCTTCCAAAAACAGTGACACCATTTTGTTTTGAGTGGGTTTCTCTTCAACAGTGCATCTATCTACATATTGCTTAAATCTTCTAGCTACTAATCTCACCGATTCCGTAGGAGCTTGTTTAAAACTATGGATTAATGAGGAAGAGTTGTTTTTTATTCCAAACTTGGTGAATTCTTCAATCAATTCTTGATAGACTTGTTCCATGTTTTGAAAGTTATTAGGGTTTAAGGGCTAGAACCAAGCTAAGGCCGTGTCTGTAAGGGTTAGACCAAAGGATTCATATTGAATCAAGAAGTCTTCCACTTGTTTGGCTCTTATTACTTGCTTGAATTCAGCTATGTGGTTGTATGGTTCACTAGAGCCATCATAGTGGTTTCTCATGCACTTGGCAACTTGGATGGGTCTTAATCTTCTTACTGGTTCAGGTGGTCTAGGCATTACAGGGAAGACTGGTCATCCTATTGGTATTCTTGGTCCTCTTCTTGCTGGTGGTCTCTTGTGGATAGGAATTCTAAGCCTCGGTTCTACATGTGTAGGTGGTCGATAATTTGGATTATTTCCTGGTGTAGCAAACTGCACATGGGGTCTAACTGGGATGTTTGTTTGTTGTGTCTGTCCAGAATGCTGATAAGAATTATCCTGGTAGGTTCCTTGGGGATTTTGCGAAGTTGTGGCTTGATCCCCTGGTGAGAAAACTGGGATGTTTTGATATTTCAACCCGGCTCTTTCTAATTCCATTTTGGACCAGTACCTCCTCTGATTCTTGTCTAGATACATGATGTAAGTGGGGTTTTCAGGATCTTGCAATTCATAGATGATGACTGGGTTGATGGCTTCTTCCCACAATGAAGAGTGTGCTCTAAGGAGAGGCTCCATCCCGTTGATGAAATAAACATCCATCAGGGAATCGTCTTGGGGAATTAGGTCTCCTCTCCAAACCCTAATTACAATGGACTTCCCTGGAGGTGTATATACCTGTTCTTCATGTGCCTCTACATTAAGATTGTGGGCATTGCCTTCTTCCCTTTGCTTGTTGATGTCTTCAGGATGCTCTGTCACTACATACAGGATATCCCACTCTACATTAAGCTTTCTTGAGTCTCGCCACTGATCTGTTTAGCCCATCTAAGTAGATGGGTAAACCGTGTTGATTGGTGTTCACATATTCTAAAGATGTTCGATATTCACCCTCAATAATTAACATCATGCCCATTATTGGTACAAAATTGTGCATGTCCTCTGAGGCCATAAGGGTTTCCTCAGACTCACTAGAGGTTTCAGAGTAGTGTGAGTGACTACTTGGTTTGGCTACACTTCCCACAGAAGAGATTACACTTCTTCGGCTCCCTAGGGTTCTTTCACATCTTAGGTTCATTCACTTAAAAGCTCTAGTCGAGTTGTGACAACCCCCTAGCTCCCAATGCTATTTACTGAATGTCAGAGTTGTATGAAATATTTGGTTGACTTGGAAATTCACACTGAAGTGTCTGAAAATCTCCCAACACGACACCTGACACTGGCTAAAATCACAACACTCGACACTAGACAAATATCGTGCTCAGAACTCCATGACACTCCACATTCACCAAATGTCACGATGGCAGACCCACGACATCAGAAACCTACAGAGTCACGACATACGACACTCGACAAATGTCGCAAGAAAAATCCGCGATACTCGACACCTAACAAATCTCACGAGGCAAATCCCACGACATATGACACTTGACAAATGTCCCAAAGAAAATTCATGACACTCGATATCTGCGAAGTGTCGTGAGAAATCGCCCACGATACTCGACACTTGTCACAAGAGTAAGTCCACGACACCCGATATGCGACAAGTGTCACGAGAAGAATCTCACGATACTCGATATGCAACAGATGTCGCGAGAAGAATCTCACGATGTCGGACACTCGTCAGGTGTTGGGAAAACCCCATGACACTCGACACTCGTCAGGTGTCATGAAAATCCCACGACACTCGACACTCGTCAGGTGTCACAAAAATCCCATGACACTCGACACTTGTCAGGTGTTGCGAAGGAAATTCCACGATACCCAATATCTGCCAGATGTCACCAAAAATTCTCATGATATCTGACTGGGCTAAATGTCATGACACTCGACCACAGGAGATCACGACACCTAGATGTCGCGACACTCAACCGCGGGAGAACACGACACTTGATATTTTTCCAAATTTTAGCAGGTAAATCTGAGTTTCAACTTAGTGTGGGTGATCCTAGAGTTTGTCTCCCCCCCCCCCCCCCCCAAGTGCTTGTATCAAGAAAAAAAATCTCTTCAACACCTGGACAGTCCCTCACCACATCTGCCGCAGGTCGTTTGGCTATGTTACTTGATTTAAATGATGTTGAGAGTAAGGGATTTGATGTGCTCACCTTGAAAGCTATTCCCCAACTCTTCTACGACCCCTTCTTGCTCTACATAGCTCCATTCTCTCGAATCCCTACTCACGACATTCGATCTCCAACGCTCGCGATACTTGCATTCGCACAAATGAAGTGAAGTGTTTTGATTGATTTTTTTTTTATTTTTATACTTTGAGAAATGCTTGACTAAAAAGGCTGAAAGAACTAGCTTGAAAATTAACCCTATCTTCCTAGCCTACTCACTTACTTCCTCCTTCCTACTCTATCTTATGTCTCTAATCACTTCCCTAAACTATCAACTCACTACGCACACTCCAAGAGCGAGAAGTAGTAAGTCCAAATGAGAGTGACTTACCAAAAAAGAGAAATTCACAACTCCTCTACTCGCTTCAATGCTAAGAGCTATTCACCATCACACGAATGCCTCGGTTTGATTCAACAATCCCCGGCAACAGCGCCGAAAATGTGTGTACCTAAGTAGCGACTTAGGGACTTGTGGAGAAAGAGAGTATACCTCGATCCTCCTCAAGTGCATATAGTGGGGACTCACGCTTTAATTATCAATCCAAGGAGTATCAAAACCTAGCCGAGTGTACAAAGACATGCATTCAAATTATGGTCAATGCAAATGAACTCTCACAAGTGCAAACAAGCATAAATCTATTCCGAACAAGTTTCAGAGATTGGGTATGGTGTCGTGACACTTGGAGCAGCAGCCAACAGTAAATCGAGCTTTTCTATCAGCTTCAAATTTCAAATATATGGCGAATAACAGATTCGTTTCGAAGCTTTCAAGAAGATGCATCCAATGGTGGTCCTTTCACTCGATTATGACGCTTTCGCTTCAAGTTATGAGCAAAATACTGAGTCACGGGATTGATCTTCCTACACTTCAACACTTCCTACACCACACACACCTTACTAACAGTAAACTAGCACTTCCATGGATAGACAACACTTCTAAGCACTCTTTCCAAGCATCACACATGCATGCAAGCTCACAAGGAAGAAGATACAAACACGAGAAGACACAAATTCGAAAATTCAGTGCTCTTGATTCTCACAATGGCAAAAACTCCCTACAAAGAGTCACATATTGACTTATATACATGTGCCCTAAGAATGGTCCTTTCACACAAGAGACTGGCACTTTATTAACCAAAAAGCTAATCTCCTACTAATTTACAAGGTTAAGCTACAAATCTCTATGGGTATGCATCTAGAGGACTCCTCTAGTGCATTTACAGTGGAAAATATATTACAAAATGGCTATAATACAAAAAGAAAGTATCCAAATCGGAAAAATTTTGGGGCCCTTCTTTTTCTCTACCTCTTTGCTCTTCTTTGCCTTGTAAAAGGACCCCATAAACTACACTATTGTTAGCCTATATGCTTCCAATAATAGTTCTGAAAGAAGTTTGTGCTGGCGAGAGCTCTCTGATTTGTCTGATGATGTGATCTTGATTGGTGATTTTAACATGGTTCTACTTGATAAAGATCATGCTGGTAACCCTCATAATATTCTTCATGGGGAAGAGAAGAAGTGTTGGCTGGCTATGACTAATTCTCTTAACCTTATTAATTGTTCTATTGACAGTGGCCACACTTGGAGTAATAGGAGCATTAACATGCCTCTTTCCGCTAAAATTGATAGAATTTACTTGAATATTAACAAATTGCATGACCTCTGGCAGCATAAATGTCACATAGATATGACCTTAAATCCTTCTAACCATTCTCCCTTAAAGATAAAGTTGTTCAGGAAACCCTGAGTATAAAGCTGGATGGCCTCATCTTGATGCCTCATCTTGATGCCTCATCTTGATGCCTCATCTTGATGCCTCTCTCCTTAAGTTAAAGTGTGTTAGAGAGAAGACTATCAATATTTTCAAGTGTCATTTCAATGCTAATTCTTCTCCCTTTTTAGCTTGGGAGAGATCCATTAAAGAAATTCACTCCCCTTTTACTAAGTTGAAGCTTCAAGCCAAGGATATTAGAATTAAAAGAAGAATGATGATATTGAGAGAGATTTTAGGAATGGGAACCTTTATGATCATATAAAGGGTTAGAAGCTCCTTGATCTTTAGGATAGGTTGAGGTATGAAGACTATCTCTTAGATAGTGGTGCTCTTGCCTCTACGAGAGAATTATGGGCTGGGAAAGCGGATAAACCTAACAAGCATATGTTTGACCTTATGAAAAAGAAAAAAGCTAGGGACTTTATCCCTATGTTGAAAAAGAGTACTGGTGGTTTTACTTCTATAAAGGAGAACTTGCAGGAGGCCATTGGCTTCTTTACCAATGTTTTCTCTAGGCCTCCCAAGAGGGGGGAAGATATTCAGAGGGCTAGGGCTACTATTGCTCTTAAAAGGAAGAAAATGATTCCTCATCGCCTGGCCTCTATCCTGGACCTGCCTCTCTTTGTCGGTGAGGTTAGAGAAACCATTTGTAAATTGAAACCCTGCAAGTCTCCTGTGCTTGATGGTATTCCTAATGATTTTTTTCATGAGCTTATTGATTTTATTGTGCCCTACATTCTTCGGGTGTGGCAAGAGGCCATGAGGAGAGGTGCTCTTTCTACTTTTATCAATTCTAGAGTTATCGAATTGGTCCACAAAAAAGAGTTAAGGATGACTTGAACAATTGGAGACCTATCTCTTGTCTGACTTCTTTGTATAAAATATATTGCCGCTTCCTTGGCTAGAAGGCTTAGTCCTATTATGGATAAGATCATTCTTCCTGATCAGAAAGGTTTCATAAGGGGTAGATTTATTTTGGATGCTATTATCTCTATATGAGAAGGATTAGAGTTTGCTAATGAAAATAAGATTGATACCTACTTTTTTAAGGTTGATTTTGATAAAGCCTATGATAGAGTTGAATGGGATTTTATTCTTCAATCTTTGTATGCCATTGGGGCTGGAAAGGTTTATCAAGTATACTAGTATCCTCTTTGGTAATGCTAACTCCAAAGTGGCTATGAATGGTCACCTCTCGAACTCCTTTCAACTTACCAGGTCTATTAGGCAAGGTTTCCCCCTGGCCCCCCTTTTATTTTCTATTAATAGTGATGCCCTTGGCTAGTTGGTCAGAGACTGTATGGAACAAGGTACTATTAAAGGGCTGGCTATTCCTGAGGCTTCTTCTCAACTAGGTCTTCAAATGTTTGCTGATGACACTAACATGATCACTTTGGCTGATAACTTTTCTGCTGAGAGCTTTTTGCATTGCCTGCATATGTTTTGTCTTGCTAGTGGTTCTATGGTTAATCATTCCAAAACTGGTTTTTATGCTTCTAATAAAGTTTTACCTACCTATGTTGTGAGAAATAATTGTTTTATCTTGAATGAAGGTGTTGTTTTGAGGTTACTTGGAATACCCATGGGTTTTGGTATAACCTTTTGAGCAGAGATGGAATTGGATTGTTGAAAAGTTTAGAAATAAAGTTTTTCATTGGATGTCTTTCCTATTGATATATTTAGGTAGTGATGTGTGTGAACACTCTAGGACCGCCGAGGCACTTTTTTTCCTCTTTAGGAGGTTTTCTTCCATGCAATTTGAATATGATGCTATAATGAAGAATGGTACTTGGTCTTTATGTGACTTGCCTCCTGGCAAGAAGGCCATTGGTGCTAAGTGGGTATACAAGCTGAAGTGTAAGCCTGATGGTACAGTTGATAGGTATAAGGCTAGGCTTGTTGCAAAGGGTTATGCACAGGAAAAAGGCATTCATTTTGATGAAACCTTTGCTCCTACTTATCGTATGACTACTATTCGTATCATCTCTGCACTTGCAGTCCATCATGGTTGGAATGTACATTAGTTGGACATTAAAACAACATTTCTGAATGGTGACTTGCATGAAGAAATGTATGTTTTTCAGCCACGTGGCTTTGTGCAAAAAGGGCATGAAAACCAAGTGTGTAGGTTAACAAAGGCATTATATGGTTTAAAGCAAGCACCACGTGCTTGGTATGAGAAGATACATGCCTATCTGATTGCACATGGTTTTGAGAATAGTCCAACTGAAAACACCTTATATGTTAAGCGTGCTAATGGTGTACTTATGATCATTGTGGTTTATGTTGATGACATGTTGCTCACTGGTCCTCATGAGAGGCATATTGCTGATTTTAAGGCTGATTTGCATGCATCATTTGAGATGTCTGATTTGGGGCATTCGCATCACTATTTGGGCATTCAGTTTATGCACATTGATGGTGGAATTGCTTTGTGTCAAATGAAATAAATTGACATATTATTGCAGCGTTTTGGCCTTGAAGACCGTAAACCTATTGCCACTCATATGGAGATAGGTTTATGATTGATTCTTCATGATGCTGGAGATGCATTTGATGTTTTTCTCTATCAGCAGGCTCTTGGATGCTTGATTTACTTATGCATTACTCAACCAGATATTCAGTTTGTTGTCTCACAGATGAGCAGGTTTATGCATTGCCCAGGAGTCAAGCATTGGCAGGACATTAAGCACATCTTTTGCTACTTGAGTGGTACTCGGCTACTTGGGTTGTTTTATCACGAAGGGGGATCACTACTGCCAGATTGACATGCTTTTTCTGACTCTGATTGGGTTGGTTGCTATGACATGTGTGTCCACTAGTGGCTTTTGCTTCATGCTTGGTAGCTCATGTATATCTTGGTTGAGCAAGAAGCAGCCTACTGTGGCCACTTCTAGTTGTGAGGCTGAGTATAGGGCAACTTTCACAGCAACTTTTGAGTGTGTGTGGCTCAGAGGCCTTATGACTGATTTGGGTGTTAGTTAGTCTTCTACCACCACCATCTTCACTGATAGTCAGAGCGCATTGGCAGTTGCGAGCAACCCTGTGTTCCATGCTCGCACTAAGCACATTGAGGTGCATTATCATTATGTCAGGGAGAGGTTCTCTATTGGGGAGATCAACTTGGCATATGTGCCCATGTAGGAGAACATTGCAAACCTTTTCATGAAAGCTCTGCCTAGGGAGAAGTTTGAAGATTTCCGCAAAGCTTTGGGCTTACTTCCTTTTGTGGAGTGATTTCCACATAGCTTGGCACTTCCTTATACATAAGTGCCATCTATATGTTCACCGCATCACTCGTAGGGGGGATTTGTTGATATATTTAGGTAGTGATGTGTGTGAACACTCTAGGATCACCGGGGCACTTCTTTCCCTCTTTAGGAGGTTTATTTCCTCCGACTTGTATATACGCCTATTGTCCTAATGGGCTACTTATCTTTGTACATTCTCTAGTAATACACTCATTATTGTATGTTGAGCTCCAAGCTTCTTCTTCTTCCTTGTGTTGTTTGCGTGCTTCCACAGACATCTAACTCCAACACTTCCAACAAAACTTTTCCCAAAGAGTTTTTGTTTTAAAGCACTATATTTTGCCTGTTCTTACTTAATTTTTTGCTTGTTGCATGCCTAACAAAAAGCAAATCTTCGAGGTCATTGCTCTGTCTAAAAGGTTTCTTTGGGGTGGGACCCAAACCAGCTATAAAATCCCTAAATTTGACTAGAATGTTTGTTGTCTTAGTAAGGAGGAAGGTGGACTTGGTTTAATTTGCCCTTTTAAAATGGCAATCCAAATGGCAACTAAATGGATTTTAAGATCCACTTATTTTGATGATTTTTGGTCCCTTCTCATTAAAAGGAATATTAAGAATTTTTTTGTTTCAGGTTACAAGAGCTGGACCAACGTCAAGCTATGGGATGTTGTCACTTCTCCACTTCAAATTACTCCCAAAGGGAGTAAACTGGTTTGCTCCTTTTGGAATGCATGGATGGCTATTAAAAAAGACTATAAAATTCCCATCTTCTTTGAAAACAATGTCTCCTTTTTGTTTCAAAGCTCTATATGGATTGGTTGGTTTGCTAACAATAACCCTTTGAACATGTCCATTAGAATGAATAAATGCAGGAAGGCTGATTTTGACTCTTGGAGCTCCCTCTCACTCAACAACTAGGTGATAAGAGCTAATCTTATTGACGTGGCTAATGGTCTATCTTCTTTGTGTAAACAGGTCTTGCTTGACAAAAGAACTTGGCTGATTGACAAGCTAAGAAGATATAATTACCATAAGAGAATTGAGATGAAAAGTGT
>CM035411.1:174860762-174865762 GCA_020310875.1 Ceratopteris richardii
TAGAGGAGTTCATCAACACAGCTACACGACTGGAGCAGATAAGGCAACAGTATGGAGCAACTTCTTCTCAAGTGCCATATTCCACAGAAATGGAGGATCCAGTAACCCAACTAAGGAAGGAGTTGGAGGGCTTAAAAAGAAATAAGCCCCAAAGAGAGGAGGAGAATGTTGTCACTCAGTTGAGAAGGGAGAAGCACTAAAGCTCCAAAAGGAGGAGGAGGCCCAAGCAGAGGAATTGGCTCAGCTGCAATAGGAGTTGCAGGAACTCAAAGGAGGTGGCATCAAGAGTGGACTTTGGTGTTCCATGTGCAACAAGCAAGGGCATATAGTAAGTGAATGTCCTCTGTTAAGTGTGACTTGCCAATTATGCAGGAAAGCTGATCATGAGGCCCAGGAATGCCAATCAAGGGGAATACCTGCAACAACATATTGGACACAAGGAGGACCCCTACCACCAGCAAATGTAATGGCGGCTGCACCCAATCAAGGTAACACTTACAACCCTAGACAGAGGAATAACTTTGCAAATGGGCCTAGGAGGCCAATCATTTGTTTCAAATGTGGAGAATGTGGGCTCTATCAAAGTAGGTGCACTCTACCAGAAAATGCCCCTCCTTGTAGAAAACTGCCCAGAGGTCAGAGACCACTATACAAATTGTTGTCCTAAGAATCAAGCCTCTTCATCCGGGCCCCATATTCAAATGATTTATGTACACAAAGAAGAAATATTAGATCAGGTCAATGAGCCATCACCATCTGCCAGGGTGGTGCACTAATAAGAAATAGAATCTTTTACAGTGCAGACAAGAAATAAAGGAAAGGTGCAAGTAGATATAGCTCAATAAGCAAGAATTGATGGATTGAACAACGACAAAGAGACATCTGAAGACAAGGCCACTGCATGTGCAGATACAAGGCAAAAAGGAGAACCCATATGTACCAGTGATGCCATTGGGCATGCATTCAACAGGGCTCAGGAGGAGTTTGGTAAGTCAATTGGAGCCCATGCTCTTAAGGAATCGGAGGCTTCAAAACTTCTCAAATCCATGAAAAAGGAGGTTAGTATTTTTTATTTAATAAAGATGGATGGGAAATTCAAGTCAGAACTATTGCAGATAATTGATGAAGCTTCCACTACAAGTTTGGTAGCAAAGACTGTTGTTTTACATAAAGGAAAAATTGTAGGGGAAGCACCCCTTACACATTATAAAAGTCCTCGGTTGATAGTATCTATCAAAGGTCATGAATTTCAAGGAGTTATTGTGGATGGTGGTTCTGGCATTAACTTGATGCCTGAACATACAATGGAAAAGATTGGACTCCACCCTTCAAGGCCTACAAATTTCACTGTTACTTTGGCAAATCAGAGCAAAGTTAGGCCCTTGGGAGTGATCCCAAAAGTCCCACTTGAAGTACAAGGTAATCTATTTATTTTGGATTTTGTGGCTTTAAGATTGCCCCAGGTTGAAGGAGGATTTCCCCTCTTAATTGGAAGACCATGGCTGAGGCATGCAAGTGTCATTCATGATTGGGGCAAGGACACTAAGTGGGTACAAAAGAAAGGGCAAGAGCTGACATATATTCATTTAGAAGAGGGCCGAGATAATCAAGGAAACACCAGCATGATGCAAACAATTGGCATTTGCATGGAACCAGAATCAGAGGACCAATCCCAAATAGATTTCGAGGAAGAAGAGGATATTCTAAATTGGCTCCAGGCAGGCAGCTCTTCCTCTTGTTTTGGAATTTTTCTTAATAATTCTTGCACGACTGAAGGTTATGATGAAGATGAGGAGAAAGTCCAGGTTGACGGATTGGGAGAGCCCATCACAGACCACAGAAGGGGCAGGAAGACACCCCTCAAATACAAATTGGAGGAGGATATGACAACCACAGATAAGGAAGTTACTAAAGCTAAAGGCAAGGTAAAAGATTCTAGTGAAGAGTGTTCTTTCCCAATTCAAGAAATACCTACAGGATGGATGCAGGACAAGGATGAACACATTGAAATCCAAAATACCCTTGCTTATGAAGCAATGCACGAAAAGCTAGTGGAAGAAGACAAGGACGGAGTTGAGCACGAAGATAATATGGTAGAGAGAAATCCTGTCAAAGAAATAGAATTAGGCACTCAAGACAATAATCGGCCAATTTTGGTGGCCACTTGGTTGTGGAGCCACCCAGGGCTCCTTGAAAAGGTAAGATCATTCTTGACCCATTATAAAGATGTTTTTGCCTGGCATTATAAAGACTTAGAAGGAGTGCCTGCCAATTATGGAGAGCATAGAATCCCTCTGGTTGAGGGAGCCAAAGCAATACGAGGGAAGAGTTATAGACTCAACCCAAAATATGTTGAAGCTATTTATGTAGAAATACAAAAGATGGAGGATGCAGGAATCATTATTCCTGTGGAGCACTCAGAGTGGCTCTCACCTATGGTTATAGTGCCAAAGAAGAATACCAATAAAATCAGAATTTGCATTGACTTTAGAGCACTCAACAACGTGACAATCCCAGATGGATTCCCAATGCCATTTGCAGAACAACTCATTGAAGAAGTGGCTTGACATGCATTATATAGCTTTATGGATGGCTTCAGTGGCTATAATCAAATATCAATACACCCAAAGGATCGTGAAAAGACTGCTTTTATCACACCTTGGGGAACATATGTGTATGTAAAAATGCCATTTGGGCTCAGAAATGCTCCAGCCACCTTTAACAAAATGGTCAATCTCATTTTTGGCCCCTTATTGCTGGAATCTCTTAGAATCTTCATGGATGACTTCTCTTTGTTTTCAGGTTCTCACAAGGAGAATCCTTTAGATTGTTTGGACCATCACTTGCGAGAGCTGCAGAATGTTTTTAAGAGATGCAGGGAGACTAAGCTAAAGCTCAACTCAAACAAATGTCATTTCCTTGTGACAGAAGGAACTCTCTTAGGACATGTGGTATCGGCTAAAGGTATGGCCCTAGATTCTGAAAAAATCATTTCTATATTAAAGTTTCCTAAACCTAAATCTCCTAACGAGATTCAGAGTTTCTTGGGGCATACTGGATAGCACAAAAGGTTTATAAAAATGTATGCAGAGATAGTCAGACAGCTTGCTAGACTTACAGGTAAAGAAATACCTTTTAAATGGGAAGAAGAGGAGGAAAAAGCATATCAAACATTACGGTCAAGGTTAGTGTGTGCTCCCATTTTGATCACACTTGAGTGGTCAAAGATCTTTCATATACATGTAGATGCCAGTGCCTATGCAGTGGGGGTAGTTTTGACCCAACCCAGTGAAGAATTTAAGGTGGACATACCAATTCAATATGCCAGTAGAATTTTGACCAAGGCTGAAAGGAATTACAACACTACAGAAAGGGAAGCCCTAGCCATGGTTTTTGCTGTCCAAAAATTTCATCATTACTTACTGGGAGAAAAAATTGTTATTATAACGGATCACCGACCACTAAAATACTTGCTCAATAAACCACAAGCCAATGGTAGAATATGGAGGTGGTTATTGTTGTTCCAAGAGTTTGATTTTTCTGTAGTCCATAAACCAAGTAAAGAGAATGTTATGGCGGATCACCTATCCAAAATCAATATGAGGGATCAAGCTAGTGGAGTCAATGACGATTTTCCAAATGCAAATTTGTTCACTGTACAAGCTCAAGGTTGGTATTATGATATCAAAAATTTCATTAAAATTGGAGTGTATCCAGAGAAGGCTATTGTTGTGCAAAGGAAGAGACTGCTAATCAAGAGCAGACCTTATACCTTCATTGAAGATAAATTATATAGAGAGGGGAAGGATAACATGTTTAGGAAGTGCTTGGAAGAAGAAGAAGTGAGGGAACTCCTTCAATTTGCACATGAAGGAATAGGTGGTGGGCACCTTCCAGGACATATCATGAGTCAGAGGATCCTTGATGCTGGTTTATGGTGGCCTATAGTATTCAAAGATGCGGATGACTCGGGAAAAGCATGTGATGTTTGCGAGAGATGTGGACCTAAGCCCACCAAGCAGAGGCATAATCCATTGATTATTTCCACTTCTTGGCAACCATTTGAAAAGTGGGGGTTTTGATTTTGTAGGGCCTATCTTCCCTCCATCGATTCCCAAAAGAGAGAAGTATTAATTGATAGCCACTGACTATGCGACGAAATGTGCTGAAGCTATTGCCTCCCCTCATTGCACCGCCCAAACTCTTGTTGATTTCATTTACAGTAGCATCATTTGCAGGTTTGGATGTCCTCTTGAAATTTGTACAGACCAGGGTACTCATTTTGTGAATAACGTCCTATAGGAAATCTTCAACAGGTATAGAATTCTACATAGGACTTCTTGTGCCTACTATTCAAGGGCTAATGGACAATCTGAATCAACAAATAAGGTATTAATTTCCATGTTAAGGAAGGAATGTATGTTACAGTCCACTTCCTGGGGCATTGCTTTTCAAGGTACCCTATGGGCATACATGTTAGCTTACAAAGAGGCCACTAGATATTCTCCATTGCAACTGGTTTACGGCCTATTGCCGATTGAGCCATTCGAATTTTTACATGGATCACCTAAAGTAGCATTCATGCAGGGAAAGAAAGATTGTGATGTCTCTCAGAGGCTTGGAGCACTACATAAAGTGGAGGAGATTCGTCTACTAACAACAAAACAATTGATAGAGACTCAGAGGAAGAGGAAGGAGGCACATGAACGAAATCTATGGAACAACCAAATAGAACCAGGCATGTTAGTTCTTCTCCATAGACCTCATATTCAAACACAAGTGAGAGGAAAATGGCTCCCACACTGGGAAGGACCTTATCGAGTAAAAACAATGCTGACTTGGGGTGCTATGGAGTTAGAGACACTAAAAGGAGAGGCCTTGCCACTGGTCAACATATCAAGGCTCAAGACCTACCATCAACAAACTTGAAGAAGTATGGGTCACCTGGAAAAGCAAAATCTATCCAGAATGCTGTTCTGGAGGTGCTGATCTTCTCACAG
>CM035411.1:174880762-174918262 GCA_020310875.1 Ceratopteris richardii
CGTGATGTGGGTATTGAGACTCACGAAACTAATCAATTGGCAATAGGCACCTTTGGGTGAGGCGGTTGTATGGTCATCAAAGCTATGGAATGCCATCAGGGGTGAGACTCTTTGGAAGATTTGGAGGGAGCGATATGCTATCAATTTTGGCCAAACTCCAATATCTAGAAACCTAGACAATAGTTATCCTAGAGCAGATCTAGAGATTAAACATACAAAGTTTTGAAGGGAAATGGTAGAACTAACTCAGACTATGCTCAAGACTAATCAATTATTCAATTAGACAAATTCTATCAAACCAGGTTTGCATTTCTAGGGCTTACTAGAAAGACCAAATCAGTTTGTAAACAAATCGTAGGTTTCTTTACCTCCAAGGTTCAACCTGTTGTTGAAAGAGAAAGCTCACCATCAATGAAAGTTTATGTTCCTGATTCCATGGATACTAGAACACCTCTTTCAGTTTAATAGTACTCTAAAGAATTCTTGCAAGAAATACAAGAAGAGAAATGGGCCAAGGAGAAGGCTAACCCCCCTCCTATTCCTGAGATTGATGATCTTCATGATCAATTTCCCCAAGACATTCCATCTATTTACAGAGACCAAGTAGAGCAACAAGAAGACAAAAGATTAGATTTTGAATCTAATTCTTGACAAGAGTTGCCACAATTCATATGCGCATGGGAATCTGAATCTCTTGAGATCAGAGCTCTGAGAATAATAATAAGAAATAAAAACTCAATGGTTCCAAGAAGCACTGAAGTCATGAAGAATACCATGGTGCACTGTCATCTGACCTTGTAAGAGTTGCTCAAAGTAAAACCTAAGCTATGGAAACATGTGGTCAATTAGGTTCCAAAACTTGGTTCCAATAGGTCGAACATAGGCTCTAGGATGAAAGTCCCCGAGATACCTCTAGACAAGGAGACGTGGGTGAAGGTCAAGAAGGTAATACTTATCATCCAATCATCTACCAAGGCTACACAACCAAAGTTATCTTATATTCAGGTGTTGGTGTTGAGATTGCGACCATCTCCTTGTGGAAGCAATGGGGAAAACCCACATTAAGACCAACTAGAATGAAGCTTCAAATGGCTAATGTCCATATTGAAAGACCTCAAGGATTACTAGAAGGGATCACTCTAACCACTTGTGGTGTAGAGTTTGAACACATATTTTCTATATGGGACTTTGACAAAAATAATATCTATGAAATGATCCAACGAAGACCCTTCCTACGACAACTACAAATAGTACAGGATAGGGGAACCAACTCCTTGTACTTGCAACACTTAGGGGTCACAACCAAGGTCAATCTGAGGGATTATACATTTAGATATGTACCACCCTTATAATGGAATGCTATGTACAAGGTGCAAGAAGATTCAATCTCTATGCATTTTGTAGGTTCTTTTGATTCATCATGTATGCATGAAGATACTCATTTGTGGATTTGTGAGCTCACAAAGGTAAGGAAAGATGCCTAAAATCAAGAGAAGAAGGAACTTCTCAAGGATTTAGACTAGTCAAAGACCTAGCCTAGAAACGAATGATGTTTCCAAATGAAGAATTAGAGCTTCATGGTTGGCCAAAAATCCTAGCCACCATGCACATTGTTGTCAATGAAGAATCATGGATGCCTCATTGTGATGAAGAGGGTTATGATATCTCTATTTTCATGTGTGAAACCTTGCTAGAGGAGTGTGACTCTAATCAGGTCATAGAAGCAAAAGAGAATGACAATATTCTAGAGTCCATTGTGATGGATAGTTGCTTTGACTCAAAAGAGAACTATCTAGAAAATGTAGGAGTATTTACCCAAAAAGAAGAACCTCTGACAAGCATTAAAATTATAAATTCAAGGGAGGAAAGTGAAGGTAGTTAAAAGAAAAGGAAAACAAAAGTAGTGAATCACGAAGAAGAGTCATTGTTCAAAGTACTATAGAATTTCAAGAAATATGAAGTTGTAGATCGAAACATTTTGGTATGAATGCCTAAGAGAGAGGCCATCTAGGAGAAGCATATGATAATAAAGAAAAAAGAACACAGATGAAATTGTAAAATCACAAAAATATCAAATATTGGCAAGAAGCATGTACAAACAAGATACAAAGGGTGTACTAGCTTGTTGTGTTGAGGAGGATGAACATAGTAGTTGTTTGCAACAAGCCCATGAAGGATTGCTAGTAAATCACTATTCTAAACCATGAATATTGCAGAATCTGAAATGTTTAGGAGTGTATTGGCCTAGTATGGACAAAGAAATACATGAGTGGATTAAGAATTGTCCAACGTGCCAGAAGAGACCCCCAATGGAGTATTCTACCCTTTTTCATGTGTCATTAGTTCCAAAATGGAGTGCTCCATTAATAGAATTTATGAGATCAGGAACATTACCCAACAAGGCTAGTCTAGAAAGAAAATGAAGCATGGGGCAAGAGGCTCATGACTACCCCTTAGTAGGAGACAATGTATATCAAAGAGGCAAAAATTGTTACTTAAGACTCTGCGCTCATGAATCAAAGTATTTGGAAGTCTTAGAAGCTACACATAGCGGTGTTGTAGGTGGACACTTTGGACCTGACTGAGTAATCAAGGCCATTCTGTTCTCAGGACTTTGGTGTCCCACTCTTCATATGGATGCACATACCTATGTGAAGAAATGTAACACTTGGCAACGTTCACAATATCCGATCAAAAAAGATGAGATGCCTTTGGGGCCAATGATGGAAGGATGTGCATTCTCGAAGTGGGTTTGTAGGTCCTATTAACCCCCCAGCTAGAAACTCCCATGAAGAGTACATTATTGTAGCCACATATTACCTTACCAAGTTGGTACAAGTAAAAGTCCCGACAAATAATGATGCTCAAATGATGGCTAAGTTCTTACTCGAGAATGCGTTCACTAGATACGGGTTACCAATAAAGTTAGTAAGTGATAGAGGTCTGCATTTCTTGAACGAAGTCATTGAAGACCTTCTCCAAGAATTCTTGGTGATACATACGAAATATGCCCCCTATCATCCACATGCAAATGGACAAGTAGAGAGCACAAATAAGATCCTATGTAATGTATTGACAAAACTGGTAAATAATAAAGGCTCTGATTGTGATAAGAAACTTCATCATGCTATTTGGGCTCAACGCATTGCCTAGAAAATGGTACTCAATGCCACCCCATTACAGATGGTCTTTGGATAGAATTTTGTGTTACCATTAGACTTCTTGATCCCAACTTTAAAAGTAGCACAAGAGCATGAGTGGAGTGGACACGAGTTATCCTCTAGGATATTTGATCTAGAACATTTAGGTGAGACCACGCGACAAGTAGCAACATGCATCTATGCTAGAAAGAAAAGACAAAAGGCATACTTTGATGCACACATCAAGGATGAAGTATTGAAAGAGGGAGACCCAGTGTTGGTTTATACACTAAAAGAGCATGCCTATAAATTGGGAAAATGAGGATATGGAACAATGGTCAGTAATATAATTTCCACTAGAGGTGCAGTTCAATTGCCCACTCTAGAAGGTGACACCTTGCCAAACTATATTGGTGGATGCCAAGTCAAGCTATATCAAGAATATCTTATAGAGGATATGCTAATAAGACTCAACATTGCTAAGAAGCAAAAAGCTGAAGATTTAAGGGTTAGAGAAGAAGCACAAGTAGAGGCTAGAGAGAACATTAGGGAAATAAGTTAACAAGACAAGGCCTAGATGTCAATCCCAATGCCCCAAGATATCACATGGTGATGTGCCAGACAATGGGTGTAATTGCTCCTTGAATAATCGATCGACGTCCTTTTGTGACCATAGAGGTAGGACAAGGAAAGAGTGTAAGGAATGTGAGAGCCTTGATTGACTCAGGTTTGGCAATTAGTGCAGTTAGACTCTCATACTGCCAAGATCTACAATTGAACATCAATTCCATAGAAGCCTATCTCATAGGATTGGGAAGTGCGGAGAACCCAGCTTGTTTGGGTGAGGTAGAACTTCCCATCTACCTTCAAGATGTCGCAATTACAATCAAAATGCTGGTGTGTCAAGATGAGGGCCTTATGGAACCACTTGTCTTGGGTCAAGATTGGATCTATGAACATGCAATCAACTTAAGCCTAAGAAAACTTCTTCAAGTTTGGGTACACAAACAATGCATTACATTAGAATTAGAGAATTTTACTCACCATGGTAAGCACACCCTGCTTCGGCAACACTAGTATAACCATGATAGATTAGGAAACCTCTTCATCAACATACCCTTGAGCACTAAGCTCAAGACCCCATTTTCTGCACCATACTTCTTACACTGCATTCCCCAAGTAAGCATGCATAGGGCCACATTAGAAGGTTGTGCACAAGGCACATATTTTCTTCAACCCATGCACTAACACACTCACCCATCAATCATTATGGGTTACAAGTACTTGGCATGGCAGCTATGGAATCCATGTTTGAAAGATTCAGAGGACGTCAAGGTTACAATATCACCACCTTTGAAGCAAATTCAAAGCCAACACCTACTCAAAATCAACATTGAGAACCTCTTTTGAGCAACTAGCAATTTTTGGAAGCTCACAAATACACCTTCATGATTGAATCCAAGAAAGAAGTACATATAGACGGACTAAAACATGAAAAGGCTAGTAGTGGGAAAAGAAAGAATAGGACAACACACTCTACTACGTTTGGAAGACAACCTACTCTTGTAGATACATGATGCACATTACCTCTCAAAGTACTACATGGAACACCTACTCCAACAAGGGTCTCTTAGGGAGGACTGACTGTAGAGGGGGGACTGGTGGCACTTAAGGTCAAGCACAAGGCATGAGAATGCATCAAAGAAGTGGACACACAAGAAGAGGGAGCATATAGGGAGATCCAAGAAGTATATGGCAAATTTTTAGAAGAAACCCCTATAAAAACCATGATTTTGATCACTAAAAACCATTGCAAATATCATTTCACATTTTTTCCAACTCCATTTGATTCAAGCCCAAGATTCCTCAAGCTTGAAGTTATTAAAAGCATCTACGTACCAATTTTCATAATTTGTAGACTCCGTTTGAGCCCTCAAATAAGCCTTGGAACCTAATTTTTAACTAAGCCAAACACTAGGTCTACAGATGGCCGAAACTAGTCAAAAAACTATAAAAAGAGCTAGAGATCTCTTTTTTGGGGTTAGTCCGTTGAGGTTAGCTGGTTGGAGAGTGAACTTATTCTTGAGCATTGTGAAATTTCTTTGATCTTGCTACGAGAAGCTTCAATTGTTCCTATCATTGGTATCTTACCTTGTGTGCATGTGTGTTTGCATGAATTTATGTGCTTGTCACTCACATTTTCTCACCACAATCACTCACAATCTTCATATCCTCCTGACGCCTCCATGGATTGACAAGTAAAGGAGGTGTTGCTCATGCTTGGGCTACATATACTATACATAAAGTTTTTCTTACTATTCAAAGGAATATAAAGAAATGCTTTAGATAATCCTTGTTAGAATGGATCACAAAAAAAATGAGAACTTTGACAAAGGAGACTACCATGCATATGAGTACAAGATGAGGATCACAAGTGAACTTATGGGGTTTTATTAAAGGGACAGAAATGCATCTTATAGTACCACAAAAACTTCAAGTTAAGATAAATGGAGATCATGCAAAAATCAAAAGCTAGAAGATAAGAACTTAAATGTTCCTTCTATTTCAAAATGTTCCAAATTATATTTTATACATATGGAAGACTCCTATAGGTATATAAGTTGAAAAAATCTATAAACTATCCTAGAACTAGAATCAATAGATTCATGTTAAAGATAACATTACTTTTTTTTTATTAACTATGAGCATATGTATTTAAATGAGCCACATTAGCATATTCATTTGTAGATGTGGACTAAATTAAAGAGTGTGTTTTAATCCAAGTATTAAGGATCTCTAGAAACAGCATATCATTAATACAGAACTTGGCCATTTAGAGTGGACCACACTTAGACAATAAACTAGTAACCATCAAAGTGAAAACAAGGAGAAGGGGATGAAGATATAGTGGACAAAAAGGCATAGAGATATTAGGAAAATATGCAAAATAGAATCTCATACTATAATATTTGGAGATAACATGTATTGACTCACTCATGATAAACTATTTTATTGCATCATTAGAATGAATACAATGAATGTAATTCTATACAGTAAGGATAGATTATAGAATGCCTTTTTTCATAGGTTGAGGAATTACCTTCTTTATAGATACAATTTATGTTGAGAACAATTCATATACCCCTTCACATTCCTCTTGCTACATACATGATTTTCCATCTAGATGATTTGTGCATACCAAAAAAAAATTCCAAGAATTTGCAATCAAAATCAAATGCATATTTTGTGCCCATTACAAATAAACATTTTGAGCTAGTCTTTAGATCCATGAATAATCTTCTACTGGAATGCATTGCTCATAAGAACCCATCCACTATAATTCATATCATCCCTTCAACCTGATGGATATGGTACATTGTACTCTAGAGTGAGTTGAAAGATATCACCAAGCTAGGTGATCCCCATCAATTGTATACATTGGTGAAACCAAATGGCTAAGAGTGGCTTGGTCATGAAATCTACTACATTCTAATTGGTTGACACGTTCTTGAGATGCACATGCTCATTGGATAGAGACTCTTGAATGAAGTGGTTGTCGTACCACACTTTCATGTACGTGGCCTTCCCATGATAGACCGGTTTTTTTTGCTAGTGCAATCATAGATCAAATATTAAATACAAGGTAGTCCATATGCTAGTAGATTTCAAAGTTGGTTATGGAGAACCACAAGGATTCCTTATAAGATTCAATAAGTGCAAAAGAAATTTCTTTGATTGAGGAAACCAACTTTGTGTCTGAGAGAACAATGCAATTGTTAAAATCTCTATGTGCTTTGTGCAAGCATGAAACATAGGGTTCCTTGCAACTACAAATGTGCTCTGACTATCAATGGAGATGGTGGTTGGAAAAGAGTGACCAACACCCAAGTCACCCAAAAGGCATCTGAGCCAAACACACTCAACAATTGTTTTGAAAGCTACTCTATTCTCAACATCACAAATAGAAGTGGCCACAATAGGATCCTTCTTGCTCAAACAAAATATGCATTAGCTACTAAGCATGAAGCAAAGACCACTAGTGGACACACAAGTTTCATAGAAAAGCAGATAAACCTGGGAGTAATGATCCACCCTTGGGATAAAAAAATCCAAGTAGTTGGGTACCACTCAACTAGTGAAAGATGCGCTTAACTACTGACCAATGCCTCACACTTAGGTAATGCATAAACTTGCTCATGTAAGAGACAAAAACATGAATATCAAGTTGCATTATTCATAAGTAAATCAAGCATCCAACATCGTGCTGATGGAGACCAACATCAAATGCACCTCCAGCACCATGAAGACTCAACCATAAACCCATTTCCATAGGAATGGTAATAAGTTTGCAATATTTAAGTCCAAAATGCTAAGATAATGTGCTAGTATATTTTCTTTGACACGAAGGTATTCCCCCATCAACTCACATATTATGAATGCCTAAATAATGATGCAATTACCTCAAATCTGACATCTCAAAAGATTATTCTTAAATTCAGAAATATGCTTCTCATTAGGACCAATCAGAAGCATGCAATTGAGATATACAACAATGATCAGAAGTACATCAATTGTTTGCTTGATATATATGGTGCTCTTAGTTAGAAACTTGTCAAAACCATGTGCAATCAAGTAGGCATGTATCTTTTCGTATCAAGCATGTGGTGCTTGATTCAAACCATATAATGCCTTCTTCAACCTACACACTTTGTTTTCATGCTCTTTCCACACAGAACCATGGGGCTGAAATACGCACACTTCTTTGTGTAAGTCACCATTCAAAAAATATAGTTTTAATGTCCGAATTGATGTACATTCCAACCATGATGGGATCAACAAGTACCAATCTTCATAATAGCATCATACTATGATTGCACAACAACCATCCAATTTTCTCAATTTTGTGGTTAGACAACCAAGCCAATCTTGGCCAATGTTGAGTCTAACAACCACTTTTCCAGCCATTTTTTCACAACTTTTATGACATGATCATTTCCCTTATAGTATTTTCAAAGTTCTTTCTGCTCAATCCATGTGCTTGAGCATGTATGCCATTCGAATGAAGCTACTCTATAGAACCTACAATAGAAACCATAACACAAACAAGAATTTGAAGATTCCATAGTCCTTTTGCTACCAATACATTACCCATCATATATGCCTATCATGAGTAAATAGTACCATCCAACCTATCCTAGAAACCCAACATATGCAATAGATCATTGCTTTTAGCCATGGACATGGACTACATACCCCAATGTAGAAAAATGATTGTATCTCGAAAGTTCACTAGAACCACCCTTTCGAGCTCTCCTCAAGATGCATTAGACTTTCAGGCACTTGTACTTGCAAAATGAAACTTGTATATATGTTTGACACAAAAGGATGAAATTGCCTCCACAAGCACTCCCATAATGTGTTCAGAGGCAACAACAAGCTAAGATCAAAATCTTGATGCCACAAAGTGAATCCTCTTTGAAACCCTAAACCCCCTAGTTATGCTCACAAAATTTTGAGCGATCATGAGACTCTCTCTGGAGTGATGTTGACGACACCCTAGGCGAAGGGGTGTCTTGTTTTGATACCAATTCTTGGAGTTTGATGTTTGCAGAGGCACATGAACAACACAAAGAAGAAGAAGAATCTTGGAACAACTTGCACAATATTCCACAAATTTTATGATACCAATACATATTCCAAAACTCTTTTGCTACCAATACATGATGCATCATATATGCCCAAAACTAGTATTTATTACCATCCAAATTATCCTCAACAACCAACATATAGAGTACATCATTTCTTTCAGCCATGGCTAGTGACTGAATACCCTAATGCAAAAAAAAAAAAGATTATTTCTCTAGAAGTTGAACAAAAATAACCTGTGAAGCTCTAGTAAACCTATAGCTGACTTTGACGCACTTGTGTTGGCAAGCGGAAACCTATGTGTATGCTTGGCACAAAATGACAAAATTTCTTGCACAGTCGCTTTGATAGTGCATTTGGAGGCCAAACACACTTATATCAAAATTTTGACACCACAAAGTGAAGTTTTTTAGAACTCCTAATCATGCCAAGTATGGTCACAAATTTTTGTGCAATTTTGAGATTTTCATCGAAGGGGTATTGATGATGCCCTTAAGGAATCAATGGCCCATTGTGATACTAAATATTTGAGTGTAAGGTGTGCAAAAGCACACAAATAGGACAAGGAAGAAGAAGAATCTTTGAGCATAGCATAATATAGATTGTATTAACAAGGTGAGGTGTAAAGTTAATAGACCCTTTAGGGTTGTAGGTGTATAGAGAAGTGGGAGAAAAAACCTCCTAAAGAGGGAAAAGAGTGCCATGAGAGTCCTAAGTGTGTTCACCACACATCACTACCAAAATATATTAAGAGTTTGCTTCAATATGTACACCAAGTTGCAACATGATGATTTATTACCTTCTAGTAAAGTGAGCAAATCATGAGCGTTGACCTTAAGAAATAATGCCATCTCAATTTCCATCACTTTGAGCAACATGTTAGAGTCCTTATCCTGCATATCTTCTTTGTACAATAAGGGATGCATTGCATATATCATCATGATTGTTGTAGAGGAAAAAAGTAAAGAAAAGCAAGCCCCAAACAATTTCTCAAATTTAGGCATAATTTTTCTTCTTCAAATTTCTATGAAAGACATCATGAGCCATGTAAATGATCTAAAGGAGTCCTCTAGATGCATAAATCCAAAATGTTGTAACATAATCCTTGTAACATAGTAGGAGCTTAATGTTTTTCTATAACAGTGTCGGTCTCTTGTGTGAAAGGACTTTTCTTAGGGCATATGTATATAAGTCACTTGATGACCCTTTGTGAGAACTTTCTGCCATTTTAAGTAATCAAGTAGAATTTTTTAATTTGCCTCTTCTCTGCAGAGTCTTCTCCAAGAGCTTGAGTGTGTGTTTCATGCTTGAAATGTGTGCCTAAGAGTCTTGTCTACCCCATCCCCTCTTGTTTCCGTGACTATAATGCATGTATGAAGATTGGTAGGTTGTGGAGCTGATGTAGTGTTTCCTGCCGATCACTTATTTCATAACTTGAAGCACGTTTGTCAAATTTGATTGAAAAGACAATCACTAGATGCATCTTGTTGAGAACTTTGAAACCCTCGTTCTATGTTTATTTGTGAAAAGACCTTTCATTTTTAACATTTTTGGATCTAGCCACAACATTAAGTCAAATTTTAGATTATATTTTATTGTAGAGGAATTTGGAAAAGAAAAAACATTTTTACTAATATTTTTTTTCATTACTAATTTTTTTGAAGCGAACTTTAAAGTAACTTTTTGTTTAACATAATTAATTTGATTTACCTTGTTTGTTTGTGGAGATTGTAAAACGATTAATTGAAAATTATATATAGATAATTTTTTTTTAATCCTTGTCTCTATTTATGTTTTGAGTTGCAACAAATGACCATAATTCGTCCACGTCTACGAATTAGTTGACATTTTTCACAAATATTGCGAATGGAAGCGCACCATATTTGGGCTTCGGCCCTAAGAGAAAAGTTCAAATTTTTCCTTACCACTACCAAAAGTATCTTGGCATGCATTTCCAAAGGATTAAGGAGTAGGAGAGGTAGTTGAACTGAGTTGCATGCATTGTAGCATTGTCACTTCATTTACCATCATGTGTGCACATGTATTCATACACGATATGTCTAATTTAATGGATTGATAATTAAATATGTATTAATCCACCACTATGTGCACTTGTGGGGCAATTGAGGTATAGTCTCAGTTGATACAAGTCCCTAAGTCTCTACGACTTAGGTACACATGTTTTTGGTGTTTTTGTTGGGGAACTTGTCCAATCAAGGTGCCTACATGATGGTGATATTTACAGAGTGAATGAATCATGTGAGTAGAGGTAATCTTAGTAAGTGGCAAGTCTTGAAAAAACTTTTGCACTTGTTACTTCACACTTTAGTGGTGTGTGTAATGAGATTGTAGGGTTTGGAGTGAGGGAGTGAGAGAGAGTTAGGAGTTAGGAGTGGAGAAAAGTTAGGGTTAAGATCGGTAAGTTACCACTACAAAATCCCAAAAAAATGTTCTTTTTAGTTCAAATTTAGGGCACTTCAAAGGCCTAACTTACATGACTTAGTTCAATGGAAATCACTTGCTCTGAATAGTGGTATCGTGGAGAGCAGCGATCAATATCATCATCTCTATATTTCCTAGAGCTTGGTGTGTGGCTAGCACTTGGTGACCAACTTTGGAAGGGTGACTGGTTGAGGTGAGAACTCCATTACTCATCACTTGGAAAATTCATTAAATACTTACGGTCGTGACATGGAGCACAATGAGTATCCTGGCGTTGCATAAAGGGTTTGGAGTGACATTTTCCACCCATAGTGTGTTGAAGGAGAAGAGGAGTGTGTAAGGAGCACTTTGCACTAAAAAATAAAAATTTAGACCATATTTGGTTGAAGTATCACAGTTGGTTGAATTCAGATATCGCGATACCAGAACTCCCTTGTATCACGATACTCACCAAGTATCATGTATTGTGTATCACCTCTTTGAGTATTGCAATACTGAATAAGTATTGTGTATCAAAAGTAAAGGTATCACATATCGCATAAAACATGTATCGTGTATCCTCCCAAAAGTTGTATCGCGTATCACTAGTATGAAAATATTGTATCGTGTAAGGCTAGTATCACATATCATACACCAAAGTATCATGTATCATTGCAAAGTGGTATCATGTATTGTGAGGCAAGCAGTATTGTATCATGGGAGTGGTATCGTGTATCACCCTAGCAAGGTATCACATATCATCTGCCCTAAGCTATCATGTATTGCATAATATAGGAATCGTGTATCATGTGATCGAGATATCGTGCCATTCTTGAATGGTATCGTGTATCACGAGCCAAGAAGTGTCGTATCATCTGAAAGAGGTATCGTGTATCAAGTGAGAAATGTATCGTGTATCATGGGGAAGTGGTATCACCCCAAGGGGTATCGTGTATCGTGGGGAACTAAAAAATCCTAGGGAAGAAAAGTAAGAGGCAACAAAAAATTGGGAGAGGCTGAGAAAGCCAATAGAGCTTAGAAAAGGCCTAAGACCTAGGTGGTCAATGAACTTGAGATCCGGATGAGTGTTAGGTAGTCAAAGGGTAGTAACCACTAACTTTCTCCTTGGGGTAGTCACTGTGTCTCCATTATTGGTTCTCTCCGAGGTTCCTTGACCCTCTAACTCTCCTCTCTTATTAATGTGATTATGATTTTATGTCACTACATAGATTTGGCCTATCTTGTCCATATAGACACTACCTTCATATTTTAACAGCTAGTCTTGGGACTATCTCAAGTTTTGTTGTGTTTATCATTCTTGCAACTGACCTATTGAGGCCGTTTAGGTAAATGGGTATTCCTTGCAAGTTAGTGGACACATATTGAAGGGATGTCCAATAATTTCCCTTCACAATGGACATAAAACCTTCCCTAGGTATTGAACCATGCATGTCCTCAAAAGCCATGAGTCTTTCCTCTTTAGAGTCACTCGAAGTGTCTGAGTAGATAGAGTGATGCTTGGTTGGGTTTCACTTCCCATAGAAGATATGACATACATACATACATACATACATACATATATTTATGTATATGTATATGTATGTATATGTATGTATATGTATGTATATGTATGTATATGTATGTATATGTATGTATATGTATGTATATGTATGCATATATATATATATATATATATATATATATATATATATATATATATATACATACATGCATACATACATACATACATACATACATACATACATACATACATACATACATACATATATATATATATATATATATATATATATATATATATATATATATATATATATATATATATATATATATATACGGGTTAAGAGGGGATTTGATACCTCAAGATGACTATCTGATGCATGCGTACTTGGTACATGGCTTAGATCTACTCTTACAAATTGATTCACCGACACAAGGAGAAGGCATCAACCATTTGGGACACTACCTCACAAAACCCATTTGGGACCCATCAAGGTATGGAAAACGTGACATCTTGACAAACAAGCCAACATAGTGTTCTCGTTAGACCTCATGTTGAGTTTCCTATGCCAGGAATTAAACCAGGTATCTTACTTGACTCAATCTAGCAAGGGGGATATCTCTTCACAAGAAACTAAGCATCAAGCACACCACTAGAATGGATAGAGTTGGTTCCTAGACTTTCTTTCAACATCCTTTCTTTGCAACAGGCCCCATGCATTAGTATAGAATAGTTGGCCTTCAAGTGCACTATTGATGAAAGTCACACAAAATTTATCCCATGATCCAAGTAATGCACACAACAATAAGTGAGCCTTGTCTCATCATTTATATTTGGCTTTTGTGCTTGTATTTTCATGATTAGGACATCAAACCCATTAATGTTCCTTATGCTATCATGTTTCTCACACATTCAAATTTCATATAACCTTTGCATAAGGTATTCCTTATTAGACACAATGTCCTTCTCATAGGTATTTCACATTTTTTACAACACGGTCTCAATTATCTTACATTCTAACATTGAGAAATAAACATAATTGGTTAAATGTAGCTAAACTGTAACCATCTGATCAAGACCTTCCCAAGCATCATTGTTGATATTTGCATGCTTCTTTATTTCGCCTTCCTTCATTTTCCAATGCCTTTTCTAATCAATATAGCCATGATCTAATTCTTCTAGAGTGCAAAGTTGGTCCCAACTTCTTAATGTCATGGCTTGCCTTTGTTGGAGCAAGGTAATCTTTTTCCATAGCTTGCAAACCAAAACCTCCTAATTAGCAAACAAAGAACCCATATGTGTGAAAACCTTGAATATATCACCTAGCTATTTTGATTTTGAAGGATGAGAGGTCAATGGAGTGCTAATACAATACTAGAATATTATCATCATAGTTAACCCTGCAAGACTAAATCCTTTAAGGTCACTTGTCTTCCTTAGCTAGCAATAACATCTATTTTTTGCTAGAAAACATCTTCTTTAGTGTTTATAAAATTTCACTCAAAAGAACATCCTTAATCCTTATAGGAGAAAATCGAAATGCTTTCACGAAAGTTGGAACCCTAAAAGTTTGTCCATAAACTCACGAAAGTTTAGATAATGTGGCATGTGGCTAAATGAATCCTCCATCACATTAAACTTCCCTTGCCTATAGCTAAGCTCATAGTCAAACTCCTAAAGGATCTTTTCCCATCTGGCCTTACAACCTATAGGGCATGTTTGATTAGAGAGCCACTTGATCAAACATTATTGTGACTTTGGCACCATATAAGAAATGTTGCCACTTCTTTAAAGCATGGACAATTGCATACAACTCCTCTTCCACAGAGTAATTTCTTTGAACAGATTCTAGTTTCTTGCTTTGAAAAGATAATCATCGACAAAATAACTCACGTTCGTTCCAACCACAAAGGATGGATTGGGATTCGATATCGGCAAAAGTGGAGTTGTAGCAATCGCTAATTGCAATCTCTCCATAATTTGCTTCTATTCACCTCCTAAATGAAAAGCTTTCCCTCTCCCTTTTCCCATAATACTTTGAAGACTTTCTCTGTGTTCCAAGTGTTCCTCTTTTGATCAACTCTAAATCAAAATATCATCGAGAAGATCTACGAGGAACTTTCCTAAGTAGGGTACATTGTTCATGAGCACCATGAACATGGAAAGAGCATTGCTAAGACCAAATGACATCACCAAAAATTTGTAATGCATATATCTAGTCCTAAAGACAATTTTAGGAACATCCTTTGCCTTAATCCTAATCCGATGATATCTCGACCTCAGATCAAGGTTAGTAAAGAACTCAGCTTGATGTAACTCATCAAATAAGTCAACCAACCTAGGTATTGGAAACATATTCTTGATAGTTACCTTATTCAATGTTTTATAACCGATGAATAATTGCATAGTGCCATCTTTCTTTTTAAGTAGAAGAATGGGCAATGCCCATGAAGGATTTCTAAGTCTAACGAAACCTTTATTTAGGTATTCTTAAACTTGTGTCTCTACTTCTTGATCCTTTGATGCACTAAGCATATAAGGTGGCTTGCAAATGTGTTTAGTATCAAACACCAAATCTATGGCATGGGCAATCTCTCCTCGTAGATGTGGTAGTTCGTTAGGCGAATCAACAAGAAAAACATCTCTATACTCAAACATTAATTGGTTAAAATCTTTAACCAAATACTCTTGCAAAAAGGGATAATCAAAAGTCCTCTCCTTAATTACATTATGATCATGAAAATGTACATCTCAAGTGCCATGAGCATGCAAATATTGATCAAATCCTGAACTATGTAATGCATAAACGTCTTGCACATCATGAGAATCAAATAAAACCGCTAGTTGAATGCACAAAATGAGAGTTATATTGGGTACATTCCTCTCCCCTTGAATACAAAATTTACTTCCATTTTTGATAAATTCAATAGTATTCTTGTTAACTTCGTTTAAGTAAGTCTCCTTATCCCCAAAACCAGTCTCTACCTAGTACCAAGTCCATCCTATCCATATTCATAATCTGAACTTCTAGATTATCCTTAAATCCATGTAGCTTGACTTCCAAATTAGACACCATTGTGTCTCATATTCTCTTAACTTCTCCTTGCGTCATAGATACAATGTATTTATGTACACTCGAATCGGGAATTTCAAGTCTTTTGCCCATTGCATAGTTTATTAAATCGTGAGTAGCATAGTCATAAATCGTATGTGTCTAGGTACTTCACCCCAGCAAGAACTAGCTAATGATGTGAATGTTTCAAAAACTTCTCCTCGGGACATGGAAGGAGAGTGCACCTTTATGGGCAACAACAAAAGTAAGATGGAAAATCAAGGTGCTAGTAATTTCTCCTCTCATTCTTCTTGTTGTGATGATGTTTCAGCCAAGGAAAGACAAGACCTTGATGAATTTTCTGAACAATTAGAACAATAAGATAACTTAAAAATTCAAAAGATTCAGGAAGATAATATTGAGGATGTAGAAATGCAGGGTATTGTTGTTTCTCGAGAAGATATAAAATCTAAAGCTAAAAGAAAAGAAGTTGTTAGAGTTTCAGGGTCAATTAGTAAACCCCTTAAGAATAGTAGAAAATAAGTTGTCTGGTTGGGTCCTTTTCTCCCTTTTTTTTTTTCTCATGGATTTGATCAATATCATTTCTCTCAACATTAAAGGTATTACTGATCCTGTGAGGAGCAAAGTTCTAAAAAACTGGATGAAGGATTGCTCTCTTATGCCTAATTTCATTTGTCTTCAAGAGTTAAAGATTGGTGGTTTTGATCTCCTTTCAACCTGTAGATTTCTTCTAGTAAACACAAGTGGTTTACTACCAAACATAACAACAGAATGGGTGGTGGTGCTATAGGTATAGTCTCTAATCTCTCTCATTGCATTGAGGAAGTTCTGTATAGTCCTTCTAATCAATGGATTGGTCTCAGATGTAAGGAAATGTGTACCTAAGTACCGACTTAGGGACTTGTAGAGAAAGAGACTATACCTCGATCCACCTCAAGTGCATATAGTTGGGACTCACGATTTAATTATCAATCCAAGGAGTATCAAAACCTAGCCGAGTGTATGAAGACATGCATTCAAATGATGGTCAATGCAAATGAACTCTCACAAGTGCAAACAAGCATAAATCTATTTCAAACAAGTTTCAGAGATTGGGTATGGTGTCCCGACACTTGGAGCAGCAACCAACAGTAAATCGAGCTTTTCTCTTGGCTTCAAACTCGGAATATGGTGAATAATGGGTTTCTTTCGAAGCTTTCGACAAGACGCATCCAATGGTGGTTTTTTCACTTGATTTTGAGGCTTTTGCTTCAAGTTATGAGCAAAATGCTGAGTCGCGGGATTGATCTTCCTACACTTCAGCACTTCCTACACCACACACACCTTACTAACAGTAAACCAGCACTTCCATGGATAGACAACACTTCTAAGCACTCTTTCCAAGCATCACACATGCATGCAAGCTCACAAGGAAGAAGATACAGAGAGGAGAAGACACAAATTCGAAAATTCAGTGCTCTTGATTCTCACAATGGCAAAAAGTCCCTACAAAATGTCTTTGAAGTGCAACTGCTCATCTAGATCCTTTTGTGTGATCTTCTTTATATATTGTCGTGTTTTCTCTTTCAAGCACCCATATGGAATATTGAAAAGCTTCATTATTGTATCCAAGTCTTTTCCTTTAATTTTGGCTTCTTTCATGACTTTGACAACTTCATTTTCAAAATTTTCTGTCAATCGGGACACCAATAGTGCTCGTTCCTTCTGACCTATTTTTGTAGTATATGGCATGGGATGATCATCAAATGGTTCCGCCATCTGCTCTTTTATTGGAGAATGGTAGATCGGGGTAGATAGAGGACATACCTCTACCTCGTCAGTAGGATTCTCTAGTTGTGGCTCTACTGGTGTCCCGATGTTTGCTTTTTGTTCTACTTCAGCTTCCAATTGTACAATACGCTCAGTCTTTTCTTTAACTTCATGAAGGGCAGTCTGGAGCGTGTCTTTAGCCGTGAGAAGCTCATTGCCAATTTTCGCTATTTGGTCCATATTTTCGTTATAAATTACCGAGAGTTTTGCTTCAGTAGATTTGAGTTGTTTCCTAAGCTCATTTGTGTCTTGTATGTACTTTTGTTCTCATTCTTCTTTTAAGCTTTGCTCTTGTTTCAGCAGATTTGCATATTTTGCAACCTGATCGTTCAACTCCTTCTGGTCAATTGTTATTGTCTCTTGTTTATCTATTGGTTGGTCGTAGAGCAATGCGTTCTTCAGTTCTTTATTCCTATTGCATAGATTATCGTTTTCCTCCATATATACTTTAAGCTGCATTTCTAACAGATTGCTTCTAGCCTTCATTCTCTCTTTGTCCACTTCACTCGCTTCATGTTGTTTTTGTAGCTCCATCAGTTGTTCCTGGAGCTTGTGATTTTGCTCCATTAATGTAGTGCATTGTCCTTTGACTTCTATTATTTTCGTCTCCTTAGCTGAAACCACTTGTTGAACTTGTACCAATTGCGCAGACAACTGTTCACTCATCACTTGAAATTGATTCTTTTCTCTCATGGCTTTGTCATAATCTGTGTCTGTTTCCATCATTTGCTGCTGCATGCCCATGGTCGTTTGTATCATTTGCTTGACTATTGGTTTTAGTTGAGTAACATCGACATTTAACCATGTTGTTGGGATGCTAGGTTCTTCCCCTATGGTAGCATCTTTTCCTTGTGCCATGTGCAATGTTGTGTCGTGGGGCTACCGAATATGAAGTTGTATCTTTGGCTCAGCCTCCTTATCTACTGTCTTACCTTGGGGTGTGTCATCAGGGATCTCAATCACAATTTTTTCCATATTTTGTTGTAAACACCTTTCTTTTTCTACGTATGTTTGTATTTCTTCTTTCATGGGTGGCACCGCATCTTTATCTGTGATTGAAGCTTCCTTTATGTGGATTTGTGACTTTTCGTTCAATTGAAAGAGGTGTGTTTGTTCAGTGGATGCTTCCTGGTTCTGTATACGTGATTGTTGATTGTCAGGTGTGACTTCAACCTAGTTTATCTCTGTCCATTCCTCATTATTTGTTTCTCTTCTTAAGTCAACGTCCAAGGTATCCTTCTTAGGGCTAGATTCCTCAGTAGAACTTGAATACTCCAATCCCAATTCTTTATACCTGGCGGCTAGTTTTGTAGTATGTTCTTTGTCCTTTTGGTGTTGTCCTCCTCTTACCTGTCTATATTGATGTCCTTGGACATTGAGGTTCACTTAACCTCGCATGTATGTATGCGTTTCTTCTAGTGTCCCTGAAAGATCTCTTTTTGTCATAGGCGGCTGTGTCAGAGGGATCTTTGGGAGTGTATGTACTCGCTTGGATTGTGAAATTTCTTGCGCAGCTTCATCTCTAGCGTGCTTAGCCCCTCTCATTGGTTTCTTGGAACTTGTTCCCACTTCTTCTTTGGAAAGAACTGTTTTCTTTTTCTTTGGAACAATCCTCGACTTTACATATTTTGCTATTTCAGTAGGGTTTGGCATCAAATGTAGACATTCTTTCATCTCAAGAGCCTCATAGATTAGAAAGGTTAATGCCAAAATTCCATTCAAAAAGTTCTTCTCACTCCATGGCTTCTTAGCTTCGAATAAGCAGTCTTGAATATATGGAGTGAGATTTACTTGATTCCCAACTTGCCTCATTGCATGTGAGAGAAATTGGACTACAATTTTCTGAGTCGCTGTATATTTGTTCATGCATGGAAAAAAAAATGTTGATGCACCAATCTAATAGATTCTTCTATATCTGCCCTATTGATTTCTAGAAAGGTTTTTTTTTTTGCATCATGACATTCATCTTTGACATTAGTGAGACCATCTTGACTCCATCCAAAAGCTTGGTTGATTAGTTCATGTGTGAATCAAATGGTTGTCCATGAACCTGTTTTGTTAAGCACTTTATCTTCCAGAATTGATGGCTTATCTACTGCTGACTGGAGTGTGTTCATAACTTGAGTGCATCTTTGAAAATCTGGTAAGTATATTGGAAACTCGCATAAATGCATCTATTCCAACTCTTGTCCAAACATCCGTGATGCACGGTAATCCCTGTATCATGGTTTGGAAAACTTATGACATGATTGGGAAGTAGTGATCCCTATTCATAATCTTGATGGTGGCCATGAAAAGAAGATCCGACACAGGTTGGTCTTCGAGGAACCAATGACCTCTTGCCTTAGAAATCGATTCCAAGGGAAGAAGCAGGACCTCTTCCTCTTGAGCAGCCTCCGAATTTGAAGATGCCATTTGCACTCAATACATACCAGTAATCAGTGTAAAGCTCGTATCATGAGTTATCCTTTATTTATCCTTCATGAATTTGGCAACTCTCCGAGTGACCTGTGTCGCCCCTTTCCCATGGGTGTGAGAAAGGTAGTACCTGGGATTTTTCTTCAGACCTATATTTTTTTCTATTTCTTTCTGAAAGAAAAAAAAAGCGTTAGTACCTAGCCGAAGCTTTTATTGTGTCGTTGGATATTTTCCTTGAGATTATTGTACAAATGCTCTCCCATTCCCTAAGAGGGAAATGTGCTTCACTATCCAGTAGAAGAAGAATTAGGTGTCAAATGCATGGCCTTTTAATGTGTCCCTATTATGTATGCTCGAGACTCTTGCAAGTCAAGATGTGTGCAAATTGAAATCTCTGGCCGATGAATATAGATTGTTTTGCCTTTTGGCATCCAGATATGCTTTATTCTTTTGCGGCAGACTGTATCTCTAGCATTCCTGGTGATTGTTGTGCTTCTCATGTTGTACCTCCACTTGGTTAGTCTTTCAAATCCTTGAAGTGTTCTTGTTGTGTATTTGTGCTCCTGCAATGTCATGTAGTTGTTTGTTTCTTGCTGCTTCGCCTTCATGTCGTACTGACCCTTCTTGTGCATTGACATGTCTCTTTTAATGATTGTCATTGGTGCACATGGTTTGGGAATCCATATCTGTGTTGCGCGAGTTGGGCGGCTATCACTTTCTTCGGAATCCATACTCTATCAATCCTTTATGGACCTCGGAGCCCAGCTTGACTTGTATCCTTGTATTGTTTTGTTTCCTGTGTAGGATATAGCTTCGTTGTTGATGATATGCTCTCACCTGATCTTTTCTGATCCAAGCCTGTCTAGTGTGAGGAATGGGATGGATCCTAATGCATGAAAGTTCATGACAGTCTTGGTGACTAGTCCCTCTTGTGCTCGATTCCTCACAGGGGCTTTTATTGGAGATGATGCTAGTAGTGAGGTTCACTGATTTAGGAGATTGTGCGAGATTGAGATTCGGTGTATTCTCACATGAGGTACTTGATGTTGGGGTTTCCATAGTGGAGGTGAACATACATTCATCATCATGCATGCATGAGTGATCTCTCGGGCCTATACATTTGGCTTTGACAGGTCATTCTTCTAACATGCTGAATACCTTACGGTGCCCTATCTTGGCCCATATGTAACCCAAGGCTAATTCGATAGTCACTTCATATTCATATATCCAATCTTGACCCAACGCAAGCTCCTCTAATAAGTCTTGATCATGACACACCAAGAGTTTTTGTTGCATCGTGTTATTTCCAGGCTGTAGTGACAAGGTAATCTCACCTATGCATTCGATAACTTTTCCCCCTATTCCAATCAGCTATGCTTTACATGGGTGTAATTCTTCCTTGAGTTTTTGTGTCAACGAAGACTTGATACAGCTAATAGCTGCTCCTGTGTCAATGAGAGCATCCACCAAGTGGTACTCTTTTGTTCCAACACCCAGATTCAAATATGGTTGCTTTGTTTGATGTCCTAGGTTTTCAGAGGCTCTAAAGTTAGCCGTTGGGATGGGTTCATCTCCTTGTCGATATCTTTCATCTCTCTCTCTCTCATCCATTCCTTTCGTTTCCTGATTCATTCTAGAGCTTCCTGTCTTGCTTCTTCTCGTATTCTTTTGTCCTCTTCTCGTCCATTTTTAGCCATTAAAAGTCGTGACATTATTTCCTCTATCAATGGATCTTAATATTTTTTTACTCGGCAACCACTTATATAGTTTGGCAATACTTCCCCATCTAGGGTTGTTAAGCTAATGGCTCCGCTGGTAGATATACGATTGATTATCAAGGGTCCATATCCTCTTTTTTGTAGTTTTTTTGCATGTTGCTTCAAAGTATAAACCAGGACCGAATCTCCTTCCTTCAGGTTTTTATCTTTAATATGAGCATCAAAATATGCCTTTTGCCACCTTTTTGCTGCGTAAATACCTGCCACAACTTGTAATCTTGTTTCGTGTAACTTTTCTATTTGATCCAATTGAGTTGATAACTCATGTCCAGTCCATTCGTAATTTGCAGCTACTCTAAGAGTAGGTACCAGGAAATCAATTGGCAAGATGGCATTCTGTTCATACAGTAAGTTAAAGGGAGTAGTTCCTATGGCTGTTTTGTAGGCTACTCGGAATGCCCATAAAGCATGATGTAATTGCTTGTCCCAATTGGATCTACCATTGTTAATAATCTTAGTGAGGACTGTGCATAAGATTTTGTTCGAACTTTCAGCCTGTCCGTTGGCTTGGGGTGGTAAGGGGCTGATTTCTTATGAATCACTAAGATTTCCTTCATTAAGGCTTCTATCACTTCATTGACAAAGTGTGTGCCCCTATCACTCACAATTTCAATAGGCAATCCAAACCTAGTGAATATGTTCTCGAAGAGAAACTTAGCTGTAGTCCTCGCATCATTTTTCTTGGTTGCTTTGGCCTCTACCCATTTGGTCAAATAATCCGTTGCTACAATTAAGTACTCGGCATGAGAACCTTTAGCTAGTGGACTAATAGGTCCTACAAAATCTATTCCCCATTTGGTAAATGCTCTAGCACTCATCATAGGCTTTAACGGCATTTGATCTCTTCTAATAGGATACTTTGTTCGTTGACAAGTATCGCATCTTTGGACGTAAGTGGCTGCATTGATGTAGAGTTGGCCACCACATTCTTGCGAAGAGAATCATTTTTGCAATTTTATCTGCAGAAAAATGTCCTCCTGCAGCTCTTGTATGCGCCATCTCTAAGATAAAAAGATATTCGTCTTCATGAATGCACATTCGTAGATAATTATCTCTTCCTCTCTTGAAAAGCTGTTTTAGGGATCAACATTTCTGCCCATTGGGGACATACTTCGAGATTAAAAAGATAAGTATCTTGCAGATCATCTGGTACTCCTATGGGGGGCTCTCCATGTGTCATTCTTGATAGGTAATCTGCTCGGATATGCATATTCCCTTTTTTGACTACTACTTCAAAATCAAATTCCATCAGCAATAGAAACCATCATACTAGTCATCCTGTATTACAAGGCTTATTGACTAAGTACAGTAGCGCTTGATGATCGATGAAGAATTTGAATTTGTTTGCCAATATGTAGTGTCGAAACTTCTTTACTGCATACACCATCCCTAAATCTTCTCGCTCCGTAGTGGTATAATTGCGATCTGCTTGATTTAATTGTCTACTGGCATAGGCTATAGGGTGTTCTAACTTTCCTGCATCTGCTGGCTGTGCTAAGATGCATCCAATGGCAAACTTGGAAGCATCCACATGAATATGAAATGGTTTATTCAAATTAGGCACTCAGAGTATTGGTGCTGAACTCGAGCGATTCTTGAATTCATTGAAAGCCTTTTCACATCTTCCATCCAAATAAACAGAGATAGTAATGCATAAAGAGGTCCAGCAATTATGGCATACATGTGGATAAACCTACGGTAATATCTGCAATATCCCATAAATGCTTGCACTTCTTTAGCAGTCTTTGGTCTCGGCAAATCCAGAATAACTTTGATTTTGTCTTCATCCATGGAAATCCCATTTTTAGAGACAATGTGTCCTAATATCTTCCTTTGTTGAACCATGAAGACGCACTTTTCTAGATTAAGACAAACTCTATACTGTCAACATTTGCCAAAAATCTTTCTTAGTTTAGGAATGTGTTCCGAACATATAGCTGAATAGGTGCATAAGTCGTCCACGTATACCTCCATGCTCTTCCTTAAAAATTCCTTGAACACGTGACACATCAACCTTTGAAAAGTGGCTAGGGCATTGGTTAGACCAAAAGGCATAACCCTAAATGCATACACTCCCCATTCAATTGAAAAGGTTGTCTTATGTTGGTCCTCAGTAGCAATTGCTACCTGATTATACCCTGAAAAGCCGTCCAGAAAACTATAGACTTCCTTTCCTGCAACCCTTTCCAAAAGATGATCGGTGATAGGTAATAGGTAACTATCCCGTATGGTGGTAGCATTTACTTTTTTCAGATTAATGCATACCCTTAACTTGCCATTCTTTTTTGGCACGACCACTAAAGGTGATACCCATTCCGTGTGTTCGATCTCATAAATGAAGTTTGCATCCAACAACTTATCTATCTCTTCCTTAATTTTTGCTAAGTAAACATCGTTATATGTGTATGGTCTTTGTTTGGAAGGTTTGGCTTTTGATGTCATAGGGATTCTATGGGCACAAATACAGGGATCTACTCCTTTAAAATCCTTTTATGTCCAAGCAAAGACGTCCCTATATTCTTTTATGAGTCGTATTAATTGTTGTTCTTCCTCCATTGAGACATCCTGTCGTATAAAAGTACATCGTTCTTCTCCTTCCTCCAAAGTTAGTACTATTTTCTTGGTCTGTTCTTTGTTGTCATATGCTATTCTTGGTTGTGCTTCCCATTTTGGCATTTGGATAGCAATCTTCCTCTCTTCTACCTCATACTTCTTGAAGTGGGCAGGTACTTTGAATTGATCTTGAGTCTTGTTTTCTCCCTCTTCGTTTTCTTTATCTAGTTCAAGTTCTTCTCCTTGTGTCCTTCCTTGATTCAACCCATTAGTTATGACACTTACTCTTTGATTTTTGCTTTCTACTTCAATTTGTTCATGCTCCATTTCAATGCTCTCATAATCCTCCTTCCATTCTTTTTCAATTACTTCTCCTTCTTCGACTTCTTGGAGAACAACCACGTATAAACTTACATCATATCCTTCCTTGTCAATGCATCCATTCATGGTTATTACCTTTTCATTTACACATACATCAAGAGTAACTAAAATCTCCATCCAACCATGAGGTTCAAATTCTTCATCTAGAAATATTTGGGGCATGTAAGTTGGATCTTGTACAGATCTAGCAACTCCCTGCCTTTTCTGCCATCCTTTCTTCCTTCGATTAGTCATCCACCTCTTGATGTATCAGATTCCATTGTAAGGGGGGAACGTCTTGATACGTGTATGTATGGATATTTATTCTGGCCGTAGTTCCTTCATGCTACAAGTACACAGTGTCCTTTCCCCAGTCTTGCACTACCTTAAGTTGTCTCATGAAAGGTCTTCCAAGTATCATCTCATAATTGCTAGCCTTTTCAAATTGACAAATTGCTAAGGTGTGCTCGAATTCAACTCCGCAAGTAGAAAAAGTTACTTTCTCCAATAATCCTAGGGGTCGTTCAGTGTGTTCGTCTGCCATTTGAATCTTCATCCGTGTTAGTCTTAAAGTTGGGTTTCCCCATTTTTCCCAAATTTCCTTGGTCGCAATTCCTACTCCTGCTCCCGAGTCTAAGATGGCTTTAGTGGTGTAACCTCTATAAGTGATGGGGAGGCATGTGTTTCCTTTCTCCCTCACTGAAATCTCCAACCTTATCGACTGTGATTTTAATTGTGGTTGCTCCATCAGGTATCTCATTTTCATCTGACCTTGTCTCCAATTGACTAGTTAGTTTCTCCTTCAATTGTGGTTTTACCTTCAAGAGTTCTTCCAATGTTAGAGTACAAGGGATTTTTACTTTTTTAAGATGTTATACAATGTCCGATGTTTGAATCGATGAGTTCTGCTCTTTTCTTCTTACTGAGGGAACACAATATAATTTAGAATTATGTTCGTATTCTCCCGTGTAGTTCGGCAAAGCCTTCACACTATCTTCGTCATTGTTGCTCTCGTCAAGTTGCAGTAATTCTTCCGAGTTTAATTCAGGTATTGATGCGTCAAATTCACCTTCTGCTTCTAACTCCTCAAAGGGAGGTCTAATTCCTTCCGCTCTCTTCCATCTGTCTTCCTGGACTCTTGCCCACAAGTCTTTAGGCCATTGCCCATCAACTTCGGGGACAAAAAATCCTTCTCTTTTATTCTCGCAGTACTTTTCACCATAGGTCTCGTCTTCTTTTCCTTTCTTGGGATCATTAGGGATAACATACTCTTGTAATTCTTTTTTGGGAATTCTTGAGTTGGATAGTTGCTGAACAGGTTTTTCCGGGGTCTGTTTGGCCACTTCAATTAATTTCTTACATATCTCCAACCTTTCTTTCTCTAAGTCACATCTTGGGTATTCCTTTTTCATGTTGTTCAATGGTTGTTCCTACTCTTATTCATGCCTGGTATGCCTGAATCCACATGGCTAACTCTTCTGGCATAGGGTTAGCTAGAACTGATCCTGCTTTTTGTTTTTTACACTTTTCTATCTTATTTTCTCTTTCAAGTTTTTGTTTTACTTATTGGCCTTGTTCGTTATTCTTGTCCTCCATTTTTGTTGCAGTTTCTTTTCTTTCATCTTTTCTCTACGATTCTTCCATCTTTGGGTCCATTTACTTTTAATGCTTTTTCTAGACACTTCTGAGTCTGCAACTACCTGAGGTGTGTGCGTATTCAATTCGTTGTTAGCGAGATCATCTTCTTTGATTCTTTCTGAGGTCTCTCTCGCCTTATCCCTCGTTATTGTTTTTAGTGGTACAATGTACTCTTTATCACTCCCCGATGACTCTATCACTTCTATCACATTGATCTGCACATTAGAGTTAACTTTGTTGGGGTTCTTGGGACAATCTCTAAAAAGGTGTTCTTTACCACAATCACTATAGTATCCTTCCCAAATTCGTTGCGGTGGTGGTGGGTTGAGTAACGTACATTCTCTGATAAAATGATCTCCTCCGCATCTATAGCATGGTCCCCTAGGTGTAGGTGGTTTATTCATTGATCAGGAGGGTAAAGGTGCCCTCGGAGTTGTGTACATTAATGACACATAGTCCTGCTCATATCCGTAAGAGCTATCCGGTCCTTCCATACCATAAGCATATGGCTCGTAAGATTGTTCGTATTCAACTACAGTGCCCTCATATGAGGAATAAGTTCCTTGACTATGGTCATAAGATGGGTCCTAAGGCTCGTTACTAGCCAATGGTGTGGCTAGGACTATTGCTCTCTCTGGGTTCTCTTCAGGTTGAGCCATTTTTTACTAGGACAACATTTTGAGGGTGTGGTGGTTGTTGTCCTAACACGGGTTGTGGTTGAGTGTAACCTTGGTAAGCATCAGGTCGTGGTCCTGGTGCTTGTTGCTGATATGTGGGATATCTAAAGGCTTCTCCTCCTTCATCTCTCTGAGGGTATCCATACGGTCTCATGGGTGCTTGTGTACTGGTCTTGACTATTGATTGTAAGGACAGTTTTTTATGTTGTGATTTGTGTACCTTTGTTCTATGCTACAATAATGCATAGGCCCGGGGCGGGTGGTCTATTGTACGCATAAGCAGGTGGTGGAACTACTCCCCTATTGCACAAGTGAGAAGCATGATCACCTCCACAGTCTACACATCTTCTAAGCATGGGTACTCTCATAGGATTGTTCATGTAGTTCCTCTGCCCTTGAACGTTCAATTTTTTTTCCATTAAATCAGCTATTCCTCTACATTGTTCCTGGGGTTTGACGTGCTGCTAGCGGTATCCTCACTTTTCACACTGCCTTGAGGTATTTTCAAATCTTCTGCTAGATTGTCCTCTAGGTCAATACACTCTTTCATACATTCTTGCAAATTTTGGACTCTTTTCACATATACCAATGATCTCAATGATCCATTCACTAATCCTTCCAAAACCAGTGACACCATTTTGTTTTGAGTGGGTCTCTCTTCAACAGTGCATCTATCCACATATTGCTTAAATCTTCTAGCTACTAATCTCACTGATTCCGTAGGAGCTGGTTTAAAACTATGGATTAATGAGGAAGAGTTGTTTTTTATTCCAAACTTGGTGAATTCTTCAATCAATTCTTGATAGACTTGTTCCATGTTTTGAAAGTTATTAGGGTCTAAGGGCTGGAACCAAGCTAAGGACATGTCTATAAGGGTTAGACCAAAGGATTCATATTGAATCAAGAAGTCTTCCACTTGTTCGGCTCTTATTACTTGCTTGAATTCAGCTATGTAGTTGTATGGCCATCATAGTGGTTTCTCATGCATTTGGCAGCTTGGATGGGTCTTAATCTTCTTCCTGGTTCAGGTGATCTAGGCATTACAGGGAAGACTGGTCATCCTATTGGTATTCTTGGTCCTCTTCCTGTTGGTGGTCTCTCGTGGATAGGAATTCTAAGCCTCGGTTCTACATGTGTAGGTGGTCGATAATTTGGATTATTACCTGGTGTAGCAAACTGCACATGGGGTCTAACTAAGATGTTTGTTTGTTGTGTCTGTCCAGAATGCTGATAAGAATTGTCTTGGTAGGTTCCTTGGGGATTTTGCGAAGTTGTGGCTTGATCCCTTGGTGGGAAAACTGGGATGTTTTGATATTTCAACCCGGCTTTTTCTAATTCCGTTTTGGGCTAGTACCTCCTTTGATGCTTGTCTAGATACATGATGTAAGTGGGGTTTTCAGGATCTTGCAATTCATAGATGATGACTGGGTTGATGGCTTCTTCCCACAATGAAGAGTGTGCTCTAGGGAGAGGCTCCATCCCGTTGATTAAATAAACATCCATCAAGGAATCGTCTTGGGGAATTAGGTCTCCTCTCCAAACCCTAGTTACAATGGACTTCCCTCGAGGTGTAGATACCTATTCTTCATGTTCCTCTCCATTAAGATTGTGGGCATTTCCTTCTTCCCTTTGCTCGTTGATGTCTTCAGGATGCTCTGTCACTACATATAGGATATCCCTTTTGTGCATGTAGAATCCTCCTGCATACTTAACAGTTGGCCTAGGTACTATATAAGCATTTGTAGCTTTCTTGAGTCTCGCCACTGATCTGTTTAGCCCATCTAAGTAGATGGGTAAACCGTGTTGATTGGTGTTCACATATTCTAAAGATGTTCGATATTCACCCTCAATAATTGACATCATGCACATTATTGGTACAGAATTGTGCATGTCCTCTGAGGCCATAAGGGTTTCCTTAGACTCACTAGAGGTTTTAGAGTAGTGTGAGTGACTACTTGGTTCGGCTACACTTCCCACAGAAGAGATTACACTTCTTCGGCTCCCTAGGGTTCTTTCGGATCTTAGGTTCATTCACTTAAAAGCTCTAATCGAGTTGCGACAACCCCCTAGCTCCCAATGCTATTTACTGAATCTCAGAGTTGTATGAAATATTTGGTTGACTTGGAAATTCACACTGAAGTGTCTGAAAATCTCCCAACATGACACCTGACATTGGCTAAAATCACAACACTCGACACTGGACAAATATTGTGCTCAGAACTCCACGACACTCGACATTCACCAAATGTCGCAATGGCAGACCCGCGACATCCGACACCTATAGAGTCACGACATACGACACTATAAATGTCGCGAGAAAAATCCGCGATACTCGACACCTAACAAATGTCACGAGGCAAATCCCACGACATAGGACACTTGACAAATGTCCCGAAGAGAATTCACGACACTCGATATCTACGAAGTGTCGTGAGAAATCGCCCATGATACTCGACACTTGACACAAGAGTAAGTCCATGACACCCGATATGCGACAAGTGTCACGAGAAGAATCTCATGATACTCGATTTGCAACAGATGCCGCGAGAAGAATCTCACAATATCGGACACTCGTCAGGTGTTGCGAGAACCCCACGACACTCGACACTCGTCAGGTGTCACAAAAATCCCATGACACTCGAAACTCGTTAGGTGTCACGAAAATCCCACGACACTCGACACTCGTCAGGTGTCGCAAAGGAAATTCCACGACACCCAATATCTACCAGATGTCGCAAGAAATTCTCATGATATCTGACTGTGCTAAATGTCGTGACACTCAACCACAAGAGATCACGACACCTAGATGTGGGGACACTCAACTGCGGGAGAACACGACACTTGACATTTTTCCAAATTTTAGCAAGTAAATCTGAGTTTCAACTTAGTGCGGGTGATCCTAGAGTTTGTCTCCCCCCCCCCCCGCAAGTGCTTGTATCAAGAAAAAAATCTCTTCAACACCTGGACAGTCCCTCACCACATCTGCTGCAGGTCGTTTGGCTATGTTGCTTGATTTAAATGATGTTGAGAGTAAGGGATTTGATGTGCTCACCTTGAAAGCTATTTTCCAACGATATTCGATCTCCAATGCTCGCGATACTTGCACTCGCACAAATGAAGTGAAGTGTTTTGATTGATTTTTTTTTTATTTTTATACTTTGAGAAATGCTTGACTACAAAGGCTAAAAGAACTAGCTTGAAAATTAACCCTATCTTCCTAGCCTACTCACTTACTTCCTCCTTCCTACTCTATCTTATGTCTCTACTCACTTCCCTAAACTATCAACTCACTACGCACACTTCAAGAGCAAGAAGTAGTAAGTTCAAATGAGAATGACTTACCAAAGAAGAGAAATTCACAACTCCTCTGCTCGCTTCAATGCTAAGAGCTATTCACCATCACACGAATGCCTCGGTTTGATTCGACGATCCCCGGCAACAGCGCCAAAAATGTGTGTACCTAAGTAGCGACTTAGGGACTTGTGGAGAAAGAGACTATACCTCGATCCTCCTCAAGTGCATATAGTGGGGACTCACGCTTTAATTATCAATCCTAGGAGTATCAAAAGCTAGTCGAGTGTACAAAGACATGCATTCAAATGATGGTCAATGCAAATGAACTCTCACAAGTGCAAACAAGCATAAATCTATTCCGAACAAGTTTCAGAGATTGGGTATGGTGTCGCAACACTTGGAGCAACAGCCAACGGTAAATCGAGCTTTTCTCTCAGCTCGGAATTCCGAATATGGTGAATAATAGATTCGTTTCGAAGCTTTCAAGAAGACGCATCCAATTGTGGTTCTCTCACTTGATTCTGACACTTTCGCTTCAAGATATGAGCAAAATACTGAGTCTGGGATTGATCTTCCTACACTTCAGCACTTCTTACACCACACACACCTTACTAACAGTAAACCAGCACTTCTATGGATAGACAACACTTCTAAGCACTCTTTCCAAGCATCACACATGCATGCAAGCTCACAAGGAAGAAGATACAAACACAAGAAGACACAAATTCGAAAATTCAGTGCTCTTGATTCTCACAATGGCAAAAACTCCCTACAAAGAGTCACATATTGACTTATATACATGTGCCCTAAAAATGGTCCTTTCACACAAGAGACCGGCACTTTATTAACTAAAAAGCTAATCTCCTACTAATTTACAAGGTTAAGCTACAAATCTCTATGGGTATGCATCTAGAGGACTCCTCTAGTGCATTTACATCGGAAAATATATTACAAAATGGCTAAATACAAAAAGAAAGTATCCAAATCGGAAAAATTTTGGGGCCCTTCTTTTTCTCTGCCTCTTTGCTCTTCTTTGCCCTGTAAAAGGACCCCATAAACTACACTATTGTTAGCCTGTATGCTTCCAATAATAGTTCTGAAAGAAGTTTGTGCTGGCGAGAGCTCTCTGATTTGTCTGATGATGTGATCTTGATTGGTGATTTTGACATGGTTCTACTTGATAAAGATCGTGCTGGTAACCCTCATAATATTCTTCATGGGGAAGAGAAGAAGTGTTGGCTGGCTATGACTAATTCTCTTAACCTTATTGATTGTTCTATTGACAGTGGCCACACTTGGAGTAATAGGAGCATTAACATGCCTCTTTCCGTTAAACTTGATAGAATTCACCTGAATATTAACAAGTTGCATGACCTCTGGCATCATAAATGTGACATAGATATGACCTTAAATCCGTCTAACCATTCTCCCTTAAAGATAAAGCTGTTCAAGAAACCCTGAGTATAAAGCTGGCTGACCTCATCTTGATGCCTCATCTTGATGCCTCATCTTGATGCCTCTCTCCTTAAGTTAAAGTGTGCTAGAGAGAAGACTATCAATATTTTCAAGTGTCATTTCAATGCTAATTGTTCTCCCTTTTTAGCTTGGGAGAGATCCATTAAAGAAATTCACTCCCCTTTTACTAAGTTGAAGCTTCAAGCCAAGGATATTAGAATTAAAAGAAGAATGATGATATTGAGAGAGATATTAGGAATGGGAACCCTTATGATCATATAAAGGGTTAGAAGCTCCTTGATCTTTAGGATAGGTTGAGGTATGAAGACTATCTCTTAGATAGTGGTGCTCTTGCCTCTACGAGAGAATTATGGGCTGGGAAAGTGGATAAACCTAACAAGCATATGTTTGACCTTATGAAAAAGAAAAAAGCTAGGGACTTTATCCCTATGTTGAAAAAGAGTACTGATGGTTATGCTACTTCTATAAAGGAGAACTTGCAAGAGGCCATTGTCTTCTTTACCAATGTTTTCTCTAGGCCTCCCAAGAGGGGGGAGGATATTCAGAGGGCTAAGGCTACTATTGCTCTTAAAAGGAAGAAAATGATTCCTCATCGCCTGGCCTCTATCCTGGACCTGCCTCTCTTTGTCGGTGAGGTTAGAGAAACCATTTGTAAATTGAAACCCTGCAAGTCTCCTGTGCTTGATGGTATTCCTAATGATTTTTGTCATGAGCTTATTGATTTTATTGTGCCCTACATTCTTCAGGTGTGGCAAGAGGCCATGAGGAGAGGTGCTCTTTCTACTTTTATCAATTCTAGAGTTATCAAATTGGTCCACAAAAAAGAGCTAAGGATGACTTGAACAATTGGAGACCTATCTCTTGTCTGACTTCTTTGTATAAAATATATTGTCGCTTCCTTGGCTAGAAGGCTTAGTCCTATTATGGATAAGTTCATTCTTCCTGAGCAGAAAGGTTTCATAAGGGGTAGATTTATTTTGGATGCCATTATCTCTATATGAGAAGGATTAGACTTTTCTAATGAAAACAAGATTGATACCTAGTTTTTTAAGGTTGATTTTGATAAAGCCTATGATAGAGTTGAATGGGTTTTTATTCTTCAATCTTTGTATGCCTTTGGGGCTGGAAAAAGGTTTATCAAGTATACTAGTATCCTCTTTGGTAATGCTAACTCCAAAGTGGCTATGAATGGTCACCTCTCGAACTCCTTTCAACTTAGGAGGTCTATTAGGCAAGGTTTCCCCCTGGTCCCCCTTTTATTTTCTATTAATAGTGATGCCCTTGGCTAGTTGGTTAGAGACTGTATGGAACAAGGTACTATTAAAGGGCTGGCTATTCCTGAGGCTTCTTCTCAACTAGGTCTTCAAATGTTTGCTGATGACACTAACATGATCACTTTGGCTGATAACTTGTCTGCTGAGAGCTTTTTGCATTGCGTGCATATGTTTTTTCTTGCTAGTGGTTCTATGGTTAATCACTCCAAAACTAGTTTTTATGCTTCTAATAAAGTTTTACCTACCTATGTTGTGAGAAATAATTGTTTTATCTTGAATGAGGGTGTTGTTTTGAGGTTACTTGGAATACCCATGGGTTTTCGTATAACCTTTTGAGCACAGATGGAATTGGATTGTTGAAAGGTTTAGAAATAAAGTTTTTCATTGGATGTCCTTCCTGTTGATATATTTAGATAGTGATGTGTGTGAACACTCTAGGATCGCCGGGGCACTTTTTTTCCTCTTTAGGAGGTTCTCTTCCCCCGGCTTGTATATACGCCTATTGCCCTAATGGGCTACTTATCTTTGTACATTCTTTAGTAATACATTCAGTATTGTGTGTTGAGGTCCAAGCTTCTTCTTCTTCCCTGTGTTGTTCACGTGCTTCCGCAGACATCTAACTCCAACAATTGGTATCAGAGCAGGTTTCCGCTTCATCTAGGGCGTCATCTACACCTGTCCAGTTGTAGTCTTAAATTCACACACAATTTGATGACCATACTCAGTGTGTTTCAAAGATCAAAAGAACTTTGCTTTGTGGTGCCGAAATCGCGAACTGAGCTCGTTTCGGCCTCCGAACACACTATGGCAGTGCTTATACAGGCTATTTTGTTTTCTTGTGCCATAGGTATATACCTATTTCGGTTCACCAATATAAGCATCTCAAAGTCTACTACATGTTTAGTGAACTCCTCTAGGCAGTTCCATTCAACTTTTTGAGATACAGTCAATTTTTTTTGCATCAAGATATTTTAGTCACCGGCCATGGCCGAAAGTAGTGATGTATTTCATATGTTGGCTCCTGAGGATAAGTTGGATGGTGCCAACTACCCATTGTGGGCTTATATGATGCAACATGTATTGGTTGCAAAAGGACTGTGGAACATTGTGTAGGGTGTTGAAAAACGTCCTATCACACCTGCAACTGTTACAACTCCAGGTACTGAAGTTGATGTTGAAGGTGTCGAAGATGATGATATTCTGCATATTCCTATTCATGTTGCAGTTTCTGCTCCACCTACTATAGAGCAAATTCATTGGGATGGCAGAGATGCCCAGGCACATGCATTGATAGCTTTGTCTGTCAAACATGTCATTATTCCTCACATTCGCTCTTGCAGAGTAGCTAAGGATGCTTGGGATACACTTACCACATTGTACAAAGCTAGGAACGAGGCTTGTGTTGCTTATGTCCGAAAACAATTAGAGAGTGAGCACATGAATGAATGTGATTCTATGGACAGTTTTCTAACAAAGATCAAAGACTTGAAGGAACAGTTGATTTTTGCTGACAAGGTTATACCAGATAGCTCATTTGTGCAGACCGTTCTGAATGGTCTTCCTGATTCATACCGGAGTTTTGCTTCTACTCTTCGGTTGATGATGAAAGGAAATCCAAATGCCTTGTCATTTGAGGAGTTAGTTTGTGTTCTGTTGTAGGAAGATTAGCCTAGGAAAAAGAGGTCTATTATGCGTGTTGCAGATCAAGCTTTCGTGGCTACTCAGAAGGGCAACGGAAAATGGAGCTCTTCTACTAGTAAGCAAAAATATGCAAATGCTACACATTTGAAGAAGGAAGATAAAAATGATAAGAAATCAGAAAAGCAGAAATTGTTTTGCAAGTAATCTAAAGGGAATTATCATATCATAAAGAACTGTCCAAAACTAGCTGCAAAAGAGGCAAAGAAAAAGGAGGCTAGAATGGTTGTTGCAGAGGCCGTTACGCCAAAAATAGAGTATGCTAATCTTGTGCAGGATGAAGAATGGGTGTTTACTACTGTTTGCAATTTTGACCCATCTTCTCATGAGCAAAGAATGTCTACAATAGACTCAGATGTTTGGTACTCTAACAGTGGGGTGACCAAACATATTACCTTGTAGCACAGTTTCTTCTCTTCACTCAAGCCTACCCCTATAGGGAATATTGTTACATGCGCCAACAACTCCTCTTATCCTATTATGGGAGTTGGTAAGATCATTTTGACTACTTCTTATGGTAGTTCTTTCACTTTGTCAGATGCTTTGTTTGTGCCAGGGATCAAGAAGAATCTGTTATTAGTTTCTGCATTAGCCAAGATTGGCTTGGTTGTGAAATTTGTTGATGACAGATGTACAGTTCATGACATATCAAATGGTGATGTTATTATTGCTTCTAACATTTTATGTCGTGGGTTATATAAGCTCATAGACTATGAAAGATCTGTGAATGATTCAGCATGTGTAGTACATGATTCTCAGGCTATGTCAGATGCAAAGCTATGGCATGCACACTTTGGTCATCTAAATTTTGCTAGTTTCCTATGCCTGCAGAAATCTGATATGGTGTCTTCTTTTCCCAAGCTTGAGGTACCTCGAAAACATGTATGTGAAGGTTGTATTTTGGGCAAAATGCAGCGTTCCTCCTTTCCAAAAGATGGCTCAGTTTGGGCTACGCAAAAATTACAACTTGTACATAGTGATGTCTGCGGTCCTATGCAGACACCTTCTTTTGGAAATTACCTTTACTTTGTGACTTTCATTGATGATTTTTCTAGGCATGCATGGATATATCCACTCAAAACAAAGTCTGAAGTGTTTATGTGCTTCAAAGAAGTTTTGGTTTTGGCTGAATCTATCAACATGTAAAATTGGCACCCTCCGTTCTGATCGAGGGGGGGAATATATGTCTTCTTCTGGCTGCACGTGGGATAAAACACCAGTGTATAGTTCCATATACACCTCAACATAATGGAGTTTTTGAACGAAAGAACAAGTCACTTATGGAGATGGCGAGGTGTATGGTCAAGAGTCAGGCTTTACCACATAGTTTCTGGCTTGAGGCTATCATGTGTGCAACATATGTACTTAATAGGTGTCCCACTAAAGCGCTGCAGTCTATCACTCCATATGAGGCTTGGCATGATTGCAAGCCATCTGTTGCCCATCTGTGTGTTTTTGGTTGTCTGGCATATGCATTAGTGCCAGAACAACATCGCATAAACTTGGATGATAAAGCAATAAAATGTATTTTTGTTAGGTACGGTTCTAAAAAGTAAAGGCTATCATCTGTATCATCCACATACTAAATGCATTCTAGTTAGCCGTGATGTTGTTTTTGTGGAAGATGATATTTAGCCATTACTTTCATGTACTAAGGAGACGTGTGTTAGCTCAAAAGACATGTATGATACTTTGCTGCCTCTTTTTACAGGTGGATAGTCTAGTGCTGGTCCTAATGAGGAAACTTCTCAGCCTTTGCAGGTTTCATCTGATGATGTTGATCATTCCATTTATGATGCAGATTTACATGATGCACTTGTTGATGAGAGAGCTGATATTGAGCAGGCAAAAACTACGCCAAAATGGCGGGTACAAACTTTGCATGACAGCAAATTAGATGCACCTCTCTCATATCGTACTTGTTTAGGCTCTCATAGTGCATCTTTTGCATCAAATTTCTATGCTCTGGTTGCATCTAATCTCTATGATGAGAATGAGCCTATTTCATTTGATGAAGCATAGAATTCAAAAAATTGGATGGTTGTTATGCAATTTGAATATGATGCTATAATGAAGAATGGTACTTGGTCTTTATGTGACTTGCCTCCTGGCAAGAAGGCCATTGGTACTAAGTGGGTATACAAGCTGAAGTGTAAGCCTGATGGTACAGTTGATAGGTATAAGGCTAGGCTTGTTGCAAAGGGTTATGCACAGGAAAAAGGCATTCATTTTGATGAAACCTTTGCTCCTACTTATCGTATGACTACTATTCTTAGCATCTCTGCACTTGCAGCCCATCATGGTTGGAATGTACATTAGTTGGACATTAAAACAACATTTCTGAATGGCGACTTGCATGAAGAAGTGTATGTTGTTCAGCCCCGTGGCTTTGTGTAGAAAGGGCATGAAAACCAAGTGTGTAGGTTAACAAAGGAATTACATGGTTTAAAGCAAGCACCACGTGCTTGGTATGAGAAGATACATGCCTATCCGATTGCACATGGTTTTGAGAATAGTCCAACTGAAAACACCTTATATGTTAAGCATGCTAATGATGTACTTATGATCATTGTGGTTTATGTTGATGACATGTTGCTCACTGGTCCTCATGAGAGGCATATTGCTGATTTTAAGGCTGATTTGCATGCCTCATTTGAGATGTCTAATTTGGGGCATTTGCATCACTATTTGGGCATTCAGTTTATGCACATTGATGGTGGAAT
>CM035411.1:174925762-174940762 GCA_020310875.1 Ceratopteris richardii
TACATTCCTTTATGTTAAATTTTTCTTTTAGTTCCATATTTAGGAGGAATTTTGATGCAACATTTTTCACCATATGACATTATATACAGTGAAAATAAATCAACATGTATACATGTGTACATACATACATACATACATACATACATACATGTATACACTAAAGCAATGATTTTTTTTTGGTTGGTTGTTGACAACAAGTTGGATGGTATTAATTATCCATTGTGTGCATACATGATGGATCATGTACTCGTAGCGAAAGGGTTGTGAAATATTGTGTAAGGTGTTGAAAAACATCCTACTAAACCTGCCAATGCAATTATCAAAGGTGATGCATATCATGTTGAAGATGATGATATTTAATTTCTTGGTCATGTTGTGGCTTCTGTTGCACCTACTATAGAGCAACTTCATGGGATGACAAAGAGGCACATGCACATGCATTGATAGCCATGTCTATCAAACATGCCATTGTCCCTCATATTTGCTCTTGCAAGAAGACAAAAGATGCTTGGGATGCACTTAGAACATTATACCAAGGAAGAAATGAGGCTCGTGTTTCTTACCTCTTAGAATGGTTGGAGAGTGAACAATGAATGAAAGAAATTCTTTGGAGGTTTTTTGACAATGATCAAAGATTTGAAAGAGCAATTGATTATTATTGATGTTCTTCTAGGAAGTTCACTTATAAATCTTGTTCTTGACCACTTCTAGATTCATATTAGATTTTTGTTTCTACTTTTTGGTTGATGATGAAAGGCAATCTAAATGCCTGAACATTTGAAAAGTTAGTCTCTGTTTCATTTTAGGAAGATCTGTCTAGGCAAAATATGGCAATCATGTGTGTTGTAAATCAAGCTTTCTTAGCTAGTCAAAAGTGGAGCCCATATACTAGTAAGTAGAAATCCACTCATGCTACACACTCTAACAAGGAACAAAAAGGTGATAAAAAATAAAAAAAGTAAAAATACTTTTGCAAGTACTGTAAGGAAAATGATCATATCATAAATTCCTGATTTATCAAATGGTGATGTTATTATTGCTTCTAGCATTCTATTTCATGGGTTGTATAATATCATAGACTATCCCAAATATGTCAATGATTCAGCATGCGTACTTCATTATTCTCAGGCTATCTTATATGCAAAGCTTTGGCATACATGCTTTGTTCATCTTAACTTGCTAGTTTGCTATACCTACATAAACTTCAAAGCAATTGTGCACTTATAGCTCATCATGTTTGGAATATACATGAGTTGGATATTACAATTGAATTTTGAATGGTGATTTACATGAATAAGTGTATGTTTTTTGATGAAGGGCTTGAAAACAAAGTCAGAAGGTTTAAAAATGAATTATATGGTTTGAAGAAATCACCATTTAAGGTTGACTTGCATGCCTCTTTGGCATTGACACATTATTGCATCATTTTGGCTTTCAAGATTACAAACCTATTTCCACTCCCATGGAAATAAGTTTTACAATTTATTCTTCATGATATTGGAAATGCATTTGATGTTGTTCTCTACTAACAAGCTATTGGATGATTGATTTACTTATGCATAACCTAGCTTGATATTATATCTTTTGTTTATTAGATGAGTAGGTTTATCCATTGGCATGTGTCAAATCTATTGATACTTGAGTCGTACCGGATTACTTGGATTGTTTTATCCCAAGGGGGGATTTATACCGCAAGATTTACATGTTTTTTTTACTCAAAGTGGGTTGGCTACTATGATACTAGTATGTTCACTAGTGTTTTATGCTTCATGCTTGGTTGCTCATGCATATCTTGATTGAGAAAAAAGCAACCTGTTGTGGACACATCTAGTTATGAGGCCAAGTATAAGGTAGCTTTTAGAGTGAGTGTTGATTGTGAGTGGCTTAGGTACCTTTTGGTTGATTTGGATGTTGATGGTTCTTTTGCCAACATTTTCTTTGCTAATAGGTAGAGTGCATTGGAAATTGCAGGAAACCCTATGTTCCATGCTCACACAAAGCAACATTAAGGTGCATTATCATTATGTTAGGGGGAGGTTCTCTACTCAAGAGACCACTTTGGTGTATGTAGCAACAGAAGGTAATATTAAACACCTTTTCAGAAGAGCTCTACCTAGGGAGAAGCCTGCAGCTTTTCAAAAAGCGTTAGGTTTACTTCATTTTTTGAATTGATCTTTTTCCACATAGCTTGGAATGTCTTTATACATGAATGCTAGATCCTTGTTCAACACATTACTTCAAGGGGGCACTTGTTAATATATTTTGGTAGTGATGTATGTGAACACACTAAGGATCATGAGGGCACATTTTTCCATCTTTATGAGGCCTTTTCCACTGAGTTTTATGTATGTTTATAAACCTAACATCTCACTTATGCTTGTACATTGACTTGGAAATACATTTTGTATTGTATTATGCTTCATACTTCTTCTTCTTCCTTCTCTTCTTTATGTGCTTTTGTAGACCTCAAACTCCAATATTTATGTCAATGTTCATGTAAAGATTTATGAATATGATGTTTATGTACATGTAACCTTTTGATGAGTATCCTAATAGCCATAAGAATGCATATAGTGATCTTTTTTATTTATTTTTCTTAGTTCAAATTCAGAAATTTTGTTACCTTATATCCTAAATAGCATATGGAAAAAGATTTCGGCCCTATACAAATGATATCCCCCATAAATAGCAGATGAGATTTCGGACTATTATAATGATCAATAGTTTGACATATATGACAAAGACCTACATGCATTCAAACTAGTATTGTGGTAGATTTTGGATACCAATGTTTCCATAGGAACAAGTATTTAGACATTGCTTATAACAATAGTGGTCAAAACATGCATCGAAACAACCTAATTTTATTTAGTGATTGGGACCTCCAAAAATTTCTTGATATAGCCTCTACCATCTTATTCACTTATAAATTATATGCTCCAAGGGTATCATGGTGTTGGTGTATGTAAATTACGAGTTTCCTTGAGGAATGTACAATAATTCCTTGTAATATAATAATCTATCATTTTATTTGAACTCATTAACTACCTAAAATTTCCCTTCTTGAATTGTTTAGTTGAAATTACAAAACACTTCATCATGTAGTAGAAAATCACAGACTAGATGGATCAAGACTGAAATTTCTTGATGGCATAAAGATAGAGCTTCCAACTAGATATGCTTTAGGTTTAGTAATACAATTTCTTATTGATCAAAAGCCTCCTTTCTTCTCTTTGATGCAATGCCCTTCTTCATAAGCCATCTAAGTGAGATTGCTAGCATCATGGATTGTCTATGATGACAAAATGGAACTTTTATAGAAAGTTACTCCATGAAGATTGTCTTCTCTTGAGGATATAGGTAGTGGTAAAGTAGTCTAGATTCTTGTGATCTGTCTACACATTAAACTTATGAGTTTCTTCTTCTAGATCATGATGCTAGATATCAACCCATCCACTATGGAAAGAACTTAATTATCATGGATTTCAATCTTTATCTTTTTAGGGGAGAGTTACTTGAAAATTATGTGACTTAATGTATGTGTCCGTTATCCCCATGCTAAGATAGAACGGCTCCAAAGGAAAAATCTGATGCATCTATCAAGAAAAATATATTGGTAGGATAAGGCTGAACTAGAATCAGAGTAGCAATGAATGCTAATTTCATCGTGTAAAAGGCTTTCTCTACTTCTTTGGCATAAGGAAATTTTTCATTTCTATAGTCTTGGCAAGTGGTGCTATTATCATGGAGTAATCGTTGATGAATACTTTGTTGAAGTGGTGAAGCCCAAAAAGCATTATATATCATGAACACATGAAGGTAGGTGCCAAAGGATATTTCAATCTTCATAGGACCAATGAAGATTCCTTTGTCTAAGACAACATACGCTGTCGGGTCGTGAGGGATGCTCGGATGGTGGATCAAGTCATCCGCCTAAATCGTTCGGCACACGCAGGGTGTCTGTAGCGGACTCAGACTACGGACCATAGGGACAAGCTGCTTTATATCTGGCAATAGCTATCTGTTTGGGTGTTAACAATAACGACTCTTCGGTTATCTGATCTTTAACTACCTCTTCTATTGTTGCTTCTAATGGGTTTGGTTGAGTTTGTCTAACTAAAGTTGGTGGAAATAAATCTTCACTACTTTGTGATTCAGGAGATGCAATGGAAGAAAATGCTAGGAATGTAGTTAAACAGTGGTCATAAGATAAAGACACTAATGATTCCGAAGTAATATTGTTCTTAATAAGTTCTTCTAACACTAATTCTACGGATTCGGTTGTATGCTCAATGATGTTATTACTACTGTGTTCAGATACATGATATAAATCGGAAGACATGAAAGAACTACCAGAAACAATATAATGCTAAACTGATTTAAATAAATGAATTGATAAGTTAATACAAATGTAAAGTCTAGATAATCGGATAAATATCTAAACAATCGGGTAAATGACTAAATGAGGATATAAGGTTTAAATGGATCTTCAATCTGCCGGTTCACTTCAACTGCTTGTACTTCACTTCAACTGATTGTAATCTGCAAAAAACATTAGGACATAAGTATTCTAACAAGAAATTAATAAAACATAAAAGACATACTTCACATACATTAAAGCATACTCATGCTCATGGATTCTATCATACATTCTTGTTCATGCTAACATTTAGCTTAGACATACTAACATGTTGATATGCTGCAAATATAAACACATTTATGCTTACGTTTAAAAGAACCCATATACTTACATCTAAACACATACTTTCATAATAGCATAAGCTTACTCATGCACAACTAGCTAGGTAATTTAATGCATTATACCTTTCATTCCAATGCATTCTAATTATGATAACAAAATGCCCACATTCCCTCTCACTTCTAAATGCATTTAATCATGTATTAACAATCATTGTCATGCACACATCCATTAATCAATATGTATATGCACACGCACTAACACATATATGCTTATCACATTAATCATTTAATCTCATACACATACTAATGTATGCTAATGCACCCTACCATAAATTCTTATACGTAGATACCCTCATTAACTTATACATTAACATGTTAACTTAAAACAAACACATGTATCTAACATGTTTTCATATTCATGCTAATGCTAATGTACATACTTCTACCTTATCTTATAAACTTAAATACGATTAGTTAGGTAATGTATACATGTGCATTTATACTTTTCATTAACCTAAATATTAACATACTCATGCATCAATAGTATTAATTCATTTATGCATAAGTTAATAACTTAATATTAAACTATACAAACCAAATATAGATAATTACTTTTAATTATTCATTAATCTAACAAACAAACAAATAAATGAAACTAACATCTAACAATTAAATTTAAACAAACAAATAAATAAAATTAAATTTAATCTACCAATTACTTCTCTCTAACTCTCTCTCTATCTCTCTCTTTCTCCTTTCTCTCTCTCTCTCTCTCTCTCTCTCTCTCTCTCTCTCTCTCTCTCTCTCTCTCTCTCTATCTCTCTCTCTCTCTCTCTCTCTCTCTCTCTCTCTCTCTCTCTTCTCTCTCTCTCTCTCTCTCTCTCTCTCTCTCTCTCTCTCTCTCTCTCTCTCTCTCTCTCTCTCTCTCTCTCTCTCTCTCTCTCTCTCTCTCTCTCTCTCTCTCTCTCTCTCTCTCTCTCTCTCTCTCTCTCTCTCTCTCTCTCTCTCTCTCTCTCTCTCTCTCTCTCTCTCTCTCTCTCTCTCTCTCTCTCTCTCTCTCTCTCTCTCTCTCTCTCTCTCTCTCTCTCTCTCTCTCTCTCTCTCTCTCTCTCTCTCTCTCTCTCTCTCTCTCTCTCTCTCTCTCTCTCTCTCTCTCTCTCTCTCTCTTCTCTCTCTCTCTCTCTCTCTCTCTCTCTCTCTCTCTCTCTCTCTCTCTCTCTCTCTCTCTCTCTCTCTCTCTCTCTCTCTCTCTCTCTCTCTCTCTCCGCGCGCGCTGTCTGCAGCCGCCGTGGAGGGGGAAAGAGAGGGCTTATCTCTCTCTCTCTCTCTCTCTCTCTCTCTCTCTCTCTCTCTCTCTCTCTCTCTCTCTCTCTCGTCTCTCTCTCTTCTCTCTCTCTCTCTCTCTCTCTCTCTCTCTCTCTCTCTCTCTCTCTCTCTCTCTCTCTCTCTCTCTCTCCTCTCTCTCTCTCTCTCTCTCTCTCTTCTCTCTCTCTCTCTCTCTCTCTCTCTCTCTCTCTCTCTCTCTCTCTCTCTCTCTCTCTCTCTCTCTCTCTCTCTCTCTCTCTCTCTCTCTCTCTCTCTCTCTCTCTCTCTCTCTCTCTCTCTCTCTCTCTCTGCGCGCGCGCTATCTGCAGCCGCCGTGGAGGGGGAAAGAGAGGGCTTATCTCTCTCTCTCTCTCTCTCTCTCTCTCTCTCTCTCTCTCTCTCTCTCTCTCTCTCTCTCTCTCTCTCTCTCTCTCTCTCTCTCTCTCTCTCTCTCTCTCTCTCTCTCTCTCTGCCGTGCGCAGCGCCAGGGGGGGAGGGAGTCTCTCTTTCTCTCTCTCTCTCTCTCTCTCTCTCTCTCTCTCTCTCTCTCTCTCTCTCTCTCTCTCTCTCTCTCTCTCTCTCTCTCTCTCTCTCTCTCTCTCTCTCTCTCTCTCTCTCTCTCTCTCTCTCTCTCTCTCTCTCTCTCTCTCTCTCTCTCTCTCTCTCTCTCTCTTTGCGCGCGCGCTGCGCGCTGCAGACAGAGGAGAGAGGGGGGGGGAAAGTACACACACACACAGTACACACACACAATACACACATAATACACATCACACACACACAATACACACATAATACACATCACACATACACAAAACACATACGTGCACATACACATAACACATACACACATACACACATACACACATACACATACACATAATACACATCACACATACACATAACACGCACACAGTACACACACACAATACACACATAACACACATCACACATACACAAAACACATACGTGCATATACAAACAACACATACACGCACACACATACACATAACACGCACACATAACACGCACATACACGTACACATAACACGCACACACACGCACACACACGTGCACATAACACGCACACATAACACGCACATACACATATACTACTGCAGGGACTCAGACCAAGCCACGGAATAGGCATGGGCATGCTTCCAGCCAGACAATCAACATCATAATGACGGCTCAATGTCCCGAGCACAAGGAGGCTCTAATGAGAAAGAAGGGGAAACAGAAGAAAGTAAAGAGCAGGAGACAGTACCTGCAAAAAACATTAGGAAAAACTAGATCAACACACTCATATATATACACACACAACTCATTTGTAAACCATTCCTTTGATTTTACTTTATTTCCTCATCCTCACTTTTTCCTATTAACATTCACCACACTTTCATTTGACTTTTCTCCACTTTAATTACACACTCTACTTATACCATTCTTTTCATCACATCCTTTTTGCACTTTAAATGCATACTTAATGTAGACCACTCTTTGATTTTGCCCTCATAGTTACCACACTTTTAACCACTCACTTTATCCACTTTAATTACACACTGATTTCACACCATTCTTTAAACAGCACTCACATACACCGCTCATTAATTATCCACTTCATTTTCATTTAAATTGAATTATCCTAAATTGCTTAATTAAATAATTCAGTTAAATTAACCTTAGTTTATGATTTTAATTTTTTAAAACCTTAGAAATAAAGGTACATACACTATGTAATTAATAAATTAAACCATAATTTATTTTTGTAAGTTCATCAATGTTTAGAGAAAATCAATTCCATTAAATGTTAATTATTTTAACCCTTGAAAACATCCTAAACCCTTAGAAAACCTACTTAAAACCCATCAGAAACTCATGAAAACCCTTTAAAACCCTAACTCTAACCCATGATAAATCATCTAAACCCTAGCTTTAACCCATTGGACTCATTTAAGATCCTTCAGATTAACCCTACCGACTTAAACTTATATAAACTTATGAAATCCTTCATAATAACATTTTCAAAATAGTTAATCAAATTAGCACAACTGATCAACAGTGATCTAAAAGAGGTTTAGAATTCACCAATAAAGTTGTTTTCATTTTCTCTGTCATTAACTGGAAAGTTGAAAAACTTTCCGACATTCGCCCTGGCCAAACCTGCACATCGTCCTCGATGGGCCAACCTGCAGATCATAGAAAGCAATATCAACTTCTTTGTGAAACTTATTCATGAATCAAATTAAAATTTTCTATATATAAAAATGCTTCTATCATTAGTACATCTTCAAATAGCAAAGAAAACTTATAAAATTATGTAAACTTGAATTTAAACCTTTTCGATCAATGCATGAGTTGAAAAACAGGTTTTAGAAAGAAACTATAGAAGTCATTCAAATAGTGTTCGTACTAACTCTCCTATTAACTCTGTTCATAAGTAAAGCATATGTTATATAGGTCTTCTACCCTCAACTCCTAACCATTTGCCATTAAGATACAAAAAACTAACTCCCCTCTAGCATACATCCGCCTTATATAGCCCGCTTTTCAAATCAGAAGTGATTTCGAGACCACAACTGATTTATTTGATTTTTCTTTTATCTCATCATTTTTTTTTTTTTTTTTTTAATCATAATTTTTTTCTTTTTGTCATTTTTCCTCTTTTCATATGCAGCAACCATTAATGTACTGCTTTCAATTTTTCTTCGCAACTTTTTTGATGAAGGGGAAAGGCTTAACCCCTAATCAGAGCAAAGGATCTAGAGGTAAGCTAAAGCAGGAACTAGGACCTCTTTAGCTAAATGGGTCAGATTTAAGGAAGCTTACCTATATAAAACAAGTCTACTTCTACTAGGAGTTGCAAGTTAAGGGTTCCTTCAACTATCCATATGATAGCCATAGGTCTTCTAATCCCTATCTTCTCTTCAAGCACATCCCTACTTCAGTGTAAATTCTACTTTTCATAATTTTATAAGAAGTTTCTTAACCTATCTGAAGAATGTACATTTCTACTTATGATAATGCATGAAAAAACAAAACTTAAAACATTACTCAGGGTTAGAACTGTTTCACCTGAGCTATATTGATTCCATCTTTAGCATTGCCTTTCATCCAAATATCGCTTTTATTGCTGGATTTTATAAACTGCATGAATTATCTTCAATCTCCTGTTAGAACTCAACCAGCAACAGCTAGACACGCAAAATTATTAAATTTTATATTCAAATCTTCTCTTGGTTTTCCTGCAAAAGAAACCCACACTAAAGAAATTCATGCATACATAATTAATCATGCTCATCATCAAACATTACTTCATACATTTCATTATCTCTTTGTTTAAATAATTTAATTCTTTTGCCAGCAATTAAGTTTTTAAGAGGCGTGCCATCTAATTCGCGTAAGGCATACGTTCCATTATCATAGGTATGGACTACCACATAAGGTCCAAACCAACGTCTTTTAAGTTTCCTACGGGCATCATACTGAGAATCAAACGTACTGTCATACAGTAAAACCCAATCATTAACATAAATCGGCTTTGGCCTTAACCTATGTGATTTATCAAAATACTTCTTGTTTTTCAATCGAGAATCTTTTAGTTTAACTATAGCCTCTTCTAAACGTTCATTCCCTTGCTCTAGTTGCTGGATTCGCAGAGCTAATAAATCTTCTGTTGACAAATTATCTTCCCATGGTAAAGTAGTCCAAGTAAGAATTTGCGTATGCACAGGGAAAATTGGTTTTTGGCAATACATCAACTCTGCCGGCATATACCCCGTCGTTCTAGTGCAGGTCATTCTATCGGCCCATAACGCAAATGGCAGATAAGTTGGCCAATTCTTAATTTCTCCATTACAAGCTTTGGAAATTGCTTTAATAATAGGAGAATGCCCTCGCTCAATCTTCCCATTAGCTTCAGGGTTGTAAGCAGTAGTAAGGGCTAAGCGAATTCCATGCCTAGCAAAGAATTCTCTAGCCTCCTGCGCATCTAACTCTCCCCTATCAGCCACTACCTTTTCTACATAACCAAATCGTGAAATAACATCCTCAAGAAGAAAATTGCATACATTCAAGGTTGTCTTAGATCTTAAAGCTCGGCCTTCTACATGATTCGTAAGATCTTCACGTGCTAAGACTATATATCTCATCTTATTGATACCTTTGGGCATGGTAACTAAGTCTACAACCCATTTATAATGGATGCATGGTGGATAGGTAGGATGCAACGGATCCCTATGTTTGACTGAGGAATGAATCTGACATACGTCACATGAAGTAACATAATTTTTAACAGTAACATAAATTCCTGGCCACCAGTATCCTTCTCTAATTTTTTCATACGTAGCTACAAAACCTTTATGTCCTGCCCATAAAGTATCATGCATACTCTTCATGACTTGTAACTGAAGATCCTTAGTACCTAGTACTCGTTGAGGCAATCTAATTTTTCCCCTCGCATGTCTCCAAATGAAACCATCTTTCAGAAAAAAGTTGTAAGCTCTTTTCCTAATATTCCGAAATCTATTTGAAGACCATGAAGGTGCCCTAACCAAAGTACTTAAATACTTTCCAATATCCTGCCACTCTCCTTCGTATTCTTCAATATTAAACTGTTCATATGCGTATGCTTTAGAATCATAATTAATTGCATTTATTTCTAATTTTGTGTCTTCCTCATTATCAAATCTAGCTCGAGAAAGCATATCAGCCACAGGATTAGATTTACCTGCAATATGTATCAAAACAGGATTGATAAACTTGATGTATGAAATCCATCTAAGCATGGCAATGTCGGGTGATGAACAGTTTGTAATCATTCCAATCAGAGGTAGACAATCTGTCTCAACTATTACATTTGCACCTATAAAATATTCTTTATCGGATTTTAATGTCGTGACTAAACCCCATAGTTCTCGTTTAATTTGCGGATAATTTCTTTGCGTATCGTGTAAAATCTTTGCTCCAAATCTCACAGCATACCTATTGCCCTCTTCATCGTCCTGACCAATAACCCATCCTATTCCTATAGGGCTCGTATCAACAGTTAAAATGATAGGCTTTTGATCAGTATAATCTACTCGCTTTAAAATAGGAGCTTCAAGAAGTAATTTTTTTAACTTTTTCATAGCTTTTGAGTGTTCTTCAGTCCAAAGAAACTTTCGATTCTTCCTTAGCAAAGCATAAAGACAGTTTGCAACATGTGCATAGTGTGGAATCCAGATGGCATAAAACACACAAGCACCAAGGAATCGTCTTACCTCACTAATATTACTACAGGTTTCAGAAATCTTGTTTATAGCGTCGACTTTAGGTGGATATGGCCTCCGACCGTAATGTCCACATAAATGCCCAACTATAAGTACCTCATTGACACCAAAAACAGATTTCTCAATGGAGAATGTGAGACCAACCTCTTCAAATCTCTGGAAAATCCTTTCACAGTCAGAGATATGATCTACTACAAACTTCCTGCAGCCAGAGGAATCTAAAGTTTCATCTTTCGCATTCTCAATACATCCTTTAATAGGAATGTCATCAATAAATGGCATGGCTATATTAGGAATGAAGTCATGTAATACTGAATTCATGGCGTTCATCATATGCGCTACTGAATTAGTAGCTCCTTGCGGCAAAGTGCACATGCGAACTAAGCCTAAAGGAGTTTTCATGGTCGTAATGTCTCTACTTTCAATAGCAAGCTGAAATTGATCGTAGCCAGAATACAAGTCTCCCATTGAGTAAATGGCATGACCAGCGAAGGCTTCAGCGAATTCTCCTACAATGGGCCCAGTACCTACATTCCTAATAGTAACCTTGTTAACAGGTTGCAAATCTTGAATGAACCGTAACTTGCCATTTTTCTTTGGAACAGTAAACCACCTATTTGAGTAGGGTGCAGACGATGGCTCTAAAATTCGCATGTGAATCTTTTCCTTAAGAAGCCGCATTAACTCTGGTAAATGGGCTTTCGGAACAGGTATGGGTCGAAGATTCCATGGAATGTGAGGCACTGTAAAGATGATCATTGGTGGTACAATTTTTGGGTCTGCACAACCTATCTCATGGGAATATAAAGAAAATGCCTTTCCATGCTTTCTAATCACTCTTTGAAATAATTCACGTTCCTCGGGTAACAAAAAATTTTCATCATTTCCTATCTTGATTAGCTTTAAAGTTTCTTCTGTGAAAGTATGACCTATATTTGTGCGCTCTCTTAAATAAGGATCATTGGTAACGTTCCTAAACTTCTCTTCACTCTCTCGTGGTAATGATTGGGCAACCGGTTTAATTTTTTTATCAACGGTTTTGTATTTTGTATTTACTTTTGCTTCCGTTTCATTACTCATGACAAATTTAATAATCAATTCATATTCTTCAATAGAATTTAAAAGTACAAATCTAAAATTTTCTTTTTCATGCAAAATATTTTGAAGTTCTTCAACCAATGAGTTTGAAGATAAAGTTTCAATTACGGTTTCAATGTGTTCATCAGATGAAATGAATCCTTTCTCTTTATAAACTTTTTCATAATGTTTTATAATTTTTTTAGGAATTTTTTTATAATGACTGAATTGCAAATATGATGAAGGGAAATACAAAGAAAAACTATCTAAAGTATCTACAGATGGGTGCGAGACATCAAACCAAGAACCACCGTTGTCTCGCTCAACAGTGGCATCTAGGCAAAATTTTGATCATAATAAGTTCCAAACTCACGAAGAGGCATATGATCTTCACGTATCTTTTCATGAGAACGGATGGGCGTCTTCCTAATTTGCTCCCTATTTCGAACATGGTTTGGGCTGACTATCATAACTTGGAGCGATTGTAGATCATCTTTCGATCTAATTCTTGCGTATGCTGAGCCATCATCTATTACTTTAGTTTCCATTCTGGCTTCACATATAAATGGTTGACCTAAGATAATTTCATAAGAGCAGTTGTCCTGAATGAAAAAGTGGAATGTCTCAGAGATTCCACCTATCATTAGAGGTATGTTGGCACATGCTCCTAGGAGTGATCCACAACCATTGTCCGCGGTTCGCATTATCCAGCCGTGATTTTTATCAATAGGCCATTTAAACTTATCATATAATCCTTTCGAAATCACATTGATTTCAGACCCAGAGTCAATTAGGGCTAAAGCAGAATATGAGCTCTTCTGATCTCCTAAGTTAACTTTAATCTCCGGTGTGCCTCTCGCCCAAAAACTTTTTCTAAAATCACTCTCTGAGTTTTTTGTTTCGTCATCTGGTACAATCGGTCCTAAGAAATTTTTGTTCACGTTACAGGTATTATCTTCTTCATCCTCTGAGTCTAAAGAAAGAGATTCATGAATCAAGTGAGTTACATCGGCAACATCTTGCATCTCTACCTCTTGTGACAGAGGGAATCTCTTCCTTTTAATTAGTTTAATAAAATTTTCCTTAAATTCAATTTTTGCTATTGAGAAGATTTGTTCTAAAGTCATTGTTACTGCACTTTTTAATAATATATCATACAATATTTCTTTCGAATCAACTTTTTGTTCAAGTTCAGAAATAAGAATAGCTTTCGGTACTCGTTTCGGTTTCTTTTCTGGTTTCTCTTCAGGTTTTGTTTCAGTTCTAGGACTTTGCTCTACTTTGTCTGATGTTTGAATTGGCTCACTAAACACAGGTTGTTTACCCTCCCTAATTTCTTTTCTTCGCTCCTCATTTGTTTTAGAACTTTCACCTTGTTCAAACTGAACTTTCTTAGGCTTTGGCTCATCTCTCATCTTACTTCTAGTCATTCGTCTACCTGATTCATTTGTATCTTGCTCATCATCCCTCTTCCTTTTCTCTTCAACATTCGCAATATGCGAATATATCGAGAATTGATCGACAGGAGAGTTCCACGCAGTTTTCTGCATAATATCATCTCGTGCCTTTATCAAAGCTTCAATTGAGTAGTTCCTCGTTTCCCTTGTTTGTTCGGAATCAGAGTCACTATCAACATATTCTAGTTTAACAGCAGAAGCAGATTTCGAAGACTCAGAAAGGTTTTCATACAACTTCTGCATCCCTCCCTTTCCCCAATTGGCAGCTAAGGGTAAATGTGTTCTATAGTCGCACAATCGCTTGTCAATATCAATTACAAGTCTTTTCTCTTTCGCATCTTTCAATGCCTCATATGTATAAGTCAAATGATCTGTGGCATCGCACCAGATACATCTCCTTACATTGGCATTTCTCCTTTCATTGAAATTTCTTTGGTTAAATGCTTGAGGAATCGGTTGAGGAATTGGTTGGGGTACAACTGGAGGATTAGGAGGTATAAAAGGTGGATTAGGAGGTACTAATGGATGATTCGGAGCTACTAATGGTGGATTTTGAGCATTTACTGGTTGAGGATAAATAGTCGGATGAGCTTGCATTGCAGGTTTATCTTGAAGGTTTAAAGCATACACCACATTCTGCAAAGCCGCTACCTCTTTAGACATATTCTCGTGCATATGCATCATATTGTCCAACTTGTTAAACAAAATCTCAAATTGTAACTCGGTTGGTACTCTAGATGTAGATGTTGTAGGCTTAGCTTTTGAATCTATATGTGTATCCCTAGTTGCCTGAATCGGAGGAAAACTGGAAGATGGTTGAGACATCGATTCATAAAGGAGTGTTTTACGTTGGATCATATGAGCAACCGCCTCAACTACAGTTTTCACTACACCCCAGTCATCTGTAAGCCCATATTTCTTTCCCGGTTCTTCAAGCCTACGCTCAACCTCTACCCTTATATCTGGAGTCAAGATTGTAAGGAAATATAAAATGATATCTAGGGTAAGGGCAACCCTATCCTGTTCAGGTAATTGAGAGAATCTTTTCATAAATTCGCCATGGAGTTGAGTTAAAGAAATGTGAGGCTTAGGTGAACTAATCCATTTCATAAATCCTTCTCTACTATGTTGACTGTAGTCTTCTAAGTAGAATCCCTTATGCAGCTCTTTTCTAAACTCATCCCATTCCTTAT